>JASEVX010000008.1:30601588-30672859 GCA_031761405.1 Serripes groenlandicus | reverse complement strand
AATACAAAAACACAACAAAACAGTGATATAGTGGGATATTTGACGACCAGACTCTACCAGACTCTACCGGACTCTACCAGACTCTGTTTAGTGATACCCGTATTTTAGAGCTAATCTAATATGAATAATGATTGCATTATCATATCATGAGAAGGTTGGAATGTTAATTTAACTATTGTTTTTCCTTAAATCTAGTTTCATAGCTCTTTGAATATCAAAGATTGACATAAGACATCAGAAGTCATATATCTGGGAATAAATTACTTTATGCGCCATATAGAATTACGAATTACTTATTTCACTTTTTGAGACAAACATTATTCAATTATTACATTTTACTTTACCAGAGCATGAAGTACTTAAGGTGTGCTTATGTGTGGTACATTCTTAGACAGTCTCTAACAAAAATTAAACATCATCAGGTTGTTCTCTACATTATAGCAGCTAAAGGATGGAGTTTTGTTCCATTGCAATATTCGGCTTTATGGAATAAAAACAAAATAGGCAATATGTACAAACATTAGTCACAAACCAATAAAAGAAATGAGTGACTTTTTTGTGAGCTTTCATTATGCATAGGATAATGAAAAAGACACAAGATGCCCATGAGGTCCTGAATCTTTCTATTGGTATCCTGCATCTTGCAAAATGAAAGGAATTTCTGAATTGTCCAGTTTTTTTCCCATGTAAAACTTAAATTCTCTGGATTGGGGATATTTAATCCCAAGGGTTGTTATTTGCACAGCTTTCTTAGGGGACAACTAAGAAATACTAAATACCAAATATCGAAGCTCCAGATATTGTGGCTTCACTGAAGAAGTTTTCAAATTATATTTCAATGTAAAAATCTAAAAGTCCCTAGGTGTAATATTAAATACCAGATATCGAAACTTGGCTATTATTTCTTCAGGGGAGAAGGGTCGCGCTTCCCTTGATATTTCAATGTTAAAAGAAACAAGTCCCTGAGTGGGGGCAATTTCTGAAAAAAGAGGCATCAATTGTGCAACTTTGGTTCGGGACCTCCAGGAAATTATATTAACCAAACATAAGCTCTAGCTCTTTTGGCTAAAGAGAACAATACATTTAATTATTAATTAGGGTTAAACGCCATTTTAGTCAATTGCTCAGTCATATGATGCATGGCAGCCATTATCATCTCCCGATGTTTTTCCATGATTTCTAACACCAGTCCTCCACCACACTACACAACAGTCTTTCCAAGTAACTGGCTGCTTTCCATATAGATTGTTAGCCCATTGGAAGAAGGGAATGGGGCTTGTCTTATTGACATTTTTCAAACTTTGAAAAGATTGTTGGCTTAACTGGGGTTCAAACTAATAACCCTTTGAGTGTCACCCCACATTGCTACTAGGGATTTGCAAAGAAGATTTTTAGAGTTTAAGAGCCTATTAAGACCCCAGAGTGAATGTTTCTGTCAAGATTCCATGAAAATCTGTGGTTCAAGGAGCAGTTGTTGTAATGAATTGTTTACCGACAGATGGCAGGACAGACATACACAACACCATGACAATTAAGAACAGCAGATGACACAATCTGCATGTCATATTACTGCCAGGAGATAACCTGTTAACGTTTTGTACAAAATTAACTGGTTATCAAGTTTAGGTTTGCGAATAAATTCCACTTAATAAGTAACATAATAACTGGTTAACTAGGTATTTAGATTCATGTTACCACTTAGTTAACATTTACGAAACGTAAGACTAAAAACGAGCTTGAAAGTGCCCAGAACTGCCACCTGTTACCTTAACATGCTGTATTGTACAACACTAATAAGTTATATAGTTATGGTTTGCGAATTCCACTTAATAAGTAACATATCTGGTTAATATGGTGGCATATTACTGCCGTAAGATATTAACCTGTGAACGTTTCGTACAATATTAATAGATTATCTAGTTAATAAATGTTTAACATAATAACTGTTTAACTAGATAAGATTTGTGGTACCACTTAGTTAATATTAACAAAACATAAGAATAAATCTAGGCTTGAAAGTGCCCAGAACTGCCACCTGTTACCTTTTCATTATGTACTATACAACACTAATAGGTTATCTAGTTATGGTTTGTGAATTCCACTTAATAAGTAACATAATAACTGGTAAACTAGATAAGATTTGTGTTACCAGATAGCCAGGTATATAAATATTGTTATAGATAACTAGCAACACAAATCTTAACTAGTTAACCACTTAATAAACAAGCAAATTCATGAAATTTATATCCCCCGCTTGCAGGAAATATTGTAGGAATAAAATCCGCCGAAAGTGACGATCGAACTTGGCCTAGCTGTTAAGGCATTTAACCTTGTTACAAAGTTTGAAAAAAAAAACGGTTCACATTTGTGGCAGTAATTGCACGGAAACAGCAACAAACGACATTTTTTGTTAAGCAAGGGGCCATAACTCCACCGAAAGCGACGATCGAACTTGGCCTAGCCCTTAAGCCATTTAACGTTGTTACTAGGTTTGAAAAAAAAAAGGTTCACACTTGTGGCAGTTATTGCACGGAAACAGCAACAAACGACATTTTTTGTAAATAAGGGGCCATAACTACACCGAATAAAGTCCACCGAAAGTGACGATCGAACTTGGCCTAGCCCTTAAGGCATTTAACCTTGTTACTAAGATTGAAAAAAAAAAGGTTCACATTTGTGGCAGTTATTGCACGGAAACGGCTAGAAATGACATTTTTTGTTAAATAAGGGGCCATAACTCCACCAAATAAAGTCCACCGAAAGTGACGATCGAACTTGGTCTAGCCCTTAAGGCATTTAACCTTCTTACCAAGTTTGAACAAATAATGTTCACACTTGTGGGAGTAATTGTACGGAAACAGCAACAAAGGACATTTTTTGTTAATTAAGGGGCCATAACTCCACCGAATAAAGTTCGCCGAAAGTGAGGATCGAACTTGGCCTACGTTGTTACCAAGTTAGAAAAAAAACGGTTCACATTTGTGGCAGTTATTGCACGGAAACAGCAAGAAACGACATTTTTTGTTAAATAAGGGGCCATAACTCCACCGAATAAAGTCCGCCGAAAGTGATATTCGAACTTGGCCTAGCCCTTAAGGCATTTAACGTTGTTACCAAGTTTGAAAAAAAAAGGTTCACATTTGTGGCAGTTATTGCACGGAAACAGCAAGAAACGACATTTTTTGTTAAATAAGGGGCCATAACTCCACCAAATAAAGTCCGCCGAAAGTGACGATCGAACTTGGCCTAGCCCTTAAGGCATTTAACGTTGTTACCAAGTTTGAAAAAAAAAGGTTCACATTTGTGGCAGTTATTGCACGGAAACGGCAAGAAACAACATATTTTGTTAAATAAGGGGCCATAACTCCACCAAATAAAGTCCGCCGAAAGTGATATTCGAACTTGGCCTAGCCCTTAAGGCATTTAACGTTGTTACCAAGTTTAAAAAAAAAAGGTTCACATTTGTGGCAGTTATTGCACGAAAACGGCAAGAAACAACATATTTTGTTAAATAAGGGGCCATAACTCCACCAAATAAAGTCCGCCGAAAGTGATATTCGAACTTGGCCTAGCCGTTAAGGCATTTAACCTTGTTACCAAGTTTGAAAAGAAACGGTTCACATTTGCGGCAGTTATTGCACGGAAACGAAGTGTGACGGACGGACAGACGGACGGACGGACAAACCGAAATTAATAACCCCCCTTTTTTTCTTCGAAAAAGCGGGGGATAATAACATAATAACTGGTTAACTAGATAAGATTCGTGTAACCAGATATCCAGTTGTATAAATCAATAAGTTGCAACATGAATATTACCTAGTTAACCAGTTATTATGTTACTTAACCAGATATCCAGTTGTATAAATTGTTAAGTGGTAACAAGAATCTTATCAAGTTAACCAGTTATTATGTAATGCTACGTTTACACTAGGCCACGATGTCTACGATATCCACGATTTGAGAGAATCATGATGAGCGTAGGGGGTCGAGGGGTGGAATCGTAGTGATCGTGAGGGAACGTGGTGGAATCATAATGATCGTGACAACATTTTTGGCTGTCAAAAACTTTGCCACGATTCTGCCGATTTGACGCCAAATCTTGAGAGAGCGTGATAGAACGTGGGAATCGTAGTAGAGCGTAGTAGACCTTAACAGAACGTAACCGAGCGTAACAGAACTTGATGCGCCATCATAGGGGATCTTGATGAACTTAGAAACACGATTCCTTTAAGGTTCACTACGATGTTTACAGCATGAAAAGGTAACAGCTGGCAGTTCTAGGCACTTTCAAGTCTTTTTTTAGTCTTACGTTTCGAAAATATTCAATATGTTGTAACACAAAGCTTATGAAGTTAACCAGTTATTATGTTAATTACTTATTAAGTGGAATTTGCAAACCTTTACTAGATAACCTGTTAATGTTGTACAAAACGTTAACAGGTTATCTTAAAGCAGTAATATCCCACCATAGAATCAGTTGCTGTGTTTCAACTTCAAGTTAGTTTTGATAACAATATTAAGGAGCTTTGAGTCATGCTTGTCTTATTAAAGATATTTCAATTGACAGAAATTTACCATTTTTGAATTTGGTTCCGGAGATGGTAACTGTTTTATTTGGAATGATTCCATAGATTAACGAGGATTATTTACAAAGCATAAGCATACATTTCCAGATCATTACCTGAGGCCCATTGAAAAAGTAGGATACCCTAAGTTAAGATTATGTACAATATTTTAACAAAGACTTAAATTTACTTATCGGAAGCAGTCTAATCATTGACTATACATGTTATGCGAAAATCACAATCCATTTCGGGCATATTCAAAGCATTTTGTTGGAGATGCACCATTTCTGTGACAAAATCCTGGAGATAAGCATGCAGATTATCTGGTTTTCCAGAACCACAAAAAAGGCCAATAATGAATGGTTCACCCAGAAAAGGACCAACAATTCGCCCTAAAATAGGCCAAAACTGAGTGTTTGTACTTTTGAAAAGTGGAAGGCCATCAATATTTATTTGAATAAATACCCCTTGCGGAAATTGAAATGTTCCAGGTGGAAAGTTTAACAGCTGAGTTTGGACACCATTTGCCACACCGAAATGGTGATAGGACCCACCAGCTATTTCTTGAATTTCATACCCTATCTTTGTTTGTAATAACGTTCGAGGGTCCTTAGGAAGACTTGGATGGGATGGATGCAAAATTTGTAAAAGTTCACGAACAGCAGATGTAGGGATGTTGAATTTGGATATCCAATGAGCAAGAGCATCATCATCTGTGTCCAAAAAATCGGATGTATCTGAAAATTCTGATGTGTCACTTCTCTCAGAATTTGCTGGGCTTTCAAAATCAAAACTTATCTGTTTTTCACATGGGGCCTTGCAGATGTCTGGAATATGTATATCCAAGTTTTCACATTCCTCAGTCTCAAATAATGGCCAGTTAGTTTCCATGTCATTTCCATCATTTCCATTTGCACAGTTGTCATTATTGTCAGATTCTTTCTCACTATAAATATAGCTTAAATGATTTGCAACATACTAGTGTCTTTATTTTTCGGTAAGATTTCCAGAATGATTTATTTTTACTAGACATATTGAAAATGCAGTAGCAGTTTTCTCACCTAATACAAATATGGACATAGAAAATATGAATAATGTATAGAGAAGAGCAAAAATAACCTCTCTAAAAAGATTGTATCTAGGGTTTCCGCTGTAATTCGCCAAACACGCCAATGGCGAAAAAATAAAAACAAGAGGGCCATGATGGGCCCTGGATCGCTCACCTTAATTATAGAATGTACTGCAATGCAAAACACATCAAGACAATTATTCTGAATGTAACCTCCACAGTATTAACAATATTTTCCTTCATTTGGCCTAGTGATCTATATTTTTTTACCTGATATGACCCATATTCCAACATGGACTAGATATCATCGAGACAACATTCTGACAAAGTTTCAACTTGCTCAAAGTAAAATTGAGGCCTCCGGAGTTTGAACAATATTTTCCTTTATTGACCCATATTCGAACTTGACCTAGATATAATTCAGACAAACATTCTGACCAAATTTCAAGCTGCTGAAGCACAAAATGCGGCATCCAAAGTGTTCACAAGATTTTCCTTCAATTTGATCTAGTGACCTAGTTTTTGACCCAGCATGTCCCATATTCGAACTTGGCCTACATATCATCAAGAAAAACATTCTGATAAAGTTTCATCATGCTGAAATTAACAAGAGGGCCATGATGGCCCTGGATCGCTCACCTTAATTATACAATGTACTGCAATGCAAAACACAGCAAGACAATTATTCTGAATGCAATCTCCACAGTGTTAACAAGATTTTCCTTCATTTGGCCTAGTGATTTATATTTTTTTTACCTGATATGACCCATATTCCAACATGGACTAGATATCATCACGACAACCTTGTGACAAATTTTCAACTTGCTCAAAATAAAAATGCGGCCTCCGGAGTTTGAACAATATTTTCCTTTATTGACCTTGTTTCTGACCAAATATGACCCATATATTCGAACTTGACCTAGATATAATTCAGAAAAACATTCTGACCAAATTTCAAGCTGCTGAAGCAAAAAATGTGGCATCCAAAGTGTTAACAAGATTTTCCTTCAATTTGACCTCGTGACCTAGTTTTTGACCCTACATGATCCATATTCGAATCTGGCTTAGATATCATTTAGATAAACATTCTCATTAAATTTCAAGCTGCTGAAGCAAATAATATGGCATCCAAAGTGTTAACAAGATTTTCCTTCAATTTGGCCTAGTGACCTAGGCATGACCCATATTCGAACTTGGAATAGATATCATTCAGCTCAACATTCTGACCAAATTTCAAACTGCTGAAGCAAAAAGTGCGGCCTCTGGAGTGTTAACAAGATTTTCCTTCAATTTGACCTAGTGACTTACTTTTTGACCCGACGTGACCCATGTTCGAACTTGACCTACATATAATCAAGACAAACATTTTGATAAAGTTTCAACATGCTCAAGTTGAAAATGTGGCCTCCAGAGTGTTAACAAGATTTCCCTTCAATTCGACCTAGTGACCTAGTTTTTGATCTCATATGGCCTAGTTTCATACTTGTCCAAGATTTTATGGAGATGAACGTTCTGATAAACTTTCATGAAGATTGGATGCAAAATGTAGCCCCTTAGAGTAAAATCATTAAAGTAAGAAACAGATTGGACAAAAATGAATGAGAACCATGATGACATAATAATTTATAATAAAAGAATGAAACATGGGTTTTGTTTATTTTTTTATTTAGTAAAATTATAATCATTTTATGACATTTCATGATTGTATTGGGTGAACCATGATGAAATAATATTTTTTTTATAGCTGTATTGATACACCATATCACAACATTTAGTCAATGACAGAATACACATTAAAAGTGTTAGGTATGCTTAAATTAGTGTATACATCAATACAGCTGAACAAAAAAAAAATGTCATACGGAAGGGGGCTCACCCCCTCCCCAACCCTCCCCCTTGCGTAACAAAATTGTGGTTTAATGTGGCCAAAGAAATTTTTGGTCCAGTGGAAACCCTGGTATCATAGCGAGAGATTGAAAAAAAAATACTTAAACAATCAAATACAACTCCTAAATACATAGGACCTATGATCAGGGCCTTTTTACCTTATATAAGTGACGCCGTTAAACGGTCTTCCCAATTGGAAAAATGTTGTTTTTTTCCCAATTGGAAAAAAATATTTCCCAAAATCTAAAAATGTTTAAGTGAAGTGAAGTGGAATACACTATTAACAGATCTATATATTTGTCTTGTTTAAGGTAATATGATTGTTTAATTACATTATATAAACCAAAAGTCTTAAGTTATTGTAAAAAGGACTGTTTAAGGTAATATGATTGTTTAATTACATTATATAAACCAAAAGTCTTAAGTTATTGTAAAAAGGACTATTTATATAGCCACATGTTATATGACTAATTTTTCGCAATTTGGCAAAAAATCACGCTAAAATTTCCCAAAATGAAAGGCTAAGGCCTCTTCCCAATTTCTGAAAAAAAGGCCCTGATGATAGAAACATAACTTGAGTATTAACAAGCAAAATGTTGACAGACAAAAGGGGACAGACAAAAGGCAGTCAAAAAAACTCATGTTGAGCACTTTGTGCTCAAGTGTGTTCAAGTAAGCTAAAGAAAAAGTTAAGTATAATTCATTTACAAACCTGAGTAGTTTATATGTGAGTACCTATACCAATACCTGCCAATAATTGAAGTATGCAATATAAAAAAGTTGAAAAAAAATAGTTAAATCTGGTTGGATAAAGGCGGCCATGTTTTTCGACCAATCAACATGGCTTGAAGGAATCTGATAGAGGGTCATCCAAGGAACATTTCTACAAAATCATTTGAAAATCGGCCTGACACTTTAGGAGAAGAAGATTTTTTAAGTTATCACTTTAGCCATATAAGGCAAAATAGCCCCGACCCCCGGGCTGCCATGTTTTAAGACCAATCAACATGGCTTGAAGGAATCCGATACAGGGTCATCAAAGGAACATTTCTACAAAATTATTTGAAAATCTGCCAACCAGTTCGGGAGAGGAAGAATTTTGAAGTTTTTATCGTTTCGTTGCCATGGATCCCACAAATTTGAAGGAATTCTGGTAAAGCCATTGAGAGGATGCTTTCTGTGAAGTTTCATCCCAATTGACCCACTGGTTACAGAGGAGAAAATCTTGACGGTCAACTGGTGATCACAATAACTAAAAGCTAAAAATAGACACATGTAACTAAGATGCAATATTGTATCATTGCCTGAACTAACATTATGGTTTCTCTTTTCCTGTTTAAAATTAATCAAATTTCTATCATTAAAAGATTACCCAGAAGCACCCCTGTCAACACTCATGAGGTCATTTAATGACGTAATGTTCACGTAGCTATCAGTGAGCCAACTGGATACAGGAACTGGCATCCAACATTTTAGAACAAGATTTGAAATTCTGAAATGTGCAGAAGTTTGCTATATTATAATCATTGATGCACCCCTGTCAACACTCATGAGGTCATTTAATGATGTAATGTTCGTGTAGGTATCGATCAGTGAGCCAACTGGATACAGGAATTGGCATCCAACATTTTAACACAAAATTTTAAATTCTGAAATTTGCTTTCGATAGATATTAATCTTAGATTATCAGCTTTAACAGTTTAATTGTACATACATCTAGTTAAAGGACTGGATTATACAGGAAAATTGCATAACTATTACCCAGTAAACAAAAGGCATTGGATTGACGTTAAGACTCTGATGTTGGATTTTGCAAAGTGCCTAAACGTCAATCCAACGTCAGGGTCTAACTTCTATACAAGTTACAACGTCAGAATTCCGACGTCTACCAAACGTCAGAATCCAGACGTCCATCCAACCATTACCCAGCAACAATATGACCCAAATCCAACTAATTTCCAACCATATTTTAACCCTTTTCGACATCCTGATATCCTATGATTTCATAGCATTACTTACTTTCCTGCTGATACTTACAAATACAAGATTTCTCATATAAAAAGAAACATGGTTTAATGGAGATTTACAGTTGTAAAAATAATTTCTTTTACCAAGGTATTTGTCAAAAAGTGAACAACTTTATCAATAGTTATAGCAAGTAAACAGCAACATCATTTTTTGTCAAACTTAAATATTTTCTTTTGAAAAGTTTAATAACATGCAGATAGTTGATATATTGTATGCTTTCTTGTCTATTTTGGTCAGTAATAGTTGTTTATCTATTTGTTTATCCCTTTTCCACATAAAAGCGACCTGTTTAATTAGTGAATAGAATTGAAAACATTGTGTCAAACTGAAAAGGAGAAATTGCTCAATATGAGCAATTTCTCCTTTTGCCACAATATTTTTCAAAAGTCGTCTGCTGCAAAGGCGTCTATATGTGGGAATATTGACCAATCTGTAGAACAAACTAATGAATTTCAACCAATTGTTACCCTTACAGAGTGTTGCATATTATTCAATGAAACATACAGGTGCATAATGCTCTAAAGCATGAAAATTATGTCATTTTAACCCTTAAAACTAATTTGTTCTAACTGGTACTTCAGTGGAACTAGGTTGTGTCTACAGACTCTACACATCTTGCAGAACTGAAGGCTGGATAGAAACAGTTTAAATTCCCCTAATCAAACTTCCAACTGTCATTTTTAATATCACGGTCTTTTAATACCAACATGTAGAAAAACATGCGTCTCATTTAGTTTTAGTACATGTGCATTTGCTTCTCAAACATTACCGGCCCAAAGATTATAATTAATAACAACATTTAATCTGTTTTTCTGGTCCTATATGGCTATTAAATTTCTTTTATGGAAACAAATAATGAGAAACTAGAGAATTGCACACAACATTGGAAATTGCATGTTCGTCTTCTTATTCATGAATACATTGAATGGCTGATTACTTATTTAAAGAATGTGTTGTAACTTTAAAGTATTATTGTAAATGCCTCGATCTCGGGGTGCATACCTTATTCTTGTCATGTTGGTTGCTAATTCTAGTCCATTTCTCAAATTGTTGTTCAGACCATAATATGTTCACTTTGAGTGTCATTTTCTTGTAAGATGCTATTAACGTAACACAGAACTGTACACTTATGTGTTGACGAACATAAAATGACCGATCAATCACATAATATACTTCCCTGTTTGTTTAAATCAGGGACACTATATTACAGGGATATGAAACGTGCGCGGTTACATCAGCCTTATCAGTAATATGTTGGCCTCGCTTCGTACAATTGTCGGCCATTTTGTTTTACCCATTCCGGTAGATAATGGCCTTAACCCATTACTTCACAGAACAATGGCCTGATAAGCACCCTGTAGTGTATACTGGCTTATCAGTTTTACTGCACTGAGCGCACAAAAAGAGTTTTTGGGAAATTTTACAATTTTGACATTTGTCAGGGCCCGCGCTGTCGTTCGCCACTTTCGCCAAATGCGAAGATTATTTTAAAGTGGCGAAGTTATTTCATGAGTGGCGAATGTAAGTGGCGAAAGGTTTTTATCAACATTTACCTGTTTTGGGTATCAGTTTACGACATACAGTGACTGGTTCCGTTAATCTAAGATAATGCACCGCCATTTGATTCAATGTCGGGAACCAGTGACCACTTTACGACATTTTTACGACACCTGTTTTTATCATTTTGACAGCTTGTGTATTTCACACTTGTTTTATTGTTGTGAAGTGTTAATTCATCCTTTTAATCCGACTGACCAACACCTCTGAGCGATACATTAAAGGCCGTACATATGATAATTGGCAATTATAGATGCATTTAATATATCGGCACGCTTTTTGAATCAGGTTTAGACGATCGACGTAGGCTTTTCATGATTTTTAATGACAATGTAAGTTTGTCATTTTTGATTGGGAAAAATCTTTTCAATTATGGGCGAGTACACACAATTAGTGCACCCATTGATGAGATTGCATATAAATATTTCTTCTCCTCTCCATTTATCCCCGAAATTAAAGAAAAGTGGCGAACAAATGGCTAAAATATTTGTCAAAAATGGCGAAAATGAATGGCTCCTAAAAATTAAAAGTGGCTCCTAAAATTTAAAAGTGGCGACCTTTATTTCAATGTGGCGAAAGTGGTGGCGAAAGAAAAATTCAACCTAGAGCAGGCCCTGATTTGTGTAATAAATCCTAAAATATTGTTAATTTCTATGCATTGGACTCACAGGGGCATGAAACATACTGTTTTTTGAAAAAAACAGTATGTTTCATGCCCCTGTGATTGGACTGGTTTAATGAAATGGTATGAAATGCTGCAGATACAATTTACTATATAGCGGTGTTTTTCATTTTTACCTATCTAAATTAGTTTAGTTTCTACAGTAAATTAAAAATAAGTTTTTTTGGTTTTTTTCTCAAAGTCTTATTTTGCGCTTACGTTGATATTTAAATAAATTCCATGTTGAAACAACAAGTCATAATGGTCATACAAACCAATATCTATTTAAAGATAGAACAAAGCTATGATTAACATTAAAAGATGTATTTGAATTGCCTCATATTTGGTTAAAAATACTTACGATGAAATGAACAAGTAACCTTCAAAAAATATTTAATCCATTTCCTCTTGAAGACGCGTTTTTTGCATCTGCGGCAGACGAAATTGAAAACATATTGACAAAAAGGAAATTGCGCAATAGCTCTCTGTAAGCCACCACATATTTCCTTTGTTTCAAAGTGGAAATGACCTTCTACGTCATATGTCACAGGAGGTCACGCTGTGTAGTGTGGTAGCACTTGGTCGACCGCAGTTGATTGGGTGCATGGTCATATTTCACTGAGATCACGCGTGATTTATGGATAATTTGATTGGATATAAAGTTAACACGATAGTTTTTCATTGGAGAATTATATTAGTTAATTATAATAGCCAACATGATATACTTCGAAAGAATAGAATAGAATAGAATAGAATAGAATAATTTTATTTTCCAATCATGGGCCATCACTGGCATACAATTTATAAAATAATAATATTATATATATATATTATAATGTAATATTATTATCATTAAACACAAGATTGATTTTGATTAAGTAACTATATACAAACAAAACAAAATGACTAGAACTATTTAAAACACTAACTGATACATAAACAAATATTCAGAACTGTTGACCCAAAAAGGGGATACAGACTGTTTTAGATTGACGACAGTTTGAAGGATAAACACAGTGACAAAACACAACAACTTGTGACTGCATTACTTATTACAAGCCTTTTAAAATATTAGATCTAAGACTATAACATTTTGAAATATATTCACAAAGCGCAACTATAACGTTTTTATCTTCATTTATAAACATCCATATAAATTTTTGTTCATTTGACATTATGTTAAAATGAATTGAGAATTGCGACATTGTTTTAAAGAGTTCATTTCTTTCACTAGCAAAAGATGGACATTCTGTGACAAAATGTTTTTCGTCTTCTATTGATCCTGACTTGCAAAGTTTACATGTCCTTAAGTTAAGGTCCACTTTTTTATAGCGGCCCATTTCTATTTCTAATTTATGTGAACTAATTCTGAAATTTGAGAAACATTTTCTGATATTTTTATCTTTTATAACATTTAAATAAGGTTCTCTACAGAGTCTATTTTTAAATAAAGCGTACGTACGTAATTTGCCTACATTATTAGACCCACAATTATTTATTGTTGTTGACCATTCCTGTTTGTATTTCTCAACAAGTTTTTGTTTTACAATTTTTTCTAACTTAGAGCTTTGTAAACAAGAAATAGGTAAATTAAGATATTCTAACAGAAAGTATGTACTAGAGGTCCAACTTTTCTTGCTAATACTGTGCAAGTTATTACTTTCTTTAAATGCATTCTTTAACAGTGTGCTTACATGATCTGAATTTAAGCGTTTGAAATATTTTACCGAATTACAAAGAACATCAATATAAATTGGGTATCTTCCTAGTTCACCCATAACAGCTGAATTTGTTGCTTTTTTATGAACGCCTAGCACATATTTCAAAAATTTGACATGTAGTTTTTCATATGGTTTATCACTCAAAGACTTAGACATGTTATAAGTACCCTTTTTAAAACTACTTGTTGTTGTATCAATACTACCCCAAATTTCACTGCTATATAATAAAACTGGTTTTACAGTATGGTCAAATAAATGTAACATAGTGTCAACGTTTTGATGTAAATCTCCAAAGCTTTTTCGAAGTTTAAAATTGGCTTTAAGTGCTCTCTTATATAGATCATATACACAGTGGGAGAAAGTACCTGTAGATGAAAATAATATACCAAGATATTTGTAAGAAGAGACATGTACTATCTCATTATTTTTAAAGAAGAATTTTGTACTAGACTGTCTACCAGATTTACTAAAGGTCATAATATTAGTTTTCTTTAGATTGACTGTTAAACCATATTTGTCACAATAGTTTTCTAGTTTATTTAAACACTTTTTTAAACCCCTTTCAGTGGTTGAAAGTAACACTAAATCATCTGCATACATTAGACAACTTAAAGGCATATCATTAAGCAAAACTTGGTCATCAGTAGAATCAAAACATTGAGGTAAATCATTTATATATAACTTAAATAGGTTTGGGCTTAGATTATCTCCTTGCCTTAAACCAATTTCTTGAATAACTTTGTCAGTTAGTTTATCTTCTACTTTAACATGAATACAGTTTGCTTCATACATTGTTTTTAAAGTATTATAGAAGGGTCCACATATACCTATCTGGGTCAATTTGTAAAACATGACAGAATGAATGATAGAATCAAACGCCTTAGCAAAATCAACAAAGCATGCATACAACTTAGAGTTTTTACTTTGATATTTTTCTATTAGAGTTCTCAAAACAAACATGTGATCAGCTGTTCTTGTTTTAGGTTGAAATCCTATTTGTGATTGATCAATAGTATTATTTATATCAAAAAAAGTTTGTAATCTATTGTTTAATACACTGTTAAAAACTTTCGATAGACATGGCATGATGGAAATCCGTCTATAGTTTGATGGTTTGGTTGGATTATCACCCTTATAAATTGGTTTAATATATATATCCTATTTTCCAATCAGTTGGATATGTACCACTAGAAAGAATTGTGTTAAATAACTTGACAATACATGGCACTAAATAAGTTTGGCCAGTTTTAAGCATCTCATTTTTAATACCGTCTAGCCCAGATGATTTTTTATTCTTTAATTTTGAAATAGCTTTCATAACTTCTTTATCTGTTATTTTGAAATCTAGTTGAGTAAATGTTTTATTTTTTTCTGCCTCTAAAAGAAGTTAGTCATAATGTTTATTTTGTGCCTTAAACTCATTTTTAACACTAAATAATTCGGAAAAATGGGATATCCAATTATCAGACGAGACTTTTATACTTGGATCAGAAGTATCTGCATCTTCTTCTTTTAACTCTTTTACAAGTTTCCAGTATTCACTTGGATCATTATTGTATAAATTATCAATTTTATTGATAATGCATGTTTTAAATTGTCTTCTTTTATTTTTACAAAAACGAGAATAGTTTTTTCTGAACTTAAAAAAGGAACCTCTTATATTAGGATCATTTGGAAACTTCGAGTACAGATTATTTCTTCTGATCAATTCTTTTCTCATGACATAAACGTCATTGTCAAACCACTTTTTCTTTGGTTGTTTTTTCTTAAAACGCACCTTTGTTTTCTTTTTTAATGACTGATTACAAGCTGTAAAAATAATGTCATTAAATTTATTCAGAGCTTCATTAACATCATTTGAAAAATTATCGTTTTTAAAACAATTTATTTTTTGTAAAATATCACTACACGAAAAAGGACTTGATTTTATAGAGGACGCGTATTCAAATTTCAAAATAGAAATAACAATGGCTGCTCAAATCATAATGGAGGTTTGGGTATGTAAATTGAAGTGCATTTTAAGGATATTCTTTAACTGGAAACATACCAAATTTTCAACGGATTTTTAAAGGTAAGATATCAATGCATCGAATGGGCTATTTTTATGCCCCGGCATACGAGGTATGAGGGGCATATAGTTTTCCGGTCTGTTAGTCCGTCCGTCCGTCCGTTCGTCCGTCCCACTCAGGTTAAAGTTTTTGGTCAAGTTAGATTTTAGTGAACCTGATGTCCTATCATTATGAAACTTCACACAAATGACAATCAACATATCATTGTTTAAAAAATTGTATCAATTTGAGGTTGGACCAACTGTTCATCCGTCTGTTCGTCTGTCTGTTCGTCCATTCCATTCTCAGGTTAAAGTTTTTGGTCAAGTTAGATTTTAGTGAACCTGATGTCCTATCATTATGAAACTTCACACAAATGACAATCAACATATCATTGGTTAAAAAATTGTATCAATTTGAGGTTGGACCAACTGTTCATCCGTCTGTTCGTCTGTCTGTTCGTCCATTCCATTCTCAGGTTAAAGTTTTTGGTCAAGTTAGATTTTAGTGAACCTGATGTCCTATCATTATGAAACTTCACACAAATGACAATCAACATATCATTGGTTAAAAAATTGTATCAATTTGAGGTTGGACCAACTGTTCGTCCGTCCGTTTTAAAATATAGTTAACAACCGGGGCATCCGTGTTCCATGGACACATTTTCTTGTTTAAAATAAATTTTAGAATCTAAAAAGGATTATAAGATACAAAAACAGACACGCTGTAACACGCTAATGTGAAGTGCTATATGAGCCAATATCAAATTTCGCCCGAAAAGCTGTCCTTGGCATTTTTCTCAAAAGCCGCAATATATTTAGTAAAAACTTAAAACAAGTTTTCCTAATTATATACAGATACAAAATATGCATTTGACCTGTTGTAATACCTAAAAATGTGTATTTTTGCTTGTCCCCAAATTGAAAATTTGCATTCAATACTTTATTATTAAATGTATGAACTAGTCTGAGGTAAACTTTCTTCTTTACAGCTATTTATCACATATTATAATGCATTTTACAACCTATTATGACTGCAATTATAAGTATTAGCTAAAAATATATATGTTTAAAGTCTGTCCCTAGATTCCGTATTATTTTGTCCTTTAAATAACACTAGTGCGTGTAGAACATATCCTTTGGGTAATTTACAAACAAGTGACTCTTCAAAAGAAGGTACAATATTTCAAAGATGGCAGCCAGGGTGATTCATAACGATGAACTTTGTATGGATGGAAATATTTGAAGAAGTTGGTGAGTAACTGATGGCATAATTTTAAAAGTTGTCCTTTATGTAACACTTTTGCAAGCATACCACAGACCAGTAAGAAATATTTGTATGATGCTACAGTACAAAATTGTCAAGCATTCCCGATTCACAATGGTTAAAGTTGTTTCCCTTTTCTTGTTAGTTGATAAATTGATTTAAACACATTTGTGGGTCCTTCCAATAACAGTCCTTTAAATAGCGGACTCTTTTGTTATTGCAAGTACGAAAATCGTTATTGCAAGGAGATAATAAAGCCAAATCTTACATTCAATGATCATATTGTAGAATCATTACTTAAAACGTATACACATAGTTCACATAGATGTACAGTTATAGATTAAAGGTAAAAAGGGAAAACTTTCTGATGTTTATATACTAATAACTTAATCTCAAATTTTCGTTATTGGAAGGATTGCAGTATGTTATTGAAAGGACATTTTATTACCCCTTCGCATATTAAGACGAAATCTTGCAACAGATAAATTTTGAAAACAATGTAAAAAAAGGGTACAAGAGCTCACAATGAGCATTTTCATCTTTTCTCACAGTGCTTTTAACTCTGTATATCCAATAGTCCAGCTATGACAACTTTTTTTCCAGACCTTTTATTTGTTAGCAGACGCCTCTTAGAATTGCCTTCAAAGAAAAGGTTAAATACTGTCTGGTTCATTGAATTCAAGTACATTTGTTTCAACCCTTTCATTGATGCAGACCTCATAAGAATCATGTGACAAAAGGAGAAATTCCTCATATGAAGTTTACTCTTTTGTCATAATGTTTTCAACCTAGTTTAACAGTTCCTTCAAGAAAAATCAATCTTTATTGAATCAGACAACTCTTTAAAATATTTATCAGGGAAAAGGTAAAGTAAATACAAAATGTATACAAATTGCCTTAAAATGAAAGGATTGTATTAATGTATTTCTCTTTTAAATTTCTGAAATGATCAATAGCAAATGAATATTTCGAACCTTTGTTGATAACTAAATCTTGTTAAAAGTCACAAGTTCAAAAGATGGTCTTTATTTTTCAGAAAATGACAATGTCAAAGGTAATTTTAGTGTTAGACGAGACACTGATCTCGAAAAGAGACCAAAGTATCTTCAGAATGGTACAGAAAGGTACAGACATGACTGTGGAGTTGACCTTAACCGAAAAATTGTACAAGAAATATGTCCTGTCACTGACAGAGAATAAGTCCAGTATGGGCATTTGGCAAATGTACGATTAACCAAGCATTCTAAAAGCACCAAAGGGTCAGAAAAGTGTGACACAGATAAGAAATCAAAGCGCTGAAGGCACTGAATTTGTTTGGGTACATAAAACTGTTCAAACATTTGCCTTTGCATAGATGTGTGATTTATAAACTATGCATTGTTTATAAATATTACAACTTCGGGTAAAAGAATAAATGACGCATCCGTTAAAATTAAATGCCATTTTAGTTGTCTATAAAAATAAATCATGAGACATACATGTGAATATTATATTTAATGTCCAAGTTTCAAAAGACATGTAAAACAAATGGATAACCATTATGGCCCCGACTCACTCATCTAAGTATTTAATAATTTTTGTTACAAAAAAAATCACCATTGACCAAGGGTTTTCTAAAATCTTACTCAAAAGCTTCCTGCTTAACAAGAGATTTTTCAAGTTTTCACTATAGCTATATAAGGCCAAATAGCCCTGCCCCCCTGGCGGCCATGTTTTTCGACCAATCAACATGGCTTGGAGGAATCTGATAGATGGTCTCCCAATAAATTGGCCAAAAACTTTCGGATGAGAAGATTTTTTAAGTTTTTACTATAGCCATATTAGGCAAAAAAGCCCCAACCGCTGGCGGCCATGTTTTTCGACCAATCAACTTGGCTGGAAGGAATCTGATAGAGGGTCACCCTAGGAACATTTCTACAAAATTATTTGAAAATCGGCCTGACACTTTTGGAGGAGAAGATTTTTTTGAGTTTACACTATAGCCATATAGGGCAAAAAAGCCCCGCTCCCTGGCGGCCAAGGAACACTGTAGCAACGTTAAATGTCGCACCAACGCTAAATGTCACACTTGACGTTTTATGTCACAAGGCTGACGCTAAACGTCGCAACCAACGCTAAATGTCGCAAAACCTTCTGACGTTATATGTCGCATCTGTAACGCCAAATGTCGCAAAACAAGGTACTGCCGCTATATGTCGCAACATCAACGCTAAATGTCTCACTCCTTTATAAGCACTCTTTTGTAGTATTACTGTTTCACAATGTACAAATTACAATGTTTCATCTCACTCTGTCCCTTCTTTTTTTAGTTATAGCTCCTGAAGTAGTCATTTTTTTGCGACATTTAGCGTCAGCCTTGCGACATATAACGTCAAGTACGACATATATACAAGATATATATGCACTCTCGTACTATCGATATGGATTCGCACACTTACGATAAGGACTCTCACACAAGCGATATGCACTCTTGTACTAACGATATGGATTCGCTCACTAACGATATTGATTCATACACTTACGATATAGACTCTCACAAAAGCTGTATGCACTCTCGTACTAACGATAATGACTCGCACACTAACGATATGGACTCTAGTAATAGTGGTTCATCAGAATAACAGATTGCGCTTTGTGTTTATACATTCCTTGCGGGCCAATGACTGGCTCTTTCTGCGGACAATAGATGGAATATGGTATAAACATCCAAGACATTTTTTTTGTAAACACAATGTACACGGACATACACTGTGACATAACGTTATAACATGTACAATTTTCTTAAGTTTTTTAAAACAGTAAAATTAAAGAAAATTGTACATGTTATAACGTAATGTAACAGTGTATGTCCGTGTACATGTGTTTTCAAAATGTTAATGTGTTCTATGGATAGCCACATATTGTAACTGGTATACAATTGTCACTCTTGTCACAAACTGTATAAGCTAATACTGGAATAAAAACTGACACGGAATAAGTAACATGCTTTTTGTTGCCATTCCTTAACCTACTTATAAAAAAGTTTATAAATGTAGCACTTTAACATCCCGTAACTGATACCGTGAACGTTTATACCATATTCCATCTATTGTATACTAGCCACCAAATGTGGCTATCCGCAGATAGAGTAGAGCCAGGCATTGGCCCGCGAGGAATGTGTTAACACATCACGGATTGCCTGCACTAACCAACAGCCAGGTCCTGCTATTCATATAATTCTTCTAACACTAAAAGGCGACACAGATATATCACAGAACCGGCAAGGGTTGAGATACAACCGAGGCGGTTGTGTCTTGCTCACAATGTCTTTGAACAATCTATTCACCCGTTGAAGGGAGTATCGCGACGAAGGATTTTGTTTCGAACCAAGGTTAACAATAATATACCAAATCAACTGTGGTAGTTCTACATGGTGCTTTTGATGAACGTGTTTCGGTTTCCGTTTTAAATGTATCATTTCTCACAATCTGTTATTCTAATGAACCACTATTACTAGAGTCCATATCGTTAGTGTGCGAGTCATTATCGTTAGAACGAGAGTGCATATAGTTTTTGTTAGAGTCCATATCGTTAGTGTATAAATCAATATCGTAAGTGAGCGAATCCATATCAGTAGTACAAGAGTGCATATCGCTTGTGTGAGAGTCCTTATCGTAAGAGTGCGAATCCATATCGATAGTACGAGAGTGCATATATATTTTGACTATATGTCGCACTTGACGTTATATGTCGCAAGGCTGACGCTAATTGTCGCAAAAATGACTACCTCAGGAGCCATAACTAAAAAAAGAAGGGACAGAGTCAGATGGAACATTGTAATATGTACATTTAGAAACAGTAATACTACAAAAGAGTGCTTATAAAAGAGTGCGACATTTAGCGTTGATGTTGCGACATATCGCGGCAGTACAATTTTTTGCGACATTTGGCGTTACAGATGCGACATATAACGTTAGAAGATTTTGCGACATTGTTATTTACTTCGTGCTCAGGTGAGCTAAAAAAGAAACATCTATCCAAATGAAAGAGTAATTGAAATCATGCATTATAAAAGGATTAAATGCTCCAGAGAAAACCAATACCTGTGCCGTCCGAATTTTACTCTACAGTATACACCTAAGCTGGCCGCTGTTTCCTTAAAAGGGTGTTTAAGCTTGCCAAATCAATTAAGGATGCGTGACCATACACTGTTAATTACCATTGTTTACGAGTGTCATTCCAAACAAATTATAAATGTAACCCCTTTTCCCAATAAACCTATCATATACATGTATGTATTTGTAACTTGCCGGGATGTGTCGATACCGTCATGGTACAATGTGATATATGCACAAATTGGTTTCACAAATCTTGTGTTAATGCACCTGTGGATATTTCGACAACAGATGCGGACTTTAATTGTAACTTTTGTTAATTATTTGGCTATTATAATGATAAGATATGTGATTAAATTGGCAACATTTAAGTTTTTTACTTATAACAGCCTTCAAATACAAATTTGGTTTATACGACGGTAAAGAAAGGTTATTGGAATTAAGAAATTGTTTAAATAAGCAAATTTTCCTTTTCCCACAATGTTTTCAATATATGTTGCTTTTTACTGTTTACACAGCAAGAAAAAAACATTTAACTTATTTGTTATAGATTAGTATTATAGTTGCATATATATATAATTACTAGAAATAAATTAAGATTTAAAGTGTTGTATATATATATATACTTATTGTTTATTTGTTATTTAAATTGTTCTGCCCCTTCCAAGTACCCTACAGAATAGAATGTTGCATGGATCATTTGCCTCGTAGTATGGCACATGGAAAACTGTTGAAAGTTACAAAGTAGAAAATGAAGAGGCCCAACAATAACTAGAACTCATGACCCTTCAATCGAGTGTAAAGGAGAGGATATAATTGAAGCAAAACCTATGGCTAGTTACTAGCAACCTATTCTATTCTTGCAATGTTTTCAAATTTCGTCCGCTGCAGATGCGTCAAAAGACATTTACTTGTCGGAAAATCAATCCATCAATTCTCTTTATTGATATCTATAGATATGATATAAAGAGGAAAGTCGTTAAAACACTTTACAAAGAGATTCCATTTCAGCATGATCTCGATTTTTGGTTTATTCTATATCACTGATAAAAGCAATCAAACACATTATATATTTACAAAGAAAACCCCGGATATGATCATATGTAACAAATTATACACAGTTGCCCATCTTTAATTAAACATTTTTTACAACAAATCATAGCGTCCACTGATTTGCTCTATATTCTATTGCGTCGGCATTTTCCCTCTATATTGCATTTGTCCGCATTTTCCCTCTATAATGTATTTGTCCGCAGATCGCGTCCGCACTTTAGACCCTCCCCCCATACCGTTGTATTTATAAATAGAATTCGACGATCACGATTTCTCTGCAAATGTGTTACTCTCATTTTAAATGCATTTTATGACGCACATATTTGTTTTTTTAATTCTTTATACTATATTTATATGGCCGACAAGGCACAAAGAAAATATTTTCAATTCTGTTTTTATCTACATTTTCAATGCGTGATTGAAAATTCAAATACCGTATCTGGAGCTTAAATCGGAAATAGTTCTCCCTGTAGCAGTTCACTCATTGAGATTTATAAATCTCTCCGCATTCATGTTTTAAAATACAATGTTTCATTTTATTTCGTAATTCTCTTTGAATATAAGAACCACATAAGAAAACAAAGACGATATAAATATATCATTATTTCAAAAATCGTGATACATTTGAAAAGTAAGAGCAAGTATTGAGTACTACTTTCACGCGTATGAAATTCATGGAATTTTAAATAAGACGAACGGCTTCAGAATTGCAGCTACTAAATTTGTTTGTTCCAAACAAATAAAAATGGTTATATAGACAAAGAAGATGAAAAGATCTCACAGAGTGAAAATTGGACAGAAAATACACAGAAGAATAGATAAAAGAATAGGACAATTTTGAGCATGCACCGCTAGATTGCAAGTGAATATGATGATGTAAATATAATGGTGGGCAATACACCAAAATGCCCCTTTAGTGCTGTTACATCATTGCAAGAAATAAACAAATATAATTTTTTACTGTTACGTCATTCCCAGAAAATGAACCTAATTTAAAGCAATATATTTGATGTCATTTGTTTACAGTGTAATGCGAATGGGGTATAGGTAAACATTCCATTTCTACGGCCTTGCCGTTCAAATGTATTTATAAAGGCAACATTGAACAGAAAAGGATGTTTTGCATAGCCCCGATTCGTCATTTGGCAAATGGCTGTGATCTTTTTTAAAATTCATCGCATTTTTTCACAGATTTTCACAAACAATTCTAGATAATTCTCGGCAACCATCAGGTATAATCAAATGATTAAAACAAAGATAGATCATTCAACATTTATAATATAACATTTAAATGTGTTTATAATGGCAATATAGAACAAAAAATAGTCCTATGTAGAGCCTACATGTATTCAATTTTTATATTGCATACTTTTTCGACTACAATTTTGTTAAATTTCATCGCATTTTTTGTCATTTTTTCTCCAACAATATTAGATTCTTCCTTGCATACAACATGTTTGTAAAACTAATCTTAACCAAGATTAATCATTAACATTTATAATCCGACGTTTAAATGTATTTATAAAGGCAACATTGAGCAGAAAAAGATGTTTTGCATCGCCTCCATTCGTCATTTGGCAAATGGCCGTGATCTTTTTTAAAATTCATCGCATTTTTTCACAGATTTTCACAAATTTATAATATAACATTTAAATGTGTTTATAACGGCAATATAGAACAAAAAATAGTCCTATGTAGAGCCTACATGTATTCTTCGTTTTGACTTTTTTTACCACAATTTTGTGAAAACAAATCGACTTCAGAAACTAATTGCAATAACTATCATTTTTTGTATAAATACAAGCTCAAAATTAATGTAAATGTAAGAAATAAAGATCGAAATTATGTAATGTACTTACATTCTTGGTTATTCCTATTTAAACTAATGATTTTTAATAAAACAGCACATGGATAATGACCAGAGGGGCTAATGTCCGCTTTTCTTATAGCGAGGCGAAGATAACGGAACTTATCGCTGCGTTTCATATCCCTGTAATATAGGACATGTAATATAGTGTCCCTGATTAAATCTTATCCGACGTTTGTTTACATTTTAAATTTTACATTTAAAATTTGTCTGTATTTATCCTCATATTTCATCTTTTTCCTAGCTTGTAAATCACTATTACTTTCGCACAATTAAACCAGTCAACTTAAATGTGTGTGTAATACTAGTTTCATTTGTCTGCATAATCTAGTTTCTGCATAATTTGTATTTATTCTCTGAGAACATGCTTATTTTTTCACACTTCCTGACAGGATGTGTACGAGTGCATTGTGGGACTGTTTACTACCGTTACTAAGAGCTAATTTTAGTACGTTTCAATAGTGTTAGCACAATTCAATAGAGAACTGAAGTATTTTATATAGATTTAGAAGATTTATCAAACTTATGTTTTAGAGAACCCCTTTTTACCCAATTTAATAGATTATTTGACTTCTATGAAAACAGTGAATGTTAACGAAGAACTCATGCACTCTTATCTACTGAAGTTATGACAAGCCTATAAGTATAGTCGTACTGACGCGTATTTTTCAATCTATTAAATGCTGAGCCCCGTCTCGTTTTGTTAGTATGAGCTACATTACGGTAATGAATATTCTTACACAAGTATGTGTAGTTTAAGTATTAAAGGAACGCCAATATCATCCTCTATATATTCATGTTAATTTCGCAATGAACTTGAACACTGCTCAGTATCTTGTGAACAACTCGAGTTTTCTTAAGTTAGGTGGGATCAATGTAAACTTAATATTATAACTTTCCAATACATTACATGTGAATTATAGTTGTATGTTATGAATTATACTTGAAAAAACTTCATGAACTGTTACTACAGTGTTTTTAGCGATTTTTTTTTAACCGTCAACAAAAAAGTAGTGTCAATTATCAGGCAATAAAACTGCATTTTCGAAAACCTTGGTGAATCAAGATATCTGAATATTGAAAAAAAGACTGTAAAAAGGAAGCATTAGTGGTTGAAAGTTGAAGTAGAACGTTTACAATATTGAGTTGAAGTTTGAATAAATATATTCATAATTAATGTATGAATATATACCAATTTCACGTGACATTTTGATATTTCTTGTTGATCAGGAAGTGGTTTCGTGGATGTTTGGTAGTATTTACAATAATGCCTAACTCCCCTAACTCTAAACGCTTCGATGAAAAACTATCTCCCAACTAATTTATCTAGCCAATCGATTCATTTTACTGAAAGAAGGTGGTAAGGAACGACAACTCTGCGAAGGAGAACTTGCAACTTCCGTTCAAAATGAAAGTAGAAATCTGACAAGCTGCGCCGACGATAGATTGTTATTGTTTTTGTGGAGGAAAGACACATGAAGTTTTATATTGAGGAAGACTGACAGGAAAGAAATGTATGCACGCCTAAAATGTTCATTTAGTCATCAATACGTAAAACGTTCGAGGTAGGTCTGTCAATTAAACTGTAATTTGGAGTGGAAAACTTTTATTTTTATTTTCGCCCTGTGCTGTATCGTAACCGGATATGAAAATAAGTTCACATGTATTTAATGTACACGTATGTCTGAAAATAGCCCAATTCATATAGACATTCGCTTGTCCGTTTTATCATCTGACATATGTTAATTATTTAAAAAGGGTGGCATATGAAGGAAAATAAAAAATAAACAAGAGGCCCAAGAGGGCCAGTATCGCTCCACGGCCATAAGGCAAAAATAAAATCTCCAAACAGCCCTGCCCCCTGCTGGCTATTTTTTTACCAACCACCATGGCTTAAAGGAATATTGTAGAGTGTCACGCAAGGAATGTTTCTGCAAAATTATTTGAAAATCGGCCTGACACTTTCGGAGGAGAGGATATTTTAAGTTTTCACTATAGCCATATAAGGCAAAATAGCCCCACCCCCTGGCAACCATATTTTTCAACCAATCAACATGGCTTGAAGGAATCTGATAGAGGGTAAGCCTAGGAACATTTCTACAAAATTATTTGAATATCAGCCAAACACTTTCGGAGGAGAAGATTTTTTAAGTTTTCACTATGGTCATATAAGGCAAAATAGCCCCGCCCTCTGGCTGCCATGTTTCTCGACCAATCAACATGGCTTGAAGGAATCTGATAGAGGGTCACCCAATGAACATTTCTACAAAATTATTTGAAAATCGGCTGAACACTTTCGGAGGAGAAGATTTTTTAAGTTTTCACTATGGTCATATAAGGCAAAATAGCCCCGCCCTCTGGCGGCCATGTTTTTCGACCAATCAACATGGCTTGAAGGAATCTGATAGAGGGTCACCCAATGAACATTTCTACAAAATTATTTGAAAATCGGCTGAACACTTTCGGTGAAGAAGATTTTTTAAGTTTTCACTATAGCTATATAAGGCAAAATAGCCCCGCCCCCCTGGCGGCCATGTTTTTCGCCGAATCAACATTTCTTGAAGGAATCTGATAAAGGGTCACCCAAGGAACATTTCTACAAAATTATTTGAAAATCAGCTGAACACTTTCGGAGAAGAAGATTTTTTAAGTTTTCACTATTGGCTTTTTTTTGCAATATAAGGCAAAATAGCCCCGCCCCCCTGGCGGCCATGTTTTTCAACCAATCGACATTTCTTGAAGGAATCTAATAATGAGTCACCCAAGGAACATTTCTACAAAATTATTTGAAAATCGGCCTGACACTTTTGGAGAAGAAGATTTTTTAAGTTCTCACTATTTTTTTCTTTCGGTTGCCATGGAAACCAGAATTTCGAATGGATCAAAAAAATTTGAAGGAATTTAGTAGAGGACATTAAGAGGATGCTTCCCATGAAGTTTCAACCAAATTGGCCAAGTGGTTAGGGAGAAGAAGTCGTTTAAAGGAAAAAGTTTACGCACGCACGCACGCACGCACGCACGACGGACAATTCGCCATGACATAAGCTCGACTGGCTTTCAGCCAGTGGAGCTAAAAATGAAGGACTTCGGAGACTTCGTACATATATTCAGAGACATATATATACATTATATATTTCTATTTAGGTCTCTGATATATATTGTACAAGTGTATAATCGTTCTTGTATGTATACACTATTTAGGCTCATTTAAGGACTTGGGAGACAAAAGTGGTTAAGTGATGTGAAAACTGCTTTCAAACTTAAGTGTGTACAATTATTTGTATTGAATGATGATATTATGTATACAGGTTTTATTATTGAAAAGAATGAAGAAATACAATATATATTTATAAATTAATTTTCCAGATTTTGTCTATACTTAGATGGAGCATATGCATGATGCTTTGCCAAAAATGTTATTCAATTAACGCGCAAAAACACATGTATATTTGTATCAAGTTTGTGTACGCTATGTTATAATTTGTCTAGTGAATCCATGTCTAACTGACACTCTGCCTTGGCGTCATTTATAATGTTATATTGACATGAAAGTAGTGAGGCTTCACTGTTTCTAGGTCTAAATAACATGTATATGGTCAGTTAAGACTGGTGAGACTGCATAATATGATACATAGGCTCCTCTGAGTCTTCACTGGATACAGATGCATTATAACCCCAAATAACTTAATGCAGATCAATAATTGTAAAGTATCTATTATAAACGGACTATTTTATTATTCAAATCATAGCATACGTATATATTGATAAAAATGGTTTTGCGCAGACATGTATACAACTATACACATCTTGATTTTATTTTTATTGTGCAATCAGTAACTGTATGTATTTTTTGTTTCTTTTCAGGTCATGGAAATATTGACAGGTTATATAATGCGCAATACGCAACATTACTTGTGAAGAAGATTCATAATGTCAGTGTATGGGATATTTTTACATTACCAACCTTTATGTATTGGAAAAGTTGGGGTATATTAACTGTTATTTCCGGTTTGGTTTTTAGTTGAATCAGAGAAATAAAAGACAAATGGCAAGTCGTGGACGCAACAAGACGGGTAGAAAACAAAAACAAAACGACGTTAATGACATTCTTCAAAGCTGGTAAAAGCAGCGAGTCGTTGTGACAAGTATTCTGGATGAAAGTGTTTATTCTGTAAAGGTAACTCGGAAAACAATAACGGAATGGAAGAACAAATATCTAGGCTATATGTAAACGACACAAATACGAATCAAGGTTGCACAATGTGATCTGTTTTTGTTTACTATAATACAGGAAGATAACTGTGTAATTAACTAATTACTATGAACAAGACATTCAAGTAAATCATTTTGAGCTATAATACAGAGATGACACTTCTACATGATAACTAACATTAAGTAGATCATTTTGAACTACATATTGTGTCACACAGGGGGATCATTTGTTTTGTTAAATGACCAAAGATGTAAAATTTAAAAGTTAAACTGTAAGTTAACTAGCATTAAATTTTGTCAACAGTAAGAGGCATGAATAAAAAGCATTGTGACAAAAGGAGAAATTGCTTGTATGGAGCAATTTCTTCCTCTGCTTCCATGTTTTCAAAAAGCCGTCTGCTGCAGAGGCGTCAGAAAGTGTCTATTTGAGGGAAAGGGTGATTGAAATATTATAATTAGCTCCACTGACTGTCCGTCGTGCATGCGTTAACTTTTTGCTTCAAACAACTTCTTCTCCCTAACCACTTGGCCAATTGAAATGAAACTTCCTAGGAAGCGTCCTCTCAATGTCCTCTCCTAAATTCCTTCATATTTTTTTGATCCATGCAAAATTCTGGTTTCCATGGCAACCGAAAGAAAAAAATAGTGAAAACTTGAAAAAATCTTCTCCGAGGAAAGTGTCAGGTCGATTTTCTAATAATTTTGTAGAAATGTTCCTTGGGTGACCCTCTATCGGATTCCTTCAAGCCAAGTTGATTGGACGAAAAACATAGTCGCCAGGGGGGCGGGGCTATTTTGCCGTATGTTCCTTGGGAGACCCTCTATCAGATTACTTCAAGTGATGTTGATTAGTCGAATTTTTTATTGATCACAAAAGGAAAAAGCACATTATGAGATTTAACTTCTGACATAAAGTTTAAAGATTTTCTGTTGCATCATTATTGTCTACAGCCTATATACATTCAAAGGTCAGTTTACTATATTTTTCTATGTATATTCAAGTTGATATGTACTCATCATGCAACAGAATTTTCATTGACAAAATATGTCCCCAATTTTTCAATTGTTGAACATAGTAATGGGAAGAAAAGTTTGAATATTTTAACAAAACTACATTTTGACCTGTTAATTTTTTTGGCAAACTTCAAGGATTGGAAGAAATAATTGAACGGAAACAATATCACAGGCTCTTTTTAAAAAAACTTTACCCAAATTTAAACCAATCTACAGCAGACAACTTTGAAAATATCTTTGCAAGCTCACTTTGGTACAGCATGTTTACTATTTTATTACTCAGTTTACCGTAGCTCAGTCAGTAGAGACACAGGCTGTTAATCCAGGGGTTGTGAGTTCGAACCTCAACTTGGCCTACATTCCTTCTGACATTTGACGTGACTACCACCAATGGGCTTTCAGACTATGTGGAAAAGCAGCTAGTTGCTTGGAAAGAATGTTGTGTGAAGTACTGGTATGAGAAAGCCAAGAAACATATGAGTAGTTGAACTGGCTGCCGTGATATGACTGAAAGATTGATGAAAATGGTGTTAAACCCCAATTAATCAATCAAACTATTTTATTACCTAATACTTTGAGACTTGGAAAACTTCCTCATCTAATACCCTTCTTTTCATTGTATACTAAATATGCTGAGTGTAGCCTATTTTTTGGGGTAAAAAGTATAAATTTTGATGTATTTTGGTTGTATAAGAGAATTGGACATTGTTGGTTAAGTTACAGGTCAATTTGACAGAAAATCCACAGGTAAAATGTGTCTATCCTTGTAAGCCTGTGTGGCATTCTTAGGCTGATCCGGATCAATACTTTACGCAGAGTCCACAATGTTGGTTTGCTCACAGGACTGCTCAAATTAAAGAAAATCTAGTTAACCCTTTCCCTCATACGACAATTCTGCAGCAGATGACTTTGAACATATTTTGTCAACATATAGAAAATCTCTATAATTGAATGGATAACCTATGACTAAAAGTGGAAAACATTGTGGCAAAAGGAGAAATTGCTCGTTTTGAGCAATTTATTCTTTTGTCACTATGTTTTCAAAAAGCCATCTGCTGTAGGGGCGTCAGAAGGCGTCTATATGAGGGAAAGGGTTAACACTCTGGAAGCCGCATGTTTTACTTGAGCATGTTGAAACTTCCTCAGAATATTTGCTTGTATGATATCTAGCCTAAGTTCGAATATGTGTCAGGTAAAGAACTAGGTCACTTAGCCAAACACTGTAGAAAAATCTTGTTAACACTATAGACACTGCATTTTTGTATTGAGCAGTTTGAAACCTTGTCAGAAAGTTTGTCTTGATGATGGGCCAATTTCAAATATTGGTTATTTTGGATAAAACATTAGGGCAAGCCAAGTAGGAGGAAAATCTTGTTAAGACTCTGGAAGCTGCACTTTTAGCTTGAGCATGCTGAAACTTTGTCAGAATGATTGTTTTTATTAAATTAAGTTTGAATATGGTTAATGTTTGTTAAAAAATTAGGTCACTATGCCAAGTTGTAGGACAATCTTCATTTAACACTTAAGAGACCACAATTTTGACTTTAGCGGCTTGAAATTTTGTCAGACAGTTTTTCTTGACGATATACAGGCCAATTTAGACATTGGTCATGTTGAGTCAAAAATTAGGTCCCTTGATCAAATTTAAGAAAATATTTGTTAATGCTCTGGAAGCCATGTTTTTAACTCTAGCATGATGAAACTTTACCAGAATGTTTATCTTGATGATATCTAGGCTAAGTTCGAATATGGTCTGGTTAAAAACTAGGTCACTAGGCCAATATTGAGAAATATCTTGTAAACACTCTGGTCACCACATTTCTCTCAAATGTTCCTTTGGGGGACTCTTTTCTAAGAGTGTTAAAATTAAGTTGATTCTTTAGATACTATAGATAATAAATAGCTTTGCTACTGGTACTATTTTACCCTTTCTACACTACAGACACATGTTGTCTAATCTTCAACAGATGGATGGTATGAGAAATTTCGACAGTTTTCTCAATGTTTTCAATGTCGATACTTTTAGATTCATCAATACAGATTTACCAATATCTTTAGTTAAACATTTTCAAATCATCTGCTGTAGAGTTTATCCATGTGATAAATTAACTATCACAAATGTGTTTGTTTATCTAACTGTATCTACTGTCTACAATTCAAGAGTTTAATTATAGATCTCTGGAAATAAGGTTAACCCTGTCTTAAATCAATATTTGAACTGTATGCATTTCTTCTTTGTTGTTTACATTTTTTGAAATTATGTGACTTGTTTTTTAACTTTCCAAAAAATGGAACAGTTGACCATCTTTTTTCCCCTCATACAATGGGTAAGATTTACCAATATCTTTAGTTAAACATTTTCAAATCATCTGCTGTATAGTTTATCCATGTGATAAATTACCCATCACAAATGTGTTTGTTTATCTAACTGTATCTACCGTCTACAGTTCAAGAGTTTAATTATAGATCTCTGGAAATAAGGTTAACCCTGTCTTAAATAAATGTTTGAACTGTATGCCTTTCTGGTTTTTTGTTTACATTTTTTAATAATGTGACTTGTTTTGTAACTTTCCAAAAAATGGAACAGTTGACCATCTTTTTTCCCCTCATACAATGGGTACCGTCCCACAGCACTTTCAGTGCTTTGATTACTGTTGTAAACATGTGACAAACTTCCAACCACTTTGTAGGCCATTTACTAGTCATCTAAACATTGTCAATTAATTTGGATTCTGCGAACCTTACATTTTATAACTGCATGCTAACCTGCAAACATTCAGAGTCGCTGACAATGCCCAGTCGTCATCGTATTTGCCTTTTCCATCGAATCGTAACCACTGCAGTTTGAGTCGGCCGCCATATCTGTTGTTGTCATTTTGCAATGCATTGTGGGTAAAACAACTTATCGGTCACGAAAACAACTTTTTATATGACTTTAAAACCCACGTAAAAATATTTTTTCATTATATATCACTTAAACAACTCATGATAAATGGATGTATAAATTAAATGACAGACGTTTCTCCCCCAAACCGTTTCCTCCCAAGACGTTTCCTCCCAAGACGTTTCCCCCCCAAAATTGGGGTGGAAACGTCTGCAGTAGCATTATATATATAGAAAATGAGAGGGGTCACTACACCTTATAGTAGTCTAGATAAACAAGTATGAATAGTTTTATATATTTAGTTAAAATGTAATTACACTTTGTTAAGGGTTTTGAATAAAAAATAATTTTCTTTAATGATGTTACTTAAATGTTGCTAAATCATATATAAAGGTAATTAGTATGTTTGCATTTAAAGTATGTTTGATGTTTTTTTTTTTTTAATTTTAATTAATTAAGTTTTTTGATCTTGATTTCATTGTTAAATATAATTAGGTGTTGCTTAAATGTTTGACAATCAGTGAATAACATTGTGTTGTTTGAAGGTTCAATATTTTCTGCTAATTATTAATTGTCGTCTGTAACTTTGTTGTTTTGTTTTCATTTAGATATAAATATTTTAATTGGGATAATAGTTGTTTTGAGTAATATGTAATAAAGTATATAAACCAAAGAAATTAATGCAGTTTTATGCTTTCATGAATTAATTGCTGTTAAAATAGAGTTTCATAAATTTCATATAGTTGTTCATTTGTGATTATTTGGATATACTATTTAGATATACTATTTATAAATGCCAGATCAGTGTATTGTGTGTGCTGAGGACGTACGTCCAAGGCAACATGGAATCATGTGTGATTCTTGCCAACTTTGGCAACATAGATTAAGAACCTGTGGAACAGGTAAGAGATTTTTTTTATATTTTATTTTATGATAAGTCAGTTATGGGTGCTTTTCAAAATAATGAAGTCAGGATGTTATTTTTTTCTTTTGAATAACTTACGAATTATTATTAAAAGTAGCTTTTTAAAATGATACAGGATAAGTGTAGCCACATAATTTACGTAACATTTTTACTATCTTATTCTAGGATAATTTTCTCACATTACAAGTATTCACTGAAGACATAAAAATACTTACAAACTCACAATAGTTCATGTTTTATCTGACTGAAAAGTAATTTTAATCACAAACATAGGAATTATTTTATTCTTTCATTACAATTTAAAATTTACCTCATATTAAATAATTGTAATGAAACTATCAAATAATTCATTTAATAAACTGTTACATTCATAAATGTAACAAAAACTAATGAAAATAAAGTATCTATTTTAGATCAAATTCATCAATATTTTAACACTATATCACATATTTGGTCTCAAAATAATTTTGGGAGGGAACCGTCTATAGGTATATCACTTTGGGGGGGAAACGTCTTGGGAGGAAATGGTTTGGGGAGGAAACGTCTACAGGGAGGAAACAGTTTGGGGGGGAAACGTCTGGTTTCCGGCTAAAACCCATATAAATGCGTAGATGATGCTGGTGAAACGGAAATATGTCGTCTCATTGTTGACGAGAATAGAACGAATAGTTTAATATGTATTCGAAACTAAGCTTTTACTAAATTATTCTGCAATAACTTCAGGAAAACATTAAGAAAAAAATTAATGTAAACAAAAAAAATGTTTTCGTATGACAAGTCATTTTGATTAGAGAAGTTGTTTTCGTAGGACAAGTCATTTTCGTTAGGAGTCATTTTCGTGGGAAAAGTCTTTTTCGTTAGAGAAGATGATTTCTTATACCAAGTCATTTGCGCTAGAGAGTTGTTTTCGTAGAACAAGTTGTTTTCGTGGGAAAAGTCATTTTCGTTAGAGAAGTTGTTTTCGTAGACCAAGTCATTTCCATTTCGCGATAATAAGTACAAAAACACTATTACAAACTGTTAAAATTTATTGTAATATGTTCGTGGATGTGCTATAAATTAAAAATTATAAACAAATATGGTTACATGGCCGTTATACAACTATAAAAAGTTGTTTTCGTGACAGCCAAGTTGTTTTCGTGAGTCGATTCTATTTATTTATGTGCGTTAGCCTATGCCACTCTGTAATTTTTCTATTACACGATAATAAATACAAAAACACTATTAAAAACTGTTAAAATGAATTGTTATATGTTCGTGCATGTACTATTAAGTTAATAATTATGAAAAAATATGGTTTTATTGGTATTATAGTCATGTATAAAGTTGTTTTCGTGACAGCCAAGTTGTTTTCGTGAGCCGATTCTATTTATTAATATGCGTTTTAGCCTAGGCCACTATGTATTTTTTCTGTTTCGCGATAATAAGTACAAAAACACTTTTACAAACTGTTAAAATGTATTGCAATATGTTCTTGAATGTGCTATTACTTTAATAAATATGAAAAATTATGGTTATATGGACTTGAATCTCCGATTCGGGGGGGCATATAGTTTTTGGCCTGTCTGTCTGTCTGTCTGTATGCACGTTGGTCTGCACGTTGGTCTGCACAAAAAAAACTTTAACCTTGACCACTACTTTTGAACCATAACAGGTACGGCTACCATATTTCACATGTGTATTCCTTGTGACATGACCTTTCTGTCAGTACCAAAATTTTTGACCTTGCGACCTTGACCTTTGACCTAGATGTAGTTTTTGGCCTGTCTGCACGAAAGAAACTTTAACCTTGACCACTACTTTTGAACCATAACAGGTACGGCTACCATATTTCACATGTGTATTCCTTGTGACATTACCTTTCTGTCAGTACCAAAATGTTTGACCTTGCGACCTTGACCTTTGACCTAGATGTAGTTTTTGGCCTGTCTGCACGAAAGAAACTTTAACCTTGACCACTACTTTTGAACCATAACAGGTACGGCTACCATATTTCACATGTGTATTCCTTGTGACATTACCTTTCTGTCAGTACCAAAATGTTTGACCTTGCGACCTTGACCTTTGACCTAGATGTTGCCATTCTCGAAAAAAACTTTAACCTTGGCCATTACTTTTGAACCATAACAGGTACGGCTACCATATTTCACATGTGTATTCCTTGTGACATGACCTTTCTGTCAGTACCAACATTTTTGACCTTGCGACCTTGACCTGATCTAGATGTAGTTTTTGGCCTGTCTGCACGAAAAAAACTTTAACCTTGACCACTACTTTTGAACCATAACAGGTACGGCTACCATATTTCACATGTGTATTCCTTGTGACATGACCTTTCTGTCAGTACCAAAATGTTTGACCTTGCGACCTTGACCTTTGACCTAGATGTTGCCATTCTCGAAAAAAACTTTAACCTTGGCCATTACTTTTGAACCATAACAGGTACGGCTACCATATTTCACATGTGTATTCCTTGTGACATGACCTTTCTGTCAGTACCAACATTTTTGACCTTGCGACCTTGACCTTTGACCTAGATGTTGCCATTCTCAATTTTTTTTTAACCTTCCCCACTGCTTTTGAACCATAACAGGTAAGGCTACCATATTTCACATGTGTATACCTTGTGACATGACCTTTCTGTCAGTACCAAAATTTTTCACCTTGCGACCTTGACCTTTGACCTAGATGTTGCCATTCTCGAAAAAAAACTTTAACCTTGACCACTACTTTTGAACCATAACAGGTAAGGCTACCATATTTCACATGTGTATTCCTTGTGACATGACCTTTCTGTCAGTACCAACATTTTTGACCTGGCGACCTTGACCTTTGACCTAGATGTTGCTATTGGGGGGCATCAGTGTTTCACAAACACATCTTGTTTTTTTTAATTAATCAACTTTGAATCTTCGTTAAACTTATTTTCCTTTCTCATTTGTTATCCCACTGTGTCAACCTAAAGGGTTTGCATGGATGTTTGGACCCTGTAAGCATCCTATATTTATATCATCACAAAGATCAATACAGATTTCAAAAATGCCATATTTCTAATGGGATATTATTTAAAATATTTTAGTTATTTTACATCTCTATGCGTAAGCACCTTTAGGAATGTGAAATCCAATGAAAAATTGCATTGACCTAACTAGGTCAAACAAATCACATGACCCTAGCCGCCATTTTGTAAACAACAAAATACCCTTTTTACGGTAAATTTTCATGTCCGATTTTTCCACTTTTTGGGGTTTAAACTGTTCTTTAAATTTGGTATATAAAAAATAAGGGTATTTTGGCTATTCCTCCCATGACAACAAGTTACAAAACTGTTGAAGATGCATTCTATTGTTGAAATATGTCAGCAAATACATTGGCCATTGGGAAATAATTTTACAGTTCCAAATCGGCTGCAAGGACAAAGTCACGTGATATAAGCCCGAAAATAGTGACGTCACGAAAAAGGGATGCTAACGAAAATGGAATGTCCAACGATATATGATGTAATTTTGCATTGATCACATTGATGATGTAATTGTTATTTAATTATACATGTATAAAGATTAGATTTCTGTATATTTTGTTTATACCAATTTATAATTATATTCATTTAACCAATGGATCAGCTGATTAATTATTAGTGATTAATTGTTGGTTCCATCGACAAGTCAATCCAACAAGTAGTGAATTTTATGGGTTTTTTTAATTCAGCTTTTTACGATAATAAAAAGACATCCTGTCATTAGGTCTTGTTAGTTTTTCGCCCTGACATTGTTTGGTTACACTGTCTTCTACTCAAACGTCACAACTGGCTGGTTTATCTGCTTTCTCCATACATTAAAAATGAAATGGTGACTAAGACTTTGACATTTGGCCTGCCTGCGTTTCTTTGTATTATGTTTGTTCACTTACATTACATTAATTAGTTCCAAACATGCCTCATCATATCCAAATTCAATGGCTTTTTTTATAACTCCACAATGTATTGACTTTATATCCAGTCAAGGATGTTCCCATTCAGCATTGTGATGGAAATTTCTTCTTTCATTGCCTGAGTTTAGCCCTGCATACAAAATTGACTGCAACAGCCAAAGAACTATGTAAGGAAGAGTAAGCAAGTCTTAATTGCCTCCACAATATCTCAGTTAGCACTCATTTAATCCTATGTTGTGGGTACAGTAACAACTCAAAGACTGGTCTCACTCTGATGATTCTTTTGAGTAATTTTACTTAATTTTAATGCGCGCAAAATGACCTTAGCTGTCGATGCGCCATAAAACACTATACATTCATTCATTTGAGTAATTTAGCTGTAACATTAGCATTAGGATGTGAAATAAGGTTTTAATAACATGCAAAATATGCCATTTCTTGAGCTCTGAACATTGAAGTTAACAAATTGTGTTTTCCAAACATGGATAATGACTGAAGCAACCAAAATAGGTTATTTCAGTTATCAAAGTAATCCACATGTTTAAAAATATACAAGGTAATTAATATTTGCTTCTGTATTGAATATGGGTTCAATTGTCTTGTTAATTAATGTCTGAATTTTACTTTACATGTACATCTCTTTACCATGCTTGTTTGTAGGGTGTTTTAACCTGCTATCAACAATTTTTAAGGGAAAGCCATTAGTACCATTTTGAAGTCTTTGCAGTAAAATTTAAATTCAGTTTCTATAGTTACATATGATGACATTAGTTTAGATTAATAGTAGCCATCTGTATGATTAGATTAGATTAGACAACATTAAAATATCAGACAGTGATTAGATTAAATTTACAGTCTCTACATCTGAGAAATTTGAATAAATATATATACGTTTTCTGACAACTCTGCAGCTGACCACTTTTGAAAACATTATGAAAAAAGCAGAAAATATTCTAACCAAGCAATTTCTACTTTTGCCAAAGTGTTTTCAATTTTGTCTAGGAATTAAACCTTCTGCTGCATATGTGTTGTACATGGGAGAGGTATAAGAGCTAATTTACAGTTATTTTCAAACATTTTGTTTAAATCAAATTAAATTGTTTAAATTAAGCATTTTATTGTGTCACCTGCATAGCATGGTAGGCACTTAGGGATTACTTGTCCGACTGTCCGTCACACTTTTTCATCACGTTTTCAAATAACTTTTTTTCTACTCAAAGGATTACATTGAAACTTCTGACAAATGTTTATATCAATGTGTGTGATTAGTTCACAAAAGGGGAATAATCCAAATATTTTCTCCATTCTAGTTTTATTTAGCTCACCTGAGCACAAAGTGCTCCAGATGATCTCTTGTGATCACATTTTGTCCATCTGTCGGGCATCAACACCAATTGCCTTGTGAACACTCTACAGGCAACATTTGGCATACAATTTTAGTAAGTGTTTTATTAAATTCGAACATTTATCTCTATCAAATCTTTCCCAAGTTCAAAACTGGATCATGTGAGGTCAAAAACTAGGTCACAAGGTGAAATTGAAGGGAAATCTTGTGAACACTCTGGAGGCTGCATTTTTAATGTGAACAATCAGCATATATTGAAACTTTATTAGAATAATTGCCTTGATGATATCTAGTCTATGTTCGAATATACACCAGTAGGTCATGTCCGGTCAAGAACTAGGTTTCTATGCCAAATTAATCTTTTTCTTGCTGGTATCTAGGCTAAGTTTGAAAATGGGTCATGTCGGGTCTAAAACTAGGTCACTTTGCCAAATTAATGGAAAACTTTGTGAATATTGTGAAAACCACATTTTTAATAGATTTCTTCATGATATCTAATCTAAGTTTTAGTGAAGGTCATGTTCTGTCAAAAACTAGGTCAATAGGCTAAATTTGAGAAATATTTTTAAAAATACTAGAGACTGCATTATTTGCATCAGCAGCTTGACACTTTGTTAGACAGTTTGTCTTGTCAATAGCTAGACCAATTTCTAAAAATAGGTCATGTCGGTTTAAAATCTAGGTCACTAGAGTTCGCTTACATGTGGCAAGGCTGGGCATCATAACTTAAGATATTGCCTTGGTTGCTAACAAACTAAAGAAAATAATCAAAATTATACTTAGGTGTTCACAAAATGAAATAAACTGAAGCAAGGCAGATGATTACATAATATAAGATTAGTAATTTGGTCTGTGGTTTTGTGTCTATATTGTGGAACCAGGCATCCCTGGGTTCCATCCGCAGATGGTTTTTGGTCATGGCAATGTACATTTACTAGCCAAGTACTGGTTCATTTATCGAGGCATCATGAATAAGCAAACAGTTTCTATGATACAACTGAAATAATGTTGTAAGTTAAATGCATACAATAATGTTTTGTTTTTGTTAGCGATTTTACATAGTTTTCAACAATATTTCAGTTATATCAAGGAAACTGCAAACTTTGGGACCACAACGAATTCCTGTTGGAGTTAAGTGTATATAAATGGATTTAAAATGACATCAGGATTAAAATTGCTGTAGAGGTAGGTTAATAAATATACCTTGTCAACCCAATGTATTACATTTTGCAGAAGGGAGAATTTAATAAAGGTAAAAATAGACGGAAAGATTGTTGGAGAATTCATCCATAATAGGTGTATTACGTTATACTGGGACAGAGCTTTCAATCACATAGTGAATCCCGCTAAATAAATTTGTATTCTATGATTTATTAGACAAAAAATAGAGTTGTTAGTAAAACGCTATGAGGGAAATAGATATGATGATGTCATCACTTTGGAATGTGATTTTCCCATGGCTTAAACTTGTAAACAATAGTGATTTGACCATTGTAGAGATGCTTCCACTAAGACAAGTCTGTTGTTGAAAACAAACGTGTCCCAGTGGACCCATCCCAACAATCAATTAACAAGTGCAATATATAATTATATTAAAATTATTTGTGTAAAAATTAAACATTCCATTTCATCTTATAATAACTAAAACAGTAGTTTAACATTGAGAGTTTGGAGTATCTGACAATTTAGAGGAGACATCCATCCGACCACATCCGGGATCTGAAGGATGATCAGTGAAGAAAAGACTTGCCAACACCATGAACTTTCACGACCCGTGATATGATCAGAGTTGGAACTTTTTTATATAGTCCCCTCTAGTCATGTCTCAATTTGTGCTGGTTTTAAAACTTCAATGTACAACGTTGGAACTATATTCTAGATACTGCAGATTACATTGTATCTGTCATCTGACAGTCTAGCAGGTAAGTCCCTAGAGCAATAAAGGTGGATGTTTTGGACCGCTTTAGATGGAAACAATAAGTTGTTTAGATTCAGAGCAACTCCTTTCTGTTTTAGTGACCCAGAGAGCTTATTTTGTGACTTACTACAAATATCCTTCAGGATTGAGCATGGATTATACAGGCCCTGGTCATAAAGATTAAAGAGCTCTTTGATAAAATGTAACTGTTCCGATTTGTAAGAATAATTATTGAAAGGTTTTTGATATGTTTCTTCTGTTTAATAGTAGTATGTAATATCTTGTTCGGTTCTGTTTTGTGCTCGTTTTGAGGCTATGCCTTTTCCATATTATATATATAATAACACTTAATACTTGACTTAATCATTGTCAATGTTAGAAATCACACTCAACACTTAGAAACATATTATTCAACATCTCTGATTGTACTAAGTACTTGTAAAGTTATTGCTCAATACCATGGGCATAATTTGTAAAAATGCTTGTGATCGTACAAAATACTTATAAACAGAATGTTTAATGTCCTCTATCGTACTAAATACTTATTTACAATTCCCAAATGTATTTAATCGAGTTCACAACCCTAAACACACATTGTTAACAAGCTTTGATCGTTTTTAATTCTTCTTATGTCATTGTTCAATATCCATGAATATTCTTTGCACATGCACACCCACTGTTCAATGTCTGTGATCGTACGCTTGGTTCTGGATGATCAGATCGTTGCGTGGAGGGGGTGTGTCAAGTTGGTGTACACGGACAGCAGGACGCAGTCGGCGACCAGAACGTGTCGTATACGTCCTCTGGATACCCGTACCTTGTTTTAATCGCTCTTGTTTCTCCATCCCTACTTTGTACAGTCTGTTTCCCCTAAAATTAGTAAATGAAAGAGAACGAGTAACAAACGATGCGGGTTATATTTGTAGAACTATTTTATTTTATCTTTATAAAAAAAATGAAGGCGTATTAGAATGAGCTTTTGTTCAAATTGACGCCTCTGCAGCAGACGGCTTTTTGAAAACATAATGACCAATGAAGAAATCGCACAAAACGTGCAATTTCTCCTTTTGCCACAATGTTTTCCACTTTTTGTCATAGGTTATCCAGGGACACTATATTTGTAATATAGTGTCCCTGGTTATCCATTCAATAATGGAGATTTTCTATGTTTTGACAAAATACGTTCAAAGTCGTCTGCTGCAGAATTGTCGAATGAGGGAAAGGGTTAAATTATGTTGCATAATTCGTAGAATATACTGTCATATTTCAATATCAAGATCTAATCGCCATATCGTGCTATTGTAATAAATCAACAATGACGTCAAATTGAGTCTCATATTTCATAAACTTCCTTGTTATGTACATGTATATGTATCACAACATTGGAAATACATTTAAGCCGTCCCATGTGAAAACCGACATTTTGGATTCTGCCTAAAATATGGACACAGATCAGCCATGCGCAGGCTGACCCGGACAGACACATTTCGTCTCCAGTGGATTTTCTGTTTCAGTGGAACGTCTCAGTTATCTATTTGAAATGAAAATTGACATTCGGAGTTTTTGAGATCAACGATAATTGCGATCAGAAAGTATTATTGTAAACTCTTCTTGTTGTCAGAACAGTAGCACGTGCATACGTCCAGCCTGTTTGATCAACTTATGTCGAAGCGCAGGTTGACATGACCCACACATATCACACAATAATTCATTCAAAGATTCAACGATTATATGACGACCCGACTCATAACACCCCCTTTCCCACATACAACAAATATGAAGCAGAAATATTCAAAAACATAGAGGCACTATATGGAAGATATATTTAAATGAAAAATAAACAAAACACAAAACAAGAGCGTCATGAAGCGAACACCATCGCTCATCTGTTTTTCTCTTAGTAAAAAAAAGGCGCATTTCTGATTTATTACGTGACTTTGTATACACATGCGTATTGTTCCTAGGAACATATGTACCAAGTTTCATTTGAAAAATCTTGAACGGTTTTTGAGTTATGAGGTAAGGTTACAGTTGTGTGACGACGCAGACGCCACGGGTATCACAATGGCCCGACTTGTTTTCTTTGAAGAACAGACGAGCTAACACAACCTATGAGCAATTACTCTTTTTGTTACAATATCATTTTCAAAATCCATCTACCGCAGAAACGTCACTATACGTCTAAATGTCGGAAAAAAAAGGTCAACTAAAGAAAACTCGGTTCTTACTCTCGAACGTTTCTAACAGCAATACAAAGACCTGCGAGTACGAATGAAAGCCCGACCACCGCTCCAGCAACGATCATCCAGTATTCACCAAACCAGTCCTGAAACAAGAATAATTAATCAACATAAAATGAGCCGTCCAGCGAGAAAACCAACATTATGGCTTATGCGTAATGTATCGACCCAGATCAGCCTGCGCAGTCCGTGCAGACTGATCTGGGCCGACACATTCCGTCTCAGGGGGATAGAGGTATGGAGTAAAGATACCTGAAACAGAAAATCCACAGGAGGCGAAGTGTGTCTGTCTGGGTTAGCCTGCGTGGCATGCTTAGGCTGATCCGGTTCGATACTTTACGCAGAGTCCGCAGTGTTGGTTTTCTCGCGGGATGGCTCAAATATTATTTATCTTACATACTGCATGATTATGAATTTAAGTACTTTTGTCAAAGCCATATTCTCCCACTTTGTAACTGGTCATAGACAATTTTTTGTCCATATTTGCCAATAAAGGATTGAATTGAATTGAATTGAAATCATATCGAAGGCTTGGCGTGAAACGGTTGTAACTAAACTTGGTATTTTTTTTAGCAAGGTGAATTACCTCACCATAAAGTCTGTTTAAGCGTTAAATCAGTTTTCTTGGTAAACAATGGACATTTAGCAATTCTGAGCAATGGCACCTAAATTTGCATTGTTTACAAAAGGGTCAAATTGGCCCCTAAACCAAGGTTTTCAAAAGAGGTTTTTAGTTACAACCGTTTCACGCCAAGGCCTCGATATGCTGAAATAAGGAGGATCAAACTGTGCCATTACTGTCAACATCTCCCTTGTTTTTCAAACACCCACATTGTGACTCTTCAGACAGCGAGACGATTCTTATATGTACCCATTAAATACTGTGATATAAGGGCACAGTATAAACCTTACTGGTGGGAAACGCATCACGCTTTGGACGGACCGTCTCGGTGGTGTTGTGGTAGTGCGTCCACCTCGGATGCGGGAGTAGTAGTAATTTTAGTAATGGATTTTCCCTCTTTGACGCCCAAGGTTGTAGGGTTAGCATTACGACTGACTCGCTGGTGTCAGGATAAACGGACCAGCAGTACTGGTAACTAAACCAGGAAACGTCGTGATATTATTAATCGAATATCGTTGAAAGCGGCGTTAAACACCATGGAAGCACCATGGAAACACCATGGAAGCAAGCAAACAAGCAACACTTAAGGGTGACTGCACGTTCATATGTCTATTCACAAGAAATAACATTTTCAAATGTTCATAACAAATATGCATTTCTTAATTATGCTAATCTTTGGCGATAGTATTTATAGCAGGAAGGAATGAGAGATTAATGATATTTGCAAAAAGCGTAAATATGATGATGCTTTAAGATGTTTGATATATCAGTTTCTTTCAGGCGTGTGAATAATTATTAAATAGTGTGTTAGAGTCACACAGGCTTGTTGAGCTTTATCAGTTGGAACATCAACGCGAAGTACTAGAGACGCACGAACACGGACCAGAGAGAAATAAGACACTACATTACACTATGCTTTTCGGAAATAATTGGTATATTTACGTCATGTTTAAATATCGCTTTATGTAACTTTCTACGTTCTTAATACTACACATGTTCAAGACCGAACTTGGCTAGGTACCAATGATAATGTACATACTTCGCTTTTCCTATTTTTAAATGAGTGATCGAAATGTCCTCGTGCTCCCCTACCCTCTGTGTTATGATAAGGTTGACATTTCACGCCTGATTGAGCTCCACCATTTATTTGCATGTTTTGATAATGCAAGCAATTGCGAAATTGATCTATAAACACATAAGTATGGCAAACAACAAAGAGCAGTGATCTTTTAACTGTAACATTAGTGATAAGGCACACTCATTCGGAACTCCCCGGCAGATTTAGGTACCCTACATCTAACCTCAGATGCATGACGGTATGTGATATGTAGTTACGCCGTTACATTGCGGTGCAGTTGCCGGTTTATTGACATCCTAAAACTCGAATGCCTTATCCATTAGGCTACCGGGATCTGTATATACTATATATATATATATATATATATATATATAGGGCTATTCTAGATACTGTTCCAATAAAGGTCGAGCATTCTGAAAATCTGTAATATCTGGAATTCTTGCAATAAAACAATAATTATACAATTGTCAATTCATTCGCGTTCTTACGCCTTTCAAAATTGTCTTCATATTTCACAATACAAGTGTAACATAAGTACACCAAGTTGCTTTAATTTTGCAAACTAATCTTACATAAATAAACAATAATAAAGGCCCGGAATAATAGTTTTCAAAAACATGGACTACTCCAAATAAAAAGGGTGGTTTGTCTCTAATGTCACGGTTGACGGACCACTGCTTCAAGTTAAATCCCATATGCTGTATATAATATACCTGCCGTTTTAATTTGTTCTAAACCGGTCATTGTTTATATACAGAAAACTCATACCGGGCGTATTATAGCATAAGTTATACATATGCCCCTCTATCGTTTTTTTTTTTTTGTTTTTGTTTTTGTTTTTATATTTATTACTATATTACTTACTTGGCTAAAAACACAGTGCGTCTTTAAAGCCTTTTGGAAATAAAGTAAAGTAAAGTAAAGTATACTCTCTATCAAACATGCAATAATCTGACACCTTAAACTATTGATTGTTTGTTTGCTGTTTTAGGGCGCTTTCAAAAAAATGTCATTTATATCTCGGCCTTTCCTTGGTCAGTTACCGATACTACTGGCCCATTTATTCTGACACCAGCCGGTCAGTCGAAATGCTAAACCCACAATCCTGAGCGCCAAATGGGGGAGGGGCACGCAGCAGCCATTACTTAATACAAATTTTAAAGTCTTCGGTATGCCCGACAGGAGTTAGAACTCGTGACCTCTCGCATCCGACCGGGGTTAGAACCCGTGACCTCCCGCACCCGATCGCTCTACCTCTACACCACTGAGTCAGTCACATACATCGAACATCAGTGGCCAGTTTTACCTAGTGGGCATACGATGTATTTTACGCACATATAAGTCACAATGTTGTTGTTTAGTGTCTACAAGGAAGATCAATAATTCTTCATTCATTTTCAATAATGTAGGACATAATTACCTTCCAGGTTTCTGGTTCTGAAATAATCGGGCTCGTAACGTGTAGGATGTTCAGTAAATCGGACTCGCCATAACTCGACAAAACTTGACCAATCTCTGCCACACTCATCGGCAATCCATTGCAGCTTACACTTAGTACTACGGCTGGGCTAAAAGGGAAGTTTTCGATCTTGGGAATGCGGTCACATGTTTCTTTTACAAGTGAAGTCATGTTTCAAAAGTAGTTAATTCAGAATCATAGAATATCCGAATTATCCGAACTTAAAGTTAATAATAAATATCATGAAAATCTAATTTACCAGCTAATCATTTAAACCCGAACCAAATAGACCAAGATTCAAACAAACAAAGTTCAAGACACGTTGTTTAAAGTCGTGGGTTCTTATTTTAATATCTGCATAACAATAGTAGTCCAGTCAAATCGTCAATGAAATCACCAACAAACTTCAGAAAATGGGAAAAGCACCATAATTGGCACAAACATGTAGAACGTACTTACAAACATTTTAAGCCCTAGACCCATTTTGTATTTTTAAAAATGGCCTCCAAAATTTACGAAAATTCAAATAAGTGTTAAGTTTTTGAATTAAAACAAATTCTAAACATAGGGGCTTGTCCCTTGTGAAGAGAAGGTACAGCCCACATATGAGCCGAAATACGAGAAAACCATCAACATTCTGGACTCTGCGTAAAGTATCGACCCGGATCAGCGTAAGCATGCTAAGCAGGCTAACCCGAACATACATTTTCATACCTGTGAATTTTCTGTTTCAGGAATAATTAATCTATACCTCTATCCCCCTGAAACGGAATGTGTCGACCCGGATTAAACCTGCGAGGAGTGCGCAGGCTGATCTGGGTCGATACATTACGTATAGTCCATAATGTTGATTTTCTCGTGGAACGGCTTAATTATTTTGACTGTCTGAAGACACGAATTGTGCACATCCCGAGGAAACACTGCATATGCCTTGCCTTATTCGAATCTACATTTGTAACGAGTGAACGTCTTCTGTATTTTCTGTATGGAGATTCATTGTCTTTCATTGGATCAACATGTTACAACGATATGAAGCAACAGTGAAAATACACTAAAGCCATGTGAACAAAAGCGTAAGAACATAAGATGTTGAGCATTTGAATAATACTGTTTTACCTTTTAATGTTTGCTGATACTGTACCATCTTCAAAATTAGTTTGTACTTTAACTTCATCACAATGTGACGCCTTCTCGGTAAATAACTCCAATAGGGCCGTTTCCACTTGTTGCTTGTTAAGAGTGTCCGTCTTGATGGTTACAGGCAAAGCGATGCGATACTGATCTACGAAAAGTAATAAAGTACCAGTAATGATGACATATGAGCCGTTTCACGAGAACACCAACATAATGGTCTTTGCGTAATGTATCGACCAAGAGAAGCATGCACAGTCCGCGCTGGCTAATCCGGGTCGACACATTCAGTCTCAGGGGGATAGAGGTATATTTTAATGATTCATAAAACAGGAAATCAATGGAGGCAAAAAGTGTCTGTCCGTGATAGCCTGCGTGGCATGCTTAGGCTGATCCGGGTCGATACTGTGAAAGCCTGCGCGGCATGCTTAGGCTGATCCGGGTCGATACTTTACGCAGAGTTCACAATGTAGGTTTTCTCGTGGAGCGGCTCATATATTGATTTATTGAATGATTCAATCGAGTTTTACGTCGTTGTCAACAAACATTCAGTTATATCACGGCGGCCAAATCATCTAACGTTTCCCCCCAGCCTTCCTGGCAATAGTACTATCTATAACATTATTACCAGGCAACTAGTTACCTTCCCACAAAGGCCATTTCTGGAAGAGGAATGACGCTAATTATACTGACCTTTGGCACTTATCGGAACAAAATAATTGACTAGGGGTTCGAACCAACTAGAGGCTCGATAACGATAGCATATATGTTATAAAACATTTCAAAGCTTTTTTTAATACAATCCGATATTGTTTGCATTTTCAATCAAAGCGCCGAAGGCACTGTAGTGGCGATCGTGTAGAAAATCCTGCAAAGTAACAAGCAGTATCTCGGTGTAGGCCTTGCGGTTTCAATAAAAGTGCACTATGGTGCGGGTAAATTTGAATAAAGCTCCATCATTTGACAATATAATATTGTTAGTTTGCCAGAATGTTTGTCTTGGTGATATTTAAATTACGGTTTAAAATGGGTCCTGATGTGTTCAAAATAAGGCCATACCAAATTTAAGAAAAAATGGAACTCGATAGACCTACGTTTTAGCTCAAGAATGATGGAACTTTATTTGAATGTTTGTCTTGGTTGTATGTAAGCAATGCTTTTTGGGGTTATAACATGTTCAACACCAGGTCGCTAGGCTATACCAAAATAAAATATTGTGTACACTTTAGAGACCACATTTTTGAATTAAGCATGTTGAAACCCTGTGTCAGAATATTGTACGAATAATTGCACCACACGCCACCTCATCATGGTGATCATGTGTGCCCAGTAACTTGTAAATCCTAGATGCGGGCCGGAGAAGTCAGTCCTATCAAACAGTACTCATTTTGACCTTTGATCTCTACGAGTGACCTTAACATTTTGTGCACGACACACCACCTCATCATGGTGCACTTTTGTGGCAACTTTCCTATTATGCATGGTTAAGATGCGGGTCGGACAGACATACTCATACTCTTGGACGCACGGACACACTCACCGGACCGCCATTGTGACAGCTTTATGTCGAGCTCACCAAAAGCAGACTCGACAAAAAGTGATCAACAGTCAATAACCAACAGGCTACTGAACAACCCTTTCCAACATTCAACAAATTTGCAAAGGAAGAGCTGCTCATATTGATACATTTATTGTAGCATTATATTCTATAATGTGTTTCCTGGCTTTCTCACATCAGTACTGACTACTCCACAACACCTTCTTTCCAAGCAGCTGTCTGCTTTACCACAAAGACTGTTAGCCCATTGGTGGAAGACGAATGCCGCTTGTCACAGTGACCTTTGTCAAACGTCGTAAAGAATGTTGGCCGTGCTAAGTGTTAAATAAATGTATTTGTAATATATTCAATATAGAATCTAAGAATAATGTAATGATTTTTTAATTACCTCCCTTTATATCAAAATATTTGACCGACGATCGGGTCTATAGAGAACCAGTCTGGCAAGCTATTTGTAGGACAATTAGGAATTTCCAGACTCACGCGTCATACTTTGCATGGCTGATAAAACGCCCAATGATATGTATTATCTGCCCAAACATGAAGAATGCTAATATTTACATCTGTTAACTCAATGTAGATCGTAAGCTCGATACATCTTAAATCTTAGTATCAATCCGGTGCCAACCAAACGTCGGGTGACCTAACGGGCACCTGCTTACTACGTCACTCCTCTATGGGTGTATGTCTCGCGCAATACTATTCTCTGTCTCCAGACACGAAGAAGGCTAATGTTTACATTTTTTAACTCAATTACATCTTAGTTCGATAGATCTAAAATCTTAGTATCAATCTTGTACCAAAAAAGCACTGACATTATTATTGTTAACCATGTCTCTGCAGAAATGATGGAACTATTTGGCGTCCAGCGTTCTGCATTAAGCATTTCTGACGTACTGCCGACATCTCCCTATATCTTGTGTCATAGTACAGTGGACTTTCGCAACAATAGAAACAATTCTACATATTACATAAAAAAGCACAACTACCATTTCATTGGTTTACATTGTTGGTGTGGTGTTTAACGTCACTTTCAGCAATTTTCAGTTTTATCTCACCGCTACTTTGCAAACGGTAAAGCATCTATGAATACTTATCTTGTCTATATGGTTGCGAGTTTGGAATTGGTCAGATATAGCCTAAGTATTAATAGCATTACTTATTATTGTAATAATAACTCTTTCAGCGTAAATGTCGATATTAAGGTTGTTGCAAACAAACCAGATTCAAGTGAGTCCGCTCATAACGTACTGTCTCACATAAAATCCGCACAGGTTGCCTTATAGGTATCACACTATTACAAAACCCATCTTACATACAAATTGGAGTCGCCCGAATTTGAATGTGGACGGGTCTACTTTAGCTAAAAGAGTTAAAAAGACCGACCATACTTACCTTCCTTAATACAATTCTGCATACGGATATCACAACGGTGTCCTCTGTAACAGGCATGGCATTGACAGCTGAAGATACCACCGACTTGTATGACTTCCCCATTATCACACGGTTCGGAAATATACAAACGAAGGTCATTCTCACACATGTTTCCCTGAAAACCCTCCGGACATTCGCAGACGAATTTATCATCAACGTGTACGCAAGACGCACCATTTACACAAGGGTTTGGTACGCAAGGGCTGTAGTTGCAGTCCTGGGAAGATCCACCTGGAGGACACTTCTTGGAGATTTCAACATCGCATACGTATCCCGTATAGTTTTCATTACACACACAAGCAAATCCATCGCCCAGTTCAACGCAATGGCCATTCAGACATGGATTATTTTGACAATATTGGAAGATGTGTTCACATCGTTGTCCCGCGAATTTAGAACCACATTCGCAAATATAACCGTCTGAAGTTCTTAAGCACTTGCCATTTATACACGGATTGCTGGAACACACGTCTATCCGAACGTTGTTGATATCATCGATATTAACGTCACAGTGCTGACCTGAGAAAGCTTCCTGACAGTTACACGTGTAATTATTTACCTGGTCCACACATGTACCATTAACGCAAGGACTCGATGTACATTCATCAATATCAACGTCACAGTCCCGACCTGAGAAACCATCCTGACAGTCACAAATGTAATTATTTACTTGGTCAACACATGTACCATTAACGCAAGGATTCGAGGTACATTCATCAATATTAACGTCACAGTCCCGACCTGAGAAACCGTGTTGACAGTTACACGTGTAATTATTTACTTGGTCAACACATGTACCATGAACACAGGGTCTCGAGGTACATTCATCAACATCAACGTCACAATCCCGACTTGAGAAACCGTCCTGACAGTTACACATGTAATTATTTACTTGGTCAACACATGTACCATTAACGCAAGGACTCGATGTACATTCATCAACATCAACGTCACAGTCCCGTCCTGAGAAACCGTCCTGACAGTCACACGTGTAATTATTTACTTGGTCAACACATGTACCATTAACACAGAAACTCGATGTACATTCATCAATATCAACGTCACAGTCCTGACTTGTAAAACCATTTTGACAATTACATGTGTAATTATTTACTTGGTCAACACATGTACCATTAACACAGGGACTCGAGGTACATTCATCAACATCAACGTCACAGTCCCGACCTGAGAAACCATCCTGGCAGTCACACGTGTAATTATTTACTTGGTCAACACATGTACCATTAACACAGGGACTCGAGGTACATTCATCAACATCAACGTCACAGTCCAGACCTGAGAAACCGTCCTGGCAGTCACACGTGTAATTATTTACTTGGTCAACACATGTACCATTAACACAGGGACTCGAGGTACATTCATCAACATCAACGCCACAGTCCAGACCTGTGAAACCGTGTAGACAGTTACACGTGTAATTATTTACTTGGTCAACACATGTACCATTAATACAGGGACTCGAGGTACATTCATCAATATCAACGTCACAATCCAGACCTGAGAAACCATCCTGACAATTACATGTGTAATTATTTACTTTGTCAACACATGTACCATTAACACAGGGACTCGAGGTACATTCATCAACATCAACTTCACAGTCCAGACCTGAGAAACCGTCCTGGCAGTCACACGTGTAATTATTTACTTGGTCAACACATGTACCATTAACACAGGGACTCGAGGTACATTCATCAACATCAACGTCACAGTCCAGACCTGAGAAACCGTCCTGGCAGTCACACGTGTAATTATTTACTTGGTCCACACATGTACCATTAACACAGGGACTCGAGGTACATTCATCAACATCAACGTCACAGTCCCGACCTGAGAAACCGTCCTGGCAGTCACACGTGTAAGTATTTACTTGGTCAACACATGTGCCATTAACACAAGAACTTAGTGCACATTCATCAACATCAACGTCACAGTCTCGACCTGTGGAACCGTCATGACAGCTACACGTGTAATTATTTACTTGGTCCACACATGTACCATTAACGCAAGGACTCGATGTACATTCATCAACATCAACGTCACAGTCCCGTCCTGTGAAACCGTTCTGACAGTCACACGTGTAATTATTTAATTGGTCAACACATGCACCATTAACACAGGGACTCGATGTACATTCATCAATATCAACGTCACAGTCCTGACTTGTGAATCCATCCTGACAATTACATGTGTAACTATTTACCTGGTCAACACATGTACCATTAACACAGGGACTCGAGGTACATTCATCAACATCAACGTCACACTCCCGACCTGCAAAACCGTCCTGGCAATCACATGTGTAATTATTTACTTGGTCGACACATGTTCCATTAACACAGAGACTCGAGGTACATTCATCAATATCAACGTCACAGTCCGGACCTGAGAAACCGTCCTGGCAGTCACACGTGTAATTATTTACATGATCCACACATGTACCATTAACGCAAGGACTCGATGTACATTCATCAACATCAACGTCACAGTCCCGACCTGTGAAACCGTCCTGACAGTCACACGTGTAATTATTTACTTGGTCAACACATGTACCATTAACACAGAAACTCGATGTACATTCATCAATATCAACGTCACAGTCCTGACTTGTAAAACCATCTTGACAATTACATGTGTAATTATTTACTTGGTCAACACATGTACCATTAACACAGGGACTCGAGGTACATTCATCAACATCAACGTCACAGTCCAGACCTGAGAAACCGTCCTGGCAGTCACACGTGTAATTATTTACTTGGTCAACACATGTACCATTAACACAGGGACTCGAGGTACATTCATCAACATCAACGCCACAGTCCAGACCTGTGAAACCGTGTAGACAGTTACACGTGTAATTATTTACTTGGTCAACACATGTACCATTAATACAGGGACTCGAGGTACATTCATCAATATCAACGTCACAATCCAGACCTGAGAAACCATCCTGACAATTACATGTGTAATTATTTACTTTGTCAACACATGTACCATTAACACAGGGACTCGAGGTACATTCATCAACATCAACTTCACAGTCCCGACCTGCGAAACCGTCCTGGCAGTCACACGTGTAATTATTTACTTGGTCAACACATGTACCATTAACACAGGGACTCGAGGTACATTCATCAACATCAACGTCACAGTCCCGACCTGAGAAACCGTCCTGGCAGTCACACGTGTAATTATTTACTTGGTCCACACATGTACCATTAACACAGGGACTCGAGGTACATTCATCAACATCAACGTCACAGTCCCGACCTGAGAAACCGTCCTGGCAGTCACACGTGTAAGTATTTACTTGGTCAACACATGTGCCATTAACACAAGAACTTAGTGCACATTCATCAACATCAACGTCACAGTCTCGACCTGTGGAACCGTCATTACAGCTACACGTGTAATTATTTACTTGGTCCACACATGTACCATTAACGCAAGGACTCGATGTACATTCATCAACATCAACGTCACAGTCCCGTCCTGTGAAACCGTTCTGACAGTCACACGTGTAATTATTTAATTGGTCAACACATGCACCATTAACACAGGGACTCGATGTACATTCATCAATATCAACGTCACAGTCCTGACTTGTGAATCCATCCAGACAATTACATGTGTAACTATTTACCTGGTCAACACATGTACCATTAACACAGGGACTCGAGGTACATTCATCAACATCAACGTCACACTCCCGACCTGCAAAACCGTCCTGGCAGTCACACGTGTAATTATTTACTTGGTCGACACATGTTCCATTAAAACAGAGACTCGAGGTACATTCATCAATATCAACGTCACAGTCCAGACCTGAGAAACCGTCCTGACAACTACATGTGTAATGATTTACTTGGTCAACACATGTGCCATTAACACAAGGACTCAAAGCACATTCATCAATATCAACGTCACAGTCCAAACCTGTGAAACCGTCCTGACAGCTACACGTGTAATTATTTATTTGGTCAACACATGTACCATGAACACAGGGACTCGAGGTACATTCATCAATATCAACGTCACAGTCCTGACCTGAGAAACCGTCCTGACAGTTACACGTGTAATTATTTACTTGGTCCACACATGTTCCATTAACACAGGGACTCGAGGTACATTCATCAACATCAACGTCACAGTCCTGACCTGAGAAACCGTCCTGACAATTACATGTGTAATTATTTACTTGATCAACACATGTACCATTAACACAGGGACTCGAGGTACATTCATTAACATCTACTTCACAGTCCCGACCTGAGAAACCGTCCTGGCAGTCACACGTGTACTTATTTACTTGGTCAACACATGTACCATTAACACAGGGACTCGAGGTACATTCATCAACATCAACGTCACAGTCCTGACCTGTGAAACCGTGTCGACAGTTACACGTGTAATTATTTACTTGGTCCACACATGTACCATTAACACAGGGACTCGATGTACATTCATCAACATCAACGTCACAGTTCCGACCTGAGAAACCGTCCTGGCAGTCACACGTGTAATTATTTACTTGGTCAACACATGTACCATTAACGCAAGGACTCAAGATACATTCATCAACATCAACGTCACAGTGCCGACTTGAGAAACCGTCGTGGCAGTCACACGTGTAATTATTTACTTGGTCGACACATGTACCATTAGCACAGGGACTCGAGGTACATTCATCAATATCAACGTCACAGTCCCGACCTGTGAAACCGTGTAGACAGTTACACGTGTAATTATTTACTTGGTCCACACATGTTCCATTAACACAGAGACTCGAGGTACATTCATCAATATCAACGTCACAGTCCTGACTTGTGAATCCATCCTGACAATTACATGTGTAATTATTTACCTGGTCAACACATGTACCATTAACACAGGGAGTCGAGGTACATTCATCAACATCAACGTCACAGTCCCGACCTGAGAAACCGTCCTGGCAGTCACACGTGTAATTATTTACTTGGTCTACACATGTACCAATAACGCAAGGACTCGATGTACATTCATCAACATCAACGTCACAGTCCAGACCTGAGAAACCGTCCATACAGTTACAGGTGTAATTATTTACTTGGTCCACACATGTACCATTAACACAAGGAATCGCTGTACATTCATCAACATCAACGTCACAGTCCCGACCTGAGAAACCGTGCAGACAGTCACACGTGTAATTATTTACTTGGTCAACACATGTTCCATTAACACAGGGACTCGAGGAACATTCATCAACATCAATGTCACAGTCACGACCTGAGAAACCGTCCTGGCAGTCACACGTGTACTTATTTACTTGGTCAACACATGTACCATTAACACAGGGACTCGAGGTACATTCATCTACATCAACCTCACAGTCCTGACCTGTGAAACCGTGTAGACAGTTACACGTGTAATTATTTACTTGGTCCACACATGTACCATTAACACAGGGACTCGAGGTACATTCATTAACATCAACGATACAGTTCTGACCTGAGAAACCGTCCTGGCATTCACAGGTGTAATTATTTACTTCGTCCACACATGTTCCATTAACGCAAGGACTCGAGGTACATTCATCAACATCAACGTCACAGTTCTGACCTGAGAAACCGTCCTGGCATTCACAGGTGTAATTATTTACTTGGTCGACACATGTTCCATTAACACAGGGACTCGCTGTACATGCATCAACATCAACGTCACAGTCCAGACCTGTGAAACCGTCCTGACAGTTACACGTGTAATTATTTATTTGGTCGACACATGTTCCATTAACACAGGGATTCGAGGTACATTCATCAATATCAACGTCACAGTCCTGACTTGTGAATCCATCCTGACAATTACATGTGTAACTATTTACCTGGTCAACACATGTACCATTAACACAGGGACTCGAGGTACATTCATCAACATCAACGTCACACTCCCGACCTGCAAAACCGTCCTGGCAGTCACACGTGTAATTATTTACTTGGTCGACACATGTTCCATTAACACAGAGACTCGAGGTACATTCATCAATATCAACGTCACAGTCCAGACCTGAGAAACCGTCCTGACAACTACATGTGTAATGATTTACTTGGTCAACACATGTGCCATTAACACAAGGACTCAAAGCACATTCATCAATATCAACGTCACAGTCCAAACCTGTGAAACCGTCCTGACAGCTACACGTGTAATTATTTATTTGGTCAACACATGTACCATGAAAACAGGGACTCGAGGTACATTCATCAACATCAACGTCACAGTCCCGACCTGAGAAACCGTCCTGACAGTTACACGTGTAATTATTTACTTGGTCCACACATGTTCCATTAACACAGGGACTCGAGGTACATTCATCAACATCAACGTCACAGTCCTGACCTGAGAAACCGTCCTGACAATTACATGTGTAATTATTTACTTGGTCAACACATGTACCATTAACACAGGGACTCGAGGTACATTCATCAACATCTACTTCACAGTCCCGACCTGAGAAACCGTCCTGGCAGTCACACGTGTACTTATTTACTTGGTCAACACATGTACCATTAACACAGGGACTCGAGGTACATTCATCAACATCAACGTCACAGTCCTGACCTGTGAAACCGTGTCGACAGTTACACGTGTAATTATTTACTTGGTCCACACATGTACCATTAACACAGGGACTCGATGTACATTCATCAACATCAATGTCACAGTCCCGACCTGAGAAACCGTCCTGGCAGTCACACGTGTAATTATTTACTTGGTCAACACATGTACCATTAACGCAAGGACTCGAGATACATTCATCAACATCAACGTCACAGTCCCGACTTGAGAAACCGTCGTGGCAGTCACACGTGTAATTATTTACTTGGTCGACACATGTACCATTAGCACAGGGACTCGAGGTACATTCATCAATATCAACGTCACAGTCCTGACCTGTGAAACCGTGTAGACAGTTACACGTGTAATTATTTTCTTGGTCCACACATGTTCCATTTACGCAAGGATTCGAGGTACATTCATCGATATCAACGTCACAGTCCCGACCTGTGAAACCGTGTAGACAGTTACACGTGTAATTATTTACTTGGTCCACACATGTACCATTAACACAGGGACTCGATGTACATTCATCAACATCAACGTCACAGTCCCGACCTGAGAAACCGTCCTGGCAGTCACACGTGTAATTATTTACTTGGTCGACACATGTTCCATTAACACAGAGACTCGAGGTACATTCATCAATATCAACGTCACAGTCCTGACTTGTGAATCCATCCTGACAATTACATGTGTAATTATTTACCTGGTCAACACATGTACCATTAACACAGGGAGTCGAGGTACATTCATCAACATCAACGTCACAGTCCCGACCTGAGAAACCGTCCTGGCAGTCACACGTGTAATTATTTACTTGGTCTACACATGTACCATTAACGCAAGGACTCGATGTACATTCATCAACATCAACGTCACAGTCCAGACCTGCGAAACCGTCCATACAGTTACAGGTGTAATTATTTACTTGGTCCACACATGTACCATTAACACAAGGACTCGCTGTACATTCATCAACATCAACGTCACAGTCCCGACCTGAGAAACCGTGTAGACAGTTACACGTGTAATTATTTACTTGGTCAACACATGTTCCATTAACACAGGGACTCGAGGAACATTCATCAACATCAATGTCACAGTCACGACCTGAGAAACCGTCCTGGCAGTCACACGTGTACTTATTTACCTGGTCAACACATGTACCATTAACACAGGGACTCGAGGTACATTTATCTACATCAACCTCACAGTCCTGACCTGTGAAACCGTGTAGACAGTTACACGTGTAATTATTTACTTGGTCCACACATGTACCATTAACACAGGGACTCGAGGTACATTCATTAACATCAACGTCACAGTTCTGACCTGAGAAACCGTCCTGGCATTCACAGGTGTAATTATTTACTTGGTCGACACATGTTCCATTAACACAGGGACTCGCTGTACATTCATCAACATCAACGTCACAGTCCAGACCTGTGAAACCGTCCTGACAGTTACACGTGTAATTATTTATTTGGTCGACACATGTTCCATTAACACAGGGATTCGAGGTACATTCATCAATATCAACGTCACAATCCTCAGATATGCTTGCTCTACAAATACTTCCGGCGAATCCGTCTTGACATTTACACCTCCCATTAATACAATCGCCATTAAAACAAGAGTAACCGTCATGGGGATTGTTACCTAAAAGTATTTATAATGAAAAGAAAGTTAAGCAATTATGAAAAAAAAGTAGCAACGCCACAATCATAATTCTGTTTGGCTTGATAAACAACATTCGTATTAGACAAAGTCGGAATTAGATAGAAGTATCACTTTTGCTTTATTTGGCACGAAATCATAGCACGTTTGCTACATTTAAAGGCATAATTGCTCAGTAAGTCGAACAAAGGAAATAATTATGCAATTATATTTATTAAGCAAATGGTAAAATATGTGCATGAAACATTTACATTTACATTAAGGAACATTGTTTACAAATGCAAATATATACATTTAAGTTAAAACCGAAACTGAAAAGATACAACTGTTCTGCATGTGACCATAACAAGATTGTTCGTCTTTCTTTTGTAGTTTCGTGGAATTGTCTGATAAAGGATACTAGGCTGGTATTCACAGAAACATGAAAATTGTTCTGCTTTCAGTTATTTCGGCTTTTAATAAGCATCGTTTTGTGGATTGTCTATCCGTGTAATTTTCACTGAAAAATAACTCTTTGGTGTACAGATGAATCCGTCAGTCTGAATAAAAGACTTTTAAAGTGGAAGAAATGACTGCCCTCTTGACGCTCAGGGTTACGGAGTTAGCATTTCAGCTGACTTGCGGCTGTCAGGATAAACGCACCAGTAGTACTGGTTGGTTACCTAGGAAACGCCGTGATATAACTGAATAATCGTTGAAAGCGACGTTAAACACCCAAACCAATCAATTAATCTGTCTCATTAATCTTTAACACCATTGTTCATCTACACATGTATGTTTTTTTCACGTGATAGAACCATGAAGCATTACTCAGAGGGTTGGGGGGGGGGGGGGGGGGGGGATGGGGGAGGGGGGGTAAGCATGTGAGACATTCCCTTTAAACAGAAACTTACTTGATCTGCATTTTTCCAAATTACACTTCATATTGTTTTTCGGACATGGCTGTTCACAATTCAATCCTGTGTGACCCAATGAACACCACACCATCAGATCAAGTTCTATGCTGTAATTACAAAGATTGGTATGCGAACAATAACATTTCTGTCTGCACTTTGATAAATTATTTGAACTCAGACTAATGCAGACATTCTTTTTTGCAATTAAGGCTTTGCATCTCTTCTCATTCCTTTTTAAAAACATAGCATATGTCCATAGTTCACCATTGAATGAACGTTCTTGTCATTTAAATACTAAACAAGACGATTTTTGATGCAAGGCATCAAAGACGCCGCGCATTATTTTGAAGCATGTCTTAAAGGAAGCAGATGCAGTTCAGTACATCTAAATAACATGTACAAACAGACAGTATGTTAGTACTTCGAACAAGATGGTCAAATGTCCCTTTAATTTAAACAAGAAGGCCAAGGTGTGCCTATATTGCTCACCTGGCCTATATAAAAAGGTTACCAAGGGCAGAAAGGGTCAATATTGACGTAGGGATTAAACGCTTTATATGCTACGATATATGTGATATTCAGCATATGAAGTTTAGTCGTGAAATGACACGTTTAGTCCTGAAACCATTTGTTTTACAGTTTGCCTAACATTCACTGCAACTATAATGTGTCATAAAAGCTGAAGTTTCTCAAGTTTTCTGTACCAATAAACTGTTTCAAATTATCTAACTAAATCCATTTAATTAAAAAACATAGGTGCTTAAATATTAATATATATATTAAGGTGTATTGCCTCTAGTTATAAGTTAAGTGTGACACAAGCTTTGGAAGGAGAGGGGGAAGTCTATTCTCCTTCCAGTTTAGCAGAAGTATGATAGCAAAAACTGGAGTATATAAAAAAACAACTAAGTAATTTAAAAATAAATAAAGATATTTATGATCAAGATTCAGCATTATGAAAGTTCACATGTATAGTCAACATATAACAATAATTATTAAGTCTGTTTTGTTTGTTTGTAATGTGACTTTAATCGTTTTGAACATGCCAGTAGAAAACTGAAAAAGAAAAAAAAAGAAAATGGTCAAGTCAGTTTCCCAAGAGCAAAGAGCGAAAACCAGTTGGTACGAATCGTTCATCTCAAACGAAACATGAACAACCGGGTACGAATCCAATGAATTTTAGAAATCGGATGAAATCGTGAAAACAGCGAAATATTCATAACGGAAGGAAGCAGAGACAACTTAATTACTCTATGGGAACCGATGACACCTTGTCGTCTATTAAAATCGCATTTACAAATAATAGAATGGGTCACGTTAAGGCCCTGCCTATTGCATAGTTGGGTTAACGTTGTTTTTACAGTTTCTAAAATTATACTGTAAAATGTTGTAATTAAAATGAATCATAATTGATTTTTTAAAGATTACCCACTTATTTAAACATCTCAATATTGTAAATAGGCAAAAACATCGCCAGAAACTTCTTTCATAGCTTTGATGAATCGGGTCGTAAACCAAACTATTTAAAAAAGCGTAGCCTAGGAAGTTGGCGGTAAGTTATTAAATACCGATGACATGTGTCTAAAGTTTTGTAATAACTGTAGAAGACATAAAGGTTGTTTTTTTTCATACATATAACAGAGTTTTCTTTTAACAATAATAATGTTGGTTGCTCCCTTTTTGTTTACGTCACCCCATGGTACAACATTTAAACCTATCCCATACTGACGCCGCGCTTCCACGCGGCGTCTAGAACATAAAGTAAATATTTAAAACAAAAGAATGATGGTGGTCCTATAACGCTCACATAATTTGAATAGAATTTATATGATTTTAATGTTCTTACTCTATTCATATAAGGTATGTAAGCTAGCCCCGTGGCGGACATATTTTCAACAGATTGGAATGCTTTTAACACTCTTAGTAGAGGGTCACAAACAGAACATGTGTGACAACCAAATTATCCATTTTCCAATCGGGCTTACTTTTTTGACAAGAATACAAGAAGACAAGAAGACTTTAAAAGTTTTCACTATATAAGCATAAAGAAAAAATCCCTGCTCTCTGGTGGCTATGTTTTTTACGGACCGGAATAATTTGAACAGTCTTGGTAGAGGGAATATTTGAGTCGATTCATTATCAAATTGAGACAATACTTTTTGACAAGAAGATTGTTATTTTTTCACTATGTATACATATATGGGAAACAAGCCCCGGCCTTTCTTGGACATTTGTTTCAACGGGTACGGAAAGCACACGTGAAAAATCCCGTTGAATGATTCTTGGTTATTCCTCCTTATCGAGCAACAACATTTTCTACTCTCATTATTTTTCTATATTCTTTCGAATAAATCAGTCTGAAACACTGTATGCAATAGGTTGCGTCCGTGTAAATTAAACTGTCGCATGATGAATACATAGGTTAATACAAGACATTCGTTACAGTTTCATCATTTTTTGAAATCATTCAGAATTTTACGAAAATTGGTGTGTTGATAGCATATTACCTAATCTACAGAAATATGAATTAAAAATATGGGGTTACCAGGCTTGGAAAATTCCCCCGGCCTTTTCTTCTGTATACCCCATACTTAGTCACATGTGACTGCTGTTTCCTATGTAATATATACATGTATATATTCTAATTTTTCAAATTTCATTTTGACATCATTTGTTTGGCAACACTTCACTATTTATATGATTAGAAGAATTAAAGGTAAAATGTAGCCATCACGAACAAATGACACCATTAAAAATAATAAAATAAAATTCAATGCATAAAAAATCACTAAATTTTTTTTTTTTTTTTTTCAATGGTCTGACATTCAGATTTTTTATATATAGTTTAACATTACTCAAGCAAAATTTACCTTAAAAATCATAGGTAACCTGCCCTGTGTTCCATAGTCAAAAAACTCAAAACCTGTTTTGCGAAACCTATATAGGTTTTGTCGATATACCGTTCCTTAGTCGGTTAACCAAACATGTTCTACCTGTTTTCCATTCATAAAACAGGTAGGTTTCGTTCCGTTTGATAGGCATAGCTTAAACGTGTTTACGTTGTGTTTACTATGGAACACAAGGCAGACTTCTGTTCAAATAAAATAAAATCTTGCATGATAAATCATACAAAGCGCGTTGTGTTATATTATCACCGTTTGTCCGAAGACCATAACATTTCTAAACCGATGTAAAACGTATATGGACGTTATATATATATTTATCGTGAGAATAGAAACTGTCGCGAATGTCTTTAACTACTATTGGTTAATATTTATCACGTGGCGGTCTAATTTAAAGGATCACATTTATGTAAAAACAACTCCGATCTACTATATGGCTTGAATGAAAGTGTTCACCTAAGAAACGTATACAATATGTGAAATGAATATTACATCGAACTGGTAGTTTCGGAAAAGAAGATTATTAAAGTATGCATATTAAGCACTTAAGATAAACATTGCACTTCTCCTGGCGACCGTGTATTTGAAACAATCAATAGGACGTCAACGCAATTTAAAGAGGACAATTTCTGTTCAATTTATTTGAAATCGGACTTTTTCAGACTATATATATGTTTCAGTCATATGTAAGGGACATTGTTTTCAATAAAACTCGTTATAATGCTCGTTGAAGTCAAACGACGGACATTGATTGATCAAAATGATTTATTTTGGGTTCACAGTTGCAACATCGATTTGTTTAACAAGAAAGAGAAATGTCTCCTTTAAGTTTAGGTGTTTAAAAAGTAATTTGTCTTTGATTTGTCAGACATGTAAGTTTCAAGTCTTTTCTGCCTAATTAAAGACACCATTTAACGAAGGTTAAAGTATACATGTATGATACTATGTGGTTAAGACAAACCAGATGCCTGGAGACATAACCTTATTGATTTAAATGTTTAAATATATCGTTATTCAAGCTAGCGCATCTAATTCAATAGTGTTATTGTATTTTTGTCTTGGGTAGTAACTGGTGGTTCAAAAAGTTGCGGTTTTACGTGACACAATGTTCAGTTGCCGATGACAACCTAGTTGGACGCATGGAATAATATAATGGTACCCGTATTAGTAGGCTATCCGCTTGTTCGATTGGGATGACAGAGGTTAAAATGCATTTATAGTAGGATTTCAATATTATACAAGAATTCATGTTGTGAAATGGTCATTAATAATGTTTATTAGAAATTACAGAAAGTAAGTCAAGTACAAAATTAACATTTAACATGGCACGTTATGGTGAGAAACTGCACGTTTTAATTCAGTGCTAATGTTAAGGTAGGAGATAGCTATCGATACGGTGTTTTTTAACGGTTTAGAATAACTTTAAATTTTCACATAGAATTTACTTTGCAATGGCCCCTATGTGACACTTTGTGACCGCCTCATTGGTGTAGTGTCCGCAAGGCTGCGGGATGTCCCGTGTTCGATCTCCGGCCCGGTAATACCAACTAATTCAGAAAAGAGAGTAAGGGAAGTGGCTCTTTAGCGCTCTGTATTATGGGTAATCATAACGACATACTTCATGGTGACACAATGAATGGACCAGTAGTACTGGTAAATTGGTAACCCAGGAAATGCCGTGTTATAACTGAAGCGTGTTTAATGTGGCGTAAACAAATATTTTCCATCGGACTTCTCCTCAGTTGAAGCACTGTCTGAACTTAACGAAACTGAATACGACATTTCATCGCAGACTTTAGATATATGTTTTATTTGATTGTTTACTTTGATAATTGTCCTTCTATTTACCATGTGAAAAAATGATGCAATATCAGTCCATATAGCACGCTTTGATATTGCACGCAATATGGGATATTGCTTGATTGATTAGAGTTTAATGCCGTTTTCAACATTTGTTCAGTCATATCACGACCGCCAGTTCACCTACACATGTGTTAACAGGCTTTTTCACACCAGTACTACACACAACATTCTTTCCAAGCAACTGGCTGCTTTTTCACATATACTGTTAGCCAATTGGTGGAAGACGAATGACGCTAGTCACAATGACTTTTGTCAAACATCGGAAAGAATGTTTGCCGAGTGTCGCTACCGACTGAGCTACCGGGGTTCGGCTGTGATATTGCTCTCAGATATTTTTTACGTGCTTCTTAGGACGGAACTACTTCCATACAGTAACGTTACAGAGCGCTCCTATCTAACTAACCTTTGATAAGTTTTTAGAGACCAGCTAACAATGTGTTGTACATCGTTTGTAGATGACACGTTGTGAACAATCGATAGACGTACACAAAACTCAAACTGGTCTATTTATAACGCTAGCTGTGTATACAATTTGTAAATACATATGTAGTGTCTGACGTAACTATGTGACGTGTATTTCAATGACATCGGTATAGTATACGTATGTAGACTGTACCCATTTTGCCATATAGGCCTAGTTGTTTATGATATTCCTTGACGATCTATATAAGTTTTTCCGATGTGAAGTTTTTAGACGAAAAATTCTATGTGTTCACTTTACTGATTATACTGTGAGATTAAAAGGGGCATCTAAATCGTAATACAGAACAAAGTTATCCAGGCGTAAATACCGGAATAAGACAATATACAAGTTATCTACAAGACGAATTTTGTGCAAACAGGCAGGATGTAAATCTTTCGAACAAGAAGGCCAAGTTTCTATTTATTTTAAACAAGAAGGCCAAGATGTGCCTATATTGCTCACCTGGCTACCATAGCATATATAAAAAGGTTAACAAGAACAGAAAGGGTCAATATTGACCTAGGGATTAAACATTTTATATGCTAGGATCTATGTGATATTCAGCATGTGAAGTTTGGTCGTGAATTGACAAATTTAATCCTGAAACCATTTGGTTTACAGTTTGCTTAACATTCACTGCAACTATAAAGTGTCATACAAGCTGAAGTTTCTCAAGTTTTTTACCAATAAACTGTTTTAAATCCTCTAATTAGATCAATTAGATAACACAAAAACTTAGGTGCTTAAATATGAACATAGGTTAAGGTCTATTGCCTCTAGTTATAAGTTAAGTGTGACACAACCTTTGGAAGGAGAGGGGGAGCCTTTTCTCTTTCGAGTTTATCAGAAGTATGATAGCAAAACGGGAGTATATAAACAAAAAAATACGTAATTTTTTTTTTTTTAAAGATATTTATGATCAAGATTGAGCATTATGAAAGTTCACACGTATAGTTAAACTATAGCAATAATTATTAAGTCTGTTTTGTTTGTTTGTAATGTGACTTTAATCGTTTTGAACATGCAATTAGAAAACTGAAAAATAAAAAAAAGAAAATGGTCAAGTCAGTTCCTCAAGAGCAAAGAGCGAAAACCAGTTGGTACGAATCGTTCATCTCGAACGAAACATGAAAAACCGGGTACGAATCCAATGAATTTTAGAAATCGGATGAAATCGTGAAAACAGCGAAATATTCATAACGGAAGGAAGCAGAGACAACTTAATTACTCTATGGGAACTGATGACACCTTGTCGTCTATTATATAAGAATGACCAAAATCGCCGAGCGATGACATGCTGCATTTAGAAATAATAGTATGGGTCAAGTTATGGCCCTGCCTTTTGCATAGTAGGGTTAACGATGGTTTTACAGTTTCTAGAATTATACTGTAATATGAATCATTTTTGATTTTTTAAAGATTACCCATTTTTTAAAAATCTCAATATTGTAAATAGGCAAAAACATCGCCAGAAACTTTTTTCTGAGCTTTAATGAATCGGGTCGTAAAAAAGCGTAGCCTAGGAGGTTGGGGGAATGTTATTAAATACCCATTAAATGTGTCTAAAGTTTTGTAATAAAGGAAGATGACAAAACGCATTTTGTATCTTTCTGTTTCTTAAATCATTTTATACAATTTATTTATTCATAAAGGTGTTTTTTTTTCAAACATATAACAACGTTTTTCTTAGCAATAATACTGTTGGTTGCTCCCTTTTCGTTTACGTCACCCCATGGTACAAAATTAAAACCTAGCCCATACTGACGCTGCGTGGAAGACGCCGCGTTTCCACGCGGCGTCAATGAAATTCACTTTTTAAAAAAGCGTTACACATTATTTTCTCGACGATTCAATTTCGAGTCGAAATCAAATTGAGAACAAAAATTGCGCCTCGTTAGCACCCGTCGGAAATGACAATAATTGCACGATTTATCGTAAATGGTAAAATTCAAAGCAATTGTTATTTTTTTAAATGCTCAAAGTGTTTAAAACAAACAAAACGACAAATATTAAATTGCCAAAATCAAATTATACAATGAAAAGGTTATTGCATGATTATTGGAAACTATTGTGTTGGGACTCGTTCCTTCGGCGGAATTTTGCACTCACAAGATCGGACACAATATTTTCTCATATAGATGCAATAACCTAAATTATATGAAGAACAAGAGACCAATAAAATAGGTTAACGAAGAAAACGCAATGATGATTCTATCTATTGTTTACGTTTGATTTACCAACACAAGCGTTGTGGCAAGTGCGTAAAGTATTCCCCTGGTCAGACTGTGCAATTCGCACAGGATAATCAGGTCCGATCCTTCTTGTATGCGGAGAAACTCTTGTTACTAGGAATACTTATCTATACCTCTTCTGAGAGATAAAACGTATTGATCAGATCAGTCTACGAGAAATGTTTGTCCTTTTTTTTTCATTTGAATTGTTTGATGTTTTCGTTGCGTAGTAAGTAACTACATGTACATGCATTGATTTTAGAATGGTTTGTTCTGCACGAGGACTGCGTTAATAAGACAAGAAACGTTCCCTTAAACGACTTGAAAACATTTTTGCGAAACAGTTTTCATTTTAATTGCCTATTGAACGCGAGGAGTGTCTGTATGTGCACGTTGACATGTCCGTCTGGCTATATTGCCTATATATATAGCCAAAACCAATGAGGTTTCTGTTGTTAATAAGGTAATTTCGGTATGTAACATTGCGACTTACAACTACATTAATCGTTAAACACGGATCGAACAGTTATGTACTCATGTATTCTAACATAATACAAGACAAGATAGTATGTGACTGACAATAATTTATAAAATGAAGCATACATACTTAACCCCAGATGTGTCATTTTGCATTGAGATTGCTGCTGGTCTTGTATGTTGGTAGCTTCGTCCGACATGCATATAAGATGGAGGTGTTATACTAAACGTTGCAATAGGATAAGTAGTGAGTATGTTGTCATGTATTACGTTTATCGTCATACTTTCGTGGTTCGTCTATAAAAAAGTAATAAGATTTGTGACTCAGTAAGTATGTGAATGAGAGAGAGAGGAGAGAGAGAGAGAGAGAGAGACGAGAGAGAGATGAGAGAGAGAGAGAGAGAGAGAGAGAGAGAGAGAGAGAGAGAGAGAGAGAGAGAGAGAGAGAGAGAGAGAGAGAGATGAGAGAGAGAGAGAGAGAGAGAGAGAGAGAGAGAGAGAGAGAGAGAGAGAGAGAGAGAGAGGATAGAGAGAGAGATATATATATATATACACAGACACACACACACACACACACACACACACACACACACACACACACACCACACACACACACACACACACACCCACACACACACACACACAGACAGAGCCAGACAGAGACAGACAGAGACAGACAGAGACTGAAACAGAATAAACTGGATATGTAGTTTTCAGCACACATGGAATATTATTAACAACTGATAAGGTATTCTGAAATGTTAAACTACAAGACTTTGTACAATGACAAAACGTACCACATACCCATGGAAATGGTAATTGAAAAAAATACATGTGTGGTATCTCTATATCTGTTCCGGTGGTGTCTAGTGGAACCAAATAATTAAAACAGTCCTGCAGATCGTCTGTTAGTATTGAAGACTTGGAATGTTGAATGTATGTCTGAAATACATTTTATAAAAAGTAAGCACGAACAATACATTGCAGAATGCAATTAGCGATGGTTAACGAAGTCACTACATATGTTGTGTATGGGATTCAAACGGCTTCAGATTCGAAAGGGAAACTCAGTAAAAGACATGTGTTACTGCAGCTAAGTTTCATGTTTTGTTTGAATGAGGTTTAACGGTTCAGAATAGCGAGGTTTAACGGTTCAGAATAGCGAGATACAATCTATTAATAAATCAAATGTAAAAGCAAGCCTATTTACAAGGGCTATCTTTGTTACAATCATAAGTGGTGTTTTCTTGGTCAATGAGATAACTTAAGATCCAGAATTATATAATGGCTTTTGAAACATTGTATTGAAGATTCTCCGAGATTCGCATGCATACTACATATATCACCAAACATACCAAACCAAATGGGAGAAGCGTGACTTTCACTTAAGTACATGTATTTCACCTTAGAGAACGGAATAAAAAGGTGTTTATGTAAAAGTAAGGTCTTAAGAATTTCATTTTCAACTCAACTAAGGATTTAAGGCAATGTGAGAATGGTGTTTTCCTTCGAAAATAAGTACGAGACAATGATATAGATCTTTGCCAAATTGTTGGATTGTATATAAAGTATTGGATTCCAAAGCATGCTAAAGATCGACTACTTACCCCCTGTACTGTAGTTGTATTATAGGTTTACAACCACCGTTACAAGATATAAGTTTCCATTGATCCTTCAGTTTCACCCATACCGAACTATTTGGATTAGTGTAATGACTTATACTTATGAATACTTGATAGTTGCCCTGTAAACAAATACAAGTACAGATGTTGTCATGGTGTTTGTATACGTGTTAACGACAACACTCATTTTAATCAAAGATGAAATCCTAGATATATTTTGGGATTGTGAAAAAAAAGGTTCTCTCACCATTTGTAGATTCTTCTGCTTAAGACCGCGTCGGTGGTGTAGTGGAAGAGTGTCCGTTTTTGATGCGGGATGTCGCGGGTCTGATCCCCGGCCAGGTTTAGCATTTCGACTGACTGGCTGGTTTCAGAATAAACGGACCAGTAGTACTGATAATTTACCCAGGAAACGCCGTTATATTACTGAGAACATGTTGAAAGCGGCACAAAAAACCAACATATGACAATCTATCAATTCTTTGCTGAAGATACTTGTTAAAACCCGCAGTATGAGTTATTCGACATGTGGTTATGTATAATTTCCCACACGATACATACGGTATTCATTTATAGCAATTGAAATAAACTTCTCTATGTATGTTTGCTCAAGGAGACATTTCAGATACTTGTTTAAACATGCAGTTATTCGACATGTTGTTATGTATAACTTATCACACGATACATACGGTATTCATTTATAGCAATTGAAATGAACTTCTCTATGTATGTTTGCTCAAGGAGATATTTAAGATATGTGTTAATACAATCTTATTTCTTCAAGTCATTTTCAGATGAAAAGTTGCTTATTTCTTTACTTAAACAAGTTATGCATTTTTGACAAGCTATGCACTTTATACATGATATATTTTCTTTGCGTTACTATCAGACTTTTTGCAAAATTCTGCTTCAGATCGCACTTTATCAGAACCAGATAAAATATTAATGTTTGTGCCAACAATGTCAAAATTTAGCTAAAATCAAAGAGTTGTGACATATACACATGTATACACATAAACAATAATTACGCGTAATAACATGTCTCGTTGTCCCCTGCTTTGACTATCAATGCAAGTGTAAAAGACAAAGACAAAATGTGAGTGCAAAATTTTAAGTCAATTCTACAAGAAAGAAATAGGCTACAACATCTACAACAAAAACATGTGAAGAAGCGTATTTACTATTAGATGTACATATGATCAAAATTTTAAAGCAGCAGCACTTGTACTTTTTGAAGATATGTAAAAAAAAACCGGAAAGTTTAACGTCTTGCTAAATGCAAAAGTAGTGAAAACATAACAAACTAAAAAAAAACCACATCTTTTATCCCCAAATGTATTACTTCAAAGCCCGATTTATATATTGAACTAATCTATTAATTAAATGTGTGAGCAGAATTTGAAGTCATTCTGAAAAAAGAAATGCTCAAAATCAACAAACATTCATTTTTTTTATCCCAAAAAATGGGTAACACTCATCATTTACAACATACGATGTGTTGAGGAGAATATCATATGTAACTATGATACAAGTTTGATAACCCTAGCACTTGTATTTTTGAGTAAAAGTAAAAAAATCACGTATCTTTAACGTTTACACAATTGTTTAAATGACAATGTTTAAAACAAAACCACATACAATTTTTAATAAACAAAAACAAATGAATAACACAAAAGTCTGTGTGATATGTTTTGAAATACATGATTTACAACATACTATGCGATTAAGAGTATAAGTTGTAACTTTGACTCAAGTTTGAAAACCTTAGCACTTATACCCTTTGAGGAAATGTGAAACAAACCCTGACACGTTAACCGTTGAGCTAAAAATAACTGTTAACAATTACATTGTTAAAACAAAACAAATCCAATGGTTTGCCCAAAATACTCGTTTGATATGTTAAAGTACTTTATTTATGAAAAGTGTGTGCACAATTTGAAATCAACTATGTCCAACTCTCGAAATACACAAAAAAACACTTTTAATCATGTTTTGAATCCCAACAAGAAAGCCACATTCTGCATCTTCAACCACAGGCGTCCGAGTTTTCTTTAGAGAACGCCCCCCCCCCCCCCCCCCCCACCAAAGCCGGCGATGTTTCCCGTCAATAGGTAATGTGTATGAACTTTCAAAACTTTGCTATACCGTCTTTCCAAAAATTGTGTCCAGAGTGGATTGTTCGATGCAGTCACGATTCTGCTACGTTTTGATTGGATGATAGGAAAATATAGAAACATAAAAAAGAAATAGAGCAAATAATTAAATATGATAATATGTACTCGGTAAAGTAACGAAAACAAGTAATTTTATGTGTGATAATTTCCGTTTAATAACACTCGTCGTCTATTTCTAAAACGAGTTCAAATAAAAACTCATACGGGTTTTCTGACTTTCCGGAAGTTACAAATCCAAATTTCTGTTATATGACGTCATTCTATTAGCGTAACGCAAATGATGAATAAATAACCAAAAGGAAAACGACAGAAATTATAGGAACGGTTAGTTTGACTTGTCACAAATGTAGTTATGTAAATTATGGAATTGTTTTATTTGAAGTACTTTATGAAGGGCAAGTTGATTATGTGTTGTACCTGTCATCATAATTTCATGGATTCAACATCTTGGCCATATTTTAAAGTTTTAAAAATATAAGCTTAACCTGATGATGATTTTTATTTTCTTTGCTTAGGTCGGTAGGACTTGTAATTGACGTCAATAACTGATCGTGCTGCAAGCAAGGGGCTAACTGCAGTTCACGGGGAATTATTTACCGATGACAAAAGTTAATAAATGTTTACCCGAAATAGGTAGCACCTATACTCATTTTAAGGTCCATATGCTATAACAAGAACGACCGTTATTTTATCGTATGAGAAAACTCGGAGAAACCTAAACAAGACCATGTTACTATAAATAGACTCCCTATTCTATTATATATAAAAAAGAAAA
>JASEVX010000008.1:30586173-30601388 GCA_031761405.1 Serripes groenlandicus | reverse complement strand
ATAGGCCGAACAATGATTTTTCTCGCGATCCATAGCAACAAACGGTTTCAAACAACCATAACGACGCTGTACTGAACTAGTACGCTGGCGTTCTTAAGCTTTATAAGTCGCCGGGCAGAAGTCCGCGACTTCTATTTTTAATAGCTTTTCGGAAATGACATAGGAGGAGAGTTATTATTAGAAAAACAAAACAAATTTAAATGTCTTGAACATATTACAATTGTGATTGTTTAAAAACACTTAGTTATGACACATCTAAAATGAAATAAATAATCCGATGTTTTAAGTATTTGCAGTTTCTTTATTTTGACTCGCATTTATGTTTTTTTGTCTTATTTACGAAGACAAAAGTGTGAGCCCCTGCTAGACTTGCTGCAGACTGTTATGTGTCAATATCGAGAAAAATATCATGTCGAATTCTCCTTTTAGTAGCAATTTAAAATTACTGAATGTTATTTTCATGTTCAAAGCGATGTATTGATTTATTTAGAATTCATTTAATAATGTTAATCCATGAATATCTAAAATAGGAACTGTTTCAAAGCTAAATATGTTGATCAAGTGACTACCGAATACCAACTGCGTAGATAAATCTCCTTTGCAGAGAGCCGTTCTTTACACTCACTTACAAATAGTTAATTACAGGTGATTTAAAATGTTTATTTGGTTCGAAAGAAATGACGAAAAGAACAAACTGAGATAAAACTGGTTTTAATATAAAAATTACTTTGAATGAACTCTGCCTATAAAGAGAGTGAAAAAACGACAATTATGCGAAAAAGAAACGAATCGGGTCTTTCGTACAAAATTATTTCGTCCTTGACAATTTTAAATTTGTCATTAGATCCTCTAAAGGCATTCATGCATCATTTACATAAGGGCGCTCATCATAATATCATTTTAAAACACACCCTCTGCCTATAAAGGGAGTGAAAAGAACGACAACTATGCAAAGAAGAAACGAATTGGGTCTTTCGTACAAAATTATTTCGTCCTTGACAATTCTAAATGTGTTATTAGATTCCCTATACGCATTCTGCTTGCGATCTGCATATTGTTATGCATCATTGACACAAGGGCGCTCATCATTATACAATTTTAAAACATGAGTAGACTAATGATTGGCAGGATTACTCATTTTCTGTTCATGAACAATAATCAGTTGTATATGGTCAACCTACCTTAGAATGGAGATTGATCATAAACAATGAAAGGCTTTAATTATATTTCAAGGAAGGACATTCACTTCGTTGACAAAAATGCAAGTTATGATACATTTTCACTTGACTCCACCCCTGATGTTCCAATATGCCCTTTAGTTGATAACTGGTTTTCTTTCAACTACTATTTCCGGCGACATTGATGCGTTGCATCAACTTTCTCTTGTGTTCATTTTATTTGGAAATTTGCAGAAGGCCTGACCGCGATGCGCTGACGTCACAAGAATCACGTTCTGCAGCGAATATTTAACGCGAAATCACGCGCATTTATAGGAATATTGTACCTGAGCAATGTTTGTTGGGGTTGGCATTTAATCATTTTTTTTCCGAAAACATATCATTCATTAACCATACTATATTTATTTGTACGTTTTCGAAAGAAACATAAAAATATTTTTTAGACCATGTTTAAAATCATCGTTTGATTAATCCTTCGCTGCGGAATGTTGTAAATTGTGACGTCAGGCCATCTGCAAATTTCCGAATATAATGAACATAAAGCTTAAGAACGCCGGCTTGGTCGGTTGGCAAATTTTGATGTGGTGGATCATTTATGAATCTGTCTCTACCTAAGACCAGGTCGGTTTATAAACGTTTTTCGGCGGAAATTATTGCCCGAATTGAGCAAGGGGGTCCGTATAGAGGGGCTATTTATAGTAAAACGGGAGGGATTCCCCAAATAACCATTACGATCATTTTTAACATAGCGTATGGACAATATAGAGAGACTTTTTGAGTATTTTAACGAGGTATTGTATGTTTTTCCCTATTTTCTTCTGTAATGGAAATTCGAACGCCTGTGCTTCAACAAACAATGTGAAGAAGGGTATCAGATGTAAGTATGATCCAAAATCAAAAGCACTAGTAAGTATTGCGAAAAGTAACAACTAAGTCTCGCCTTCGCCAATTTGTTGCGGCGAGAAGAAAGATAATTCGTGTCAAATTTGTTAAAGATATGCGTGAACTTACAGTTGCAAGTGAACTTGTTGCATTTGATGTAACGACGTTACCATGGAAATAAAACATCATTTCGTCATGAGAGAGGAATAGCAGTACTTGTGCGACCATTACAGTTGAGATGGACGTTACTCGGGTATCACGTGAGCAATTTCCGGAAAATACGACTCTCAAAGTAGACTCCCCACTGAAACGTTAGGTTTTGAATGTTTCAAAAATATTAAAAATGTGATACAAACATAATATAATATTATATGACTGATTGGTATGCAGACGAATCCGTGTCTGTAACTTTTGTAAATATAAACGATCACACGAGCTATTGGATATATTACACCCATGTTTTACACAAAAAAAAAATAACCATGTACGAAATATTTGTGACGTATCCTAGAACGATGCCCACAGATAAAATAGAATGTTATTATGTTTCTAGCCAAAAAGTAGTGGATCCTCCAATCAAATAACGGTATTCTGAAGTAAAACTTTTATTTGGTTAATCTGAATACATCCCTATTGTGTACAGTATTACACGAATGCCGTAAATTGAATTCAGTGTATCACTATTTAACCCTCACCGCCATACAACAAATCTGCAGTAGACGACTTTGAAAATATCTAGTCAAAAATATGGAAAATCTCTATAAATGAAGGTATAATTACTGAAAAAGGTGAACATATTGTGGCAATAGGAAAAATTGCTCATCATGAACAATTTCTCCTTTGCCACAATATTTTCAAAGGTCGTCTGCTGTAAAGACGTCAAAAAGCGTTTATATGTGAGAAAGGTTTCAGCCAATGAAATGAATGTAAATGTTTATTTGTGTGTAGGTAGTACCTTACCTGGAATACCTGACATTAATCAGAGCGACAGATACACTCGTTGTTGACGATAAACACAGTTTGTCTGCAGTAAAATAAGACAGTCCTGTTTTTAACACAAGTGGAGTATAGAAGTAAGGACGCTTGGTCTGGATCTCTACCATCGCTGAACCTGTGGAATATGATATTAATATTTGAATAAGTTGTGAGGACTATTATATTGATATTTGAATAAGTTCTCTAGAATATTATATTGACATTTTAATAAGTTATAAGGAATGTCATATTGATATTTAAATAAGTTATGTGGATTGTTATAATGATATTTGAATAAGTAATTATAGGTTATTTAACAGTGTTCTGTACAATACGGATATATATTTGGACGAGTACACAGCTTGGAAAATCATATTGGACGAGCCGCTAGGCGAGTCCAATATGATTTTCCAAGCTGTGTACGAGTCCAAATATATTCCGTATTGTACAGAACACTGTTAAATGATCTTTTAATTTTATACCTCGACTTTTTCCCCAAAATATATTTTGTATTGTGCAGAATAATGTTAAATGACCTTTTTATTTTATACCTTCAAATAATTTCTGACACAAAAAGTGTTTTTTGGTTTCTGTTCAATTACAAAGTCATCTATTTCAGAATCGGATAACATTTTAGTTTCAGTGTTACTCCTTGTTTGCAAACGACAATAATGATCCGGTGACAACCGGAGCTTTATCGTAACGCTTTATCTAGAGCGCCTGTCGATTCAGACTTTCATTCGGAACCTTTTCACGTGTTTCGGTCTTTATCATAGGTTTAACATGGGACCTGTGAATCGTACAATACGAAAATACGAAAAAAATACGGGTTATTTTGTACGCACGTGCGTCCCGATACGGAAATATATTGTACGGTCACATGATTCGAATGAGCGTCTACGATTGGACGTATAAATTAGGTATAGAATAATGTATGATATTATATTGATATTTGAATAAGTTCTGTAAAATATTATATTGATATTTGAATGAGTTATAAGGAATGTCATATTGATATTTTAATAAGTTATGTGGAATATATTATATAGATATGTTAATAAGGTATGTGGAATAGTATATTGATACTTTAATATTTTATTAACAAATTGGTAGTTATTAACTGGTGTTAATATCATGAAAAGCTTGAATTGGAAACGTGTAGACCACGCCCATGTGAAAAGGTACATGATGGCTAATGTGACATTGAATATATCCACATCTGTCTGTGCATACGCACCAATTTTCTAAAGAAGCAATACAATGGATTCAATGTATGTAGAAACTGAACTATAGATATCACGGAATGTTTGAATTGAATCTGCATACGATGTACTTGGTATTTGCAATGTAAGCTTTAAAACTAAATGTCTAACCTTCAGTAATTGGATAATGCACATTAAACAGTATTTTTATACATGTAAAAATATATTCATTTAACGACGATTTACAAGTAAATATTTATCAAGGTTATTACATATAAATATGTAACATCGTACAGTCAAACCAGTGTTTAAAGACCACCCATAGGAAGTGAACAATCTGGTCTTTGTCCACAGGTGGTCTTTAATTACACGGTCGTATACATACAATGGGTATTTGGGTAACTCAAAGTACGGTCGCTATAGACAGAGAATTGCTATTCCAAGGTGGGTTTTAGCAAAGGTTCGACTGTTTGCTAAGACAATTGCTCTTGGTTTAACTTAACCGGACCATGTAAGACACATACTTTCAAATACCTAGAAAATTTACTAAACATGCATGATACATTTCATAAAGACCGAATCAAAACAAACCTTTTTGTGTACAATCCAAGACATTGACTGGTTTGTTATTCTTCATTTTCACGTGACTTGTGTGGGAGAGTGATGGTGAGACAGCTTGGTGTATGGCACAGTCTGATCCATAGTAGTCCGATTCACAGAAAAGCTTAACCGTCAGTACCAACCTGTAAAATCTTTCCAAGTTAAGCCAGGATCCAAATATAATCATATCCTATTCAGTATAGGAGCAGATCAAATGGAACTGTCGTAATTTCGAATAAGACCTCTGACGTCATTCATGAATAGACACAAACTAAGGGTAGTTAATGATGGGATTCAGGCTGTGTTTAAAGTAGTCCCTTATTGATGTGGGGGTAATATCCGAACCAGCCCGCATGAACTACATTCATTCGGAGTGGTCTCGAACCGGAACTATGTAACAGCTTTTTATGTTGTTTATGACGTCATAACAATTCCTGTAGATTATTATTTTGAAAATAGCCGAGATGGACTTGATTGAGAAAAAGTAAATGATTATCAATTCAAAACTGTATAGTGTCATATACACACATCTGATACACACTCTTCTAATTAGTTCACAAAATATTCAGATTGATCGTCCCCTTTGCCGCAATTATCTAATTTTCTACATATTTTAAAATCAAATTGATCTGACCTTGTGTTTTCTTGTAAAGTAACAGTGTGTGGTGTCGCTGTCCAAAAACTGGCATCAGGCGTTATTGTTAGATGTCTGGATACTCTGTCTATTAACTCGAAAGTAGGGTCCCTGTTTAGTTCGTTATCTTCATCATAAACATATACAGTCAAATTATCGTCAACCTGTTTGGATAACAGAACAGTTCAAAGGAAAGTATTGCATTGATATTCAGATTTGTATAACTACCTATAAATACCTTGAAATCGTATTAATATGTTTAAATAAAATATCAATATATAGTTTGGATTTAGAAAATTGTTTTACAAGACAAGACAATGTTATACTTCGTTGCTGTTGTTCATCTTATTATTAGAAAAATAACATACGTAATGATTTTGATAAAGTAATGACAACTAAATGTTAATGCATTATAACACTAAGAAATATTGGACAAATAACTCTCAACTCAACTAAATTTTATTCAGGCAAGTCGGCACATAAGTAACACTGGCCATTTACAAGTATATACACGTAAAGAATATGGCTCAATATGAAAAATTACTACGTACGGTTAAAGGCCAAGCGTGTAAACGTGTAACAGAAAATGTGATTCCGTTATCAGCACCATTCTTGTTTGTGTTCTTAAATGTCTTCGACATGTAATTTATGCCACTACATTTAGTGCCAGACATTCTGTGAAACAGAAACATGTATATAAATGCTATAGATGGTTTTCTGCGTTGGAGAGTGTTTTTCTTTTCCTGGTAAAATCACTGGATCATTCTATGACATTACCGATTACGAGTTCCTTCAATGTATCTGCTTTATGGGTACCAAAACAGTATTTTGCGTCGAGTGCGGGTTGCCCTATTCTCTCGGGATTCAAATCCACGACTTTTGAATCATGATGTGTTAGTTTTACTATTGAAAGTTATTAAACACAAATTTGAAAACAAATACATGAATATATTTACATAGGTTTTCATTAAAATTTAAGAGCGCACATGTATAATCCCTTATATGAAATACAATATTTGGCCTTTCGAAGTAATGCATGCATGGTGAATCACGGTTAAAAAGAGATAATCCTGATCAGAATGTGCGTATGCACAGGCTGACCTAAATATAAACTGATCACAAAACGAGCTCATATTAAAGTACAGTCGAAAACATGAAGTAATCAGATCAATTACTGCCATTAGAAAATGAATGCAATCGTCGAATCAAAGCCAGTTGTAATCATTTAAGTGGTTCTTAGTGTTGGCCTGGGACCATACATGTAAGGAAAGTTTGAATGACCAATTCTCCATTTCCCAGAATGGAAAGGAAACCACTCGGCCACTTATGAATACAGGGTTGTTTATATAACGATTAATTACGTATGACTAAAAATTAAACGGGAAAAATATCTCTAAATGTTTGTATTTACTACATAAATGATTTCATAGATATTTGTGTGAACATTTCTTTTTCATAAAAAAGATCAGAGTTGCGTGGCATTTTTGACCTATAATTAAATGTGCATGGATTAATCCGGTCTTAGCAGCCGGCTGTCTAAACTCCTCTAAACGGCACCCTGTGAGACCCAAAGCCAGTATTTGGCGCTTGCATGTCCACAGCACAACTCCGATGGATTTGCTCTCTCTTGCGATTTTCCGTGCATGTTGCTCGATATTGAGAACGTGAGTGACACATTCATGCATTCACTGTGCCGATTGATTAATACGTCCTGCTAACCCCATGTACATAACAGTATGATATATTGTACTTTTCGAATATATGACTTACTTTCCGACACATATAACAAACAGGGTATCACATGTATCGCCTGTAGTGCAATTTGGTCGTGTCCCGCCATCACAACATGTTCTGGTGGAAGAGCTGTTGCCTCCATGGTAACTAGTACCTGCTGTATTCTTATACTCATCGATATCGATTTGTATCATAACATGGCTTTCACTGTTCGCAGACGTTGCGGGAATCTAAATCAACAATAAAACTTACTGTATCAGGCTCTTAAGTAAGGTTGGAACACTTTCCAGCATTCATGACTACAATCGGGCCAGCTTGGAGGCATTTCAGGAAATGGCTTAAGTGGGTTTTTTAATTGGTTGTTGACGTCATCAGCAATCATACATTGACGTCAGCACCGGAAACTGTCCTACCTTATTTAGTGAAAATTACTACGCGAGCAATATCATCAAAGCTTCACGGAAAACATCCATACATTATAAGGTACTAAGCATCATCCAGAAATGACGTGCGACATACCCAAATCACATAGAACAACTATACGGCAGTTGACTTTGAAAATAACTAGGTAAACATATTTATCCTCCGGTTTAATGAAAGTATTGACTAGTGTTGAACACGTTGTAGAAAAAGGCGAAATTGCTTATGAAGTAGAAATTGCATTCGTTTAACAATTGCTCGATTTCTCTCAATATTTCAAAACCTTCGTTACTATCGAGTAAATGATTTAAACGTTTAAAGACGCATTTCGACGCATATGCCGCAGACTGCATCGAAAAACATCGGGACAAACGCATAAAGTGTTTATTGGAGCAATTATTTCAATACTTATAGATATATATCCAAGCCGGCCCGATTGTAGTTTCATGTTTTATAACTTAAATTAACTCAACTCAATTTTTTCGGCAAAGGTAAATTACTATGGTGACATATGCAGTTACTGACTTACAATACTTGATAAGAAATACAAAAGTAAGGCTTATTTATTAGGAAAACAAAAATGATGAAATACAAAGTATCGTTGGTGGAATTGGCCTGGTTATAAACTAGATTTAATGTCACACTACACCTTCATCAGGAAGAATCCTATATCTAAAAGAAATACACACTCATAGCGTTCGCGGTACTCTATAAATACATCTATTACGTAAAATATGAAAACCCTACAAATTCATAAAAAAAGTTGTCTTGTAAAGATGATCTAAATACAGAAAAATACAATGATCCACTTACAAGCTATCATGACACAATATAAATGAGCCATTCCACGAGAAAACCAACATTCTGGACTCTGCGTAAAGTATTGACCAGGATCAGCCTAAGCATACCGCGCAGGCTGATGCGGACAGAAACGTTTTTCCTATTGTGGACTTTCTGTTTTTCAGGAATCATTACTCTATACCTCTAACCCCCTGAGATGGAATGTGTCGGCCCGGATTAATATGTACGGACTGAGCAGGCTGATATGGGTCGATACATTACGCAGAGCCCATATTTTTTTGTTCGTGGAACGGCTCAAATCGCGTTCCTTTTGTCTCATCCGGATGTTTTCTTTTTAATTTTACAATATTTTATCAATTCGATTCAACTGAACAGCATTGAATTGAATATTTTATCCTGCATTCATGCATCATATTCATTAAAAGACCACACAAGAGAAAGTTGATGCAACGCATCAATGTCGCCGGAAATGCATACTGCAGTTATGCATAACACTAACATTATTAACCTTTCATTGTTTATGATCAATCTCCATTCCAAAGTAGGTTGACCATACACACAGCCAACTAATTATTGATCATACACAGTAATGGAAATGAGTAATCTTGACAATCATTAGTCTTAGTATGTATACAGTGCTTTCATTAAGGAATAATTATATGATTTGTGAATTCCACATACACTTTTCAAGATGTTTGTCAGAATATTTGAATTCTATCATTTATCAATAAAACCACAAAACAGACAATTTAAGATTTGCATGCAATAGCACGTCATTTTATGTTTCCCCTATTAAAGTCAACATTGGACACCTTTGCAGCATGTTACTTTTAAAACAATGAGATAAGGGTTAAATCGCTGAAGACAACAGTTTTCTCTTTTTCTCAAAATGATATTAGCTTGGCATCCTAAGTATATCATACCTTAACAAATGAGGAAATGTAATCCAATATTTACAAATAAGACCACCTTCGAAATAAAATATCAGCTAAACAGTTAAATCTCATTGAAATTGTTTTATAATTTAAACTTAATTTCGAACATAAACTGAGCCCTACAACATGTTAATTTATTGTAATTCTTTCCTTCCTTTTTTATAATGAAAATAACAAACTACTCATGTTTTAAAATTATATTATGATGAGCGCCCTTGTGTCAATGATGCATAACAATACGAAGATCGGAAGCAATATGCCTTTAGGGAATTTAATGACACATTTAAAATTGTCAAGGACGAAATAATTTTGTACGAAAGACCCGATTCGGGACCTACATTCTTCTTCGCAGAGGTGTCGTTCTTGAAACTCTCTTTATAGGCCGAGAGTGTTCGTTCAAAGTCATTTTTCTATTAAAACCAGTTTTATCTCGGTTTTTTCTTTTCTTCATTTGTTTCGAACCAAATAAACATTTTAAATCACCTATAATTTACTATTTGTAAGTGAGTGTAAAGAGCGGCTCTCTGCAAAGGAGATTGATCTACGCAGTTGGTATTCGCGAGTCACGCGATCAACAGTTTTAGCTTAGAAACAGTTCATATTTTAGATATACATGGATAAACATTATAAAATGAATTCCTCACAAATCAAGACATCTCTTTGAACATGAAAATAACATTCAGTAAGTTAAGATTGCTATTTTAAAGGAGAATTCGATGTGATTTTTACTTGATATTGACACATAACAGTCTGCCTGCTGCAAGTCTCATGGGGACGGTTTTGTCTTCGTAAATAAAACCCAAAAAAAGAGATGCGAATCAAAATAAAGAAACTACTAATACTTAAAACATCGGAATATTTATTTCATTTTAGATGTGTCATAACTTAGTGTTTTTAAACAAACGCAATTGTAATATGTTCAAAACATTTAAATTTGTTTTTTTCTAAAATTAACTCCTCCTCCCATGTGATTTCCGAAAACCTATTAAAAATAGAAGTCGCGGGCTTCTGCCCGTCGACTAATAAGGAGCTGCAGGTGAGTATCTACCGAAATCGGATGCCGAGTCCCGTTAGTTCAGTCGGTAGAGACGCGGGCTGTCAATCGATGAGTTGCTAGTTCCAACCCCAGCTCGACCAACATTCTTCCGGACGTTTGACAAAAGTAAAAGCGACAAGCGTCATTCGTTTTCCACCAATGGGCTAACAGTGTATGTAATAAAGCAACCAGTTGCTCAAAAAGACTTGTGTGGAGTACTGGTGCAAGAAAACCAGGACAACTGGTAAGTGAACTGGCCGCTGTGATATCAATTCTTTTTAAAAAGCGGCGTTAAAATTACGAAACATTTGTTTTATTATTCCATATTGCGTTTGTGACATTACTACAGTGTGTGTATACCACGTGTCTTTGACGTCATAAATGCTACGGCGGACAGCAATATTTTACTTCGGTTTAGAAGTAAAAACAAAGGTAACTTTTTTATTTCTTCATCATTTTTAATGAAACATGGCGCAGTCTACGCCGCTTACAGAGCCCTATTTCCCGTTCCCATCAGAGTTTAATAAGTGGTTAAGTTTCTTCAAACACTTCAACGAACCTTTTCTCAAAATGTATTAAGATCGCCGACAGCCGGAGCATTATCAAAACTGGATTTTTAGAACAGGTTCTTCGAAGTGTATGAAAAACTAGACCACCAATCAAACTCCTGTAAAGACCGGAGATAGGACATTGTAAGCGGCGTAGACTGCGCAATGTTTGATTAAAAAGGGTAAAGAAATAAAAAAAGTTACCACTGTTTTTACTTCTTATCAAGAGCAATTATTGCTGTCTGACGATGCAAATATGACGTCAAAAGTCACGTGGTATACACACACACACACACACACACACACACACACACACACACACACACACACACACACACACACACACATACTGTAATAGGTAAATACTCTTATGTAACATGTATTGACCGTAGGGACCTGGAAAGCTTATACAAAAAAGAAAATATATTTTTTAATAGCTTTTCGAAAATGACATGGGAGGAGAGTTATTATTAGAAAAAAACCAAATTTAAATGCCTTGAACATATTACAATTGTTATTGTTTAAAAACACTTAGTTATGACACATCTAAAATGAAATAAATAATCCGATGTTTTAAGTATTTGCAGTTTCTTTATTTTGACTCGCATTTATGTTTTTTGTCTTATTCACAAAGACAAAAAAGTCCCTGTAGACTTGCTGCAGACTGTTATGTGTCAATATCGAGATACAAATCACGTTTTAATATAAAAATTACTTTGAATGAACACTCTCTGCCTATAAAGAGAGTGTAAAACACGAAAATTATGCGAAGAAGAAACGAATCGGGTATTTCGAACAAAATTATTTCGTCCTTGACAATTTTAAATTTGTCATTAGATTCCCTACATTTATTTTGCTTGCGATCTGCATATTGTTATGCATCATTTATGCTAGGGCGCATATCATTATATCATTTTAAAACACACTCTCTGCCTATAAAGAGAGTGTAAAGAACGACAACTATGCGAAGAAGAAACAAATCGGGTCTTTCGTACAACATTATTTTGTCCTTGACAATTTTAAATGTGTTATTAGATTCCCTACACGCATTTTGCTTGCGATCTGCATATTGTTATGCATCATTGACACAAGGGCGCTCATCATTATATAATTTTAAAACATGAGTAGACTAATGATTGGCAAGATTACTTATTTCCTGTTTATGATCAATAATTAGTTGGCTGTGTATATGGTCAACCTATCTTAGAATGGAGATTGCTCATAAACAATGAAAGGTTTTAATTATATTTCAATGAAGGACATTCACTTCGTTGACAAAAAAAATGCAAGTTATGATACATTTTCACTTGACCCCACCCCTGATGTTCCAATATGCCCTTTAGTTGATAACTGTTTTTTCGAACTACTATAATGTAAGTGTTATGCATAACTGCAGTATCGATTTCCGGCGACATTGATGCGTTGCATCAACTTTCTCTTGTATATATATATATATATATATATATATATATATAGACAGTCTTTATATAATACAGTTAACACTTTTATTTTTTTAAATACCTTGCCAGGTCCCTATGGTATTGACAATTAGGTCAATAAGCAAGGCAAATTTCCTAGCATAGTACTGGTTTGTTTACCCAGGGGTCATGAATAAGTAAACGGTCTCCATAATAAAATTGAAATAATGTTGAAAATGGCGTAAAAATGATTTGATCTTATATTTATGTCTACGTACTATCCATACATGATCGTTTTTTCTTGCTCGTCTATTGAACGAGTGTGTTAATATACAAATCAATTTAACCCTTTCCCACATACAACAAATCAACATCAGACAACTTAGAAAACATCCAGGAAATTTCCGCTTTTGTCATAATGCTTTCAGAAGTAGTCCGCTGCAGAGGCGTCATAAAACATCTGTATATGGGAAAGAGTTAAACCCTCTGAAACGGAATTATAGTGGACTCGCAAAAGAGACCCATACATTACTTCGAGCTATCGACGTGTTCGAGATATCGTTGTGTTCAAAGTATCAACGTTTGTCGAGGTATCGACGTGTTCAAGATAGCGTCGTGTTAGAGGTATCGACATGTTCGAGGTATCGACATGTTCGAGATATCGTCGTGTTCGAGATATCCACGTGTTCGAGGTATCGACCTTTTCGAGGTATCGACATGTTCGAGATATCGTTGTGTTCGAGAAATTACTCGATTTATTCTTATTTTTGTAATTTCGTCTTCGTTATTCATTTATACTCTCATGTCAATTAAAGCAACACAGGAGCAGTTATGAATGCTCAGAACTGCTGCTACGCTGTTTTCAAAAGATATATCCAAGAATTGGTTCGAGTTAAACGATATATTCGAATGTTGTTCGAGTTATCACGAGTCCACTGTTGATGAACTTCAAATTTAAAAAAAAATAATCCAACTAAGAGTATAAAGCAGTCTCTCACAAATAGGAAACACTGTGAAATGTTTGACCAGTGACTTTCGGTAATAACTGGTCATCAATAACAGACAACTTGTAGTTAAGTCAATTGCCAAAACAAAACATTTTGAAGAGAATAGGACAAATAAATGCCTCTTATAATAATAATAATAATAATGATAATAAATATAAAAATAATAATAATAATAATAATAATGATAATAATAATAAAATAATGATAATAATAATAATAATGATAATAATAATAAAATAATGATAATAATAATAATAATATTTTACCGCCAGAGTACAAATCAGTAGACATATGAGATTTAATAACTTCTTTTCGGTATCCATATTTAATTCAATTTTCACATTATTTAGTCTAAAAACTGTGTATTTTCTTATATCAACACTTAATGAACCATTAGATATAGTTATAAACTTATAATCTATGAAGATTTAACAATGTGAAGCGTTTGATTTGAGCTATTGTTTAATATTACTTTTATCACCATTGTTACATATTTACAATGAACTACTTCGGGTGGTGACACATCTATTATTAACACAATTGAGCCGAGTCAGCCCAAAAGTTGTGTTTGTTTGATTTGGGTTCAAACCCGTTTTCCACATTACTTAAGTTATATCAAGGCGTAAGATCACCCGAACCCGACCGACAGGGCTTTGTGTCGAGCCGCGGTAGCTCAATCCGTAACGACGACAGGTGTCGATACAGGGGTCATAGCTTCGACTCCCGACACGATCAGCATTCGTTCCAATGATAGAAAAAGACATTCTGATAGGCGCCATTAGCCTTCCACCAGTTTATTTAAATATCTGAGTATAACAGGGCTCGTGCTCTTTTATTATTATTTTGTTTTCAGTTCAAGTGGCCTGATGGTCTAGTGGACAAAACGCTGGACTCTCAATCAAAAGGTCCGGGATTCAAATCCCGTTCAGGGTTTTGGACATTTCTGAGATGCTTTGAAGGATCTCCCACTCGACGAGAGGTCAAGTACTGGTCTTTTCTTCCAAAAATGGTCTCGCGTGTATCTGTGATATACACTGATCACGTTAAAGAACCAATGTGGGTCTTTTCGGAAAGAGCTAAGGTATCGCACCCGGTCAACCTTGTATCTAACTCTGTGTCTTGAAATAATCTTCCCCTGTCAAATTGTTGTACATGTACATGGTAAAGTTTACACTATCAAACGCGCACATAGAAGCTAAAAAGCGCATACTCAATCAGAGCATGTGATATCTACAATAACATTACATTACATCTATTAGAATAAACGAAAATATTCTGAATATTTTATCATCGTTATAGAATAAACCGATTTCTTGTTTTACACTTTCAATATCTGACTCTTCTGTTTGTGTGTAGCCTGTTGGGTTTTACGCTATTTTCAACATTATTTCAGTTATATCACGATAACAGTTCACGTATTCACGTTTCCTGGGTAAACAAACCAGTACTAGGCTAGGAAATGTGCCTTGCCCAATGCACTCCACACTGCAGACGACTTTAGAAACATATTGGGAAAAAACTATGAACGAAAGTATAATTATTAAACAGAGTTAAAAACATAATAACAAGAGGATAAATTGTTCATGACTGGCAATATCTCCATTTGCCATAATGTTTTCAAAAGTTGTCAACTGCAGATGCGTCAAAATGTATCCGTAAGTGGGAAAGGGTTAAAAGATTAGGTGATGACCTCACTTATTTCCTGGTGCAGACGACATCTTATGCAGACGACTTTAAAAAATCCGTTGTGAAATAACTAAACATTATTCTGAATGAGTAATTTCTCTTTTTCCGTCAGAATGTGTTTGCTTCTTTACTTAACTCATACTTGAAATATTTCAGATA
>JASEVX010000008.1:30501173-30581173 GCA_031761405.1 Serripes groenlandicus | reverse complement strand
CATAGCTGTTGTTGGATAAAAGTCATATCACATAGCTGATGTTGGATATATGTCTACTTCATAGCTGATATAAATCATATTACATAGCTGCTGTTGGATATAAGTCATACACAATAACTGATATTGGCTATATGTCATAACACATAGCTGTTTTTGGATATATGTCATACCACATAGCTGATGTTAGATATAAGTCCTACCAAATAGATGATGTTGGATATAAGTCATACAAAATAACTGATGTTGGATATACTGCTGATGTTGGGTATAAGTCATACCACTTTAGTGGGTATTATTTATGCTTTTGGACAATTAAGAAAGCCGTCTATAAAACCTCTATTGATACTACCAGGTCAGAAAATGCCTATGAGTAAACGGGTCTACACTCAGAGCTCCAGTTGTTCGCGTTATGAATTCATTCTATATTTAACCTTTCCCTTTCCCACATATAGACGCTTTTTAACGCCACTGCAGCAGACGACGTTCGAAAACATTGTGACAAAAGAATAAATTGCTCAAAACGAGCAATTTCTCCTTTTGCAACAATGCATGGTTTCAACTTTTTTCAATAATTTTACCCTCATTTATAGGAATTTTCTATATTTTTGTCGTTATGTTATCAAAGTCGTCTGCTGTAGATTTGGTGTATGTGGGAAAGGGTCAACTTCAAACCCTATATTGTGAGTACCAAAAATAATCGTTTCATTGAGACTTTTCTTTTGAGTAACAACGCTCTTGGGTTTACTGGCCAAATAACTTAAGGGAGACAATGTCTCACGGAAGATACGTTTACCCACCCTTGTGTTTACCTCTGTATACTGCTGGTCAATGTTCAATGGTTACTTTTCCTGCAACGCGGCTTATTTACCATGACCTTTATCAGATATGTATATGACCATTTCAAGGCTTACCTAAAATAGATCCACACATATATATCAATTATATCAGAAGGTGGTATACAGCATATCTCAATAACGATAGTGACATCATATTAGCGGATATGGATACCAAGCTTGTTTGGCATCTTTCACTTTTAACAGTCATCTTCCTGTCAGCACAGGTACATGTATTTATTAGTATTTTCTCGCGGTGCGAAGTATAGAGAGAAAATGTTGTCTTAGCAACATGTGATTTGAATTGTGGGTATGTTATTTACGCACGGGTGAACCCGTGCGCAGTTTGTGTAAGCAAATCATTCTACCAGTCAGTCACGTACAGGCAAGACGTGTTCAATTTCGTAGAAGAGAACCACGTGTTATCATGGATGAGCAGAACAATTTCCTTTCGCAGATGGAATCTCTAAGGCTGTCAACTTTAATTAACAGCCGCCTTAGAGGGTTGATACGCGCGTGGTTGAAGCTAGTACACGCTCACCGGAAGATGAAGCAAAGCAAACAAAAACACGCCGATATGTCACGTATGGTGCAGCACACAGACTACTATCACATCAACAAACCCGCAGCCACAGGGGAAAACCAACATAGTAGTCGAAAGCAGTAAGAGGCAAAGATTTTCAGCCTCGACAGAGATGCATTTGTCAGATAAGTACAATTTTAGATTGTTCCTTTTGTAGGCCCAATAATGAAGCTACTTTGTCTTCAGAAAGCATCATAAAAAGATTCGGTATAATAAAGATATATTATTTCACCAGTGAAATGTTTAAAACGTAATATTGAGTATAGGGAAAATAAAAGTAACTTTGTACTAGAGGTATAAGCTTCAATTGTCAGATAAGTACAATTTTAGATTGTTCCTTTTGTATGCCCAGTAGTAAAGCTAATTTGGCTTCAGAAGGCATCATAAAAAGAGACGGTATAATAGAGATATTATTTCACCAGTGGGATGTTTAAAAACGTAAACTTGAGTATTGGTAAATCTATTGGCAGTATCGTTTAATGAATCGAATAAGCCTCGTCTTGTTTTAGACTGTTGGCATATGAATAAGAACTTATTTGAATACAAGGTGAAGTTTGAATATCAGTGTTGCACGAGATCTGTCCAGTACAGCGTAGTGCTTCCACATTGAAATGTTCGAGCCGCATCGAACATCTTTCGGATTTTCATAGGTTCTCGATGGAGAAACAATCATACTATATTTTCAACGTTCTTCCGTTCGGGATCTCAGTAGCAGAGGCGATATTTACCAAAGTACTTCGTTTTGTGGTAAAGCGAAGGAGGAAGCTGAGTCATGAGAAAGTCATGTTGTTAGATGACGGTTTAGGCTGTAGCAGTACATATTTGCAAACATATGAACTACTGGGAATACCTGTTAAAAAAGGACATCGAAAAGTTCGAATTTCTTTTAGCAGACGAGAAATGTATTTAGTTAAATAAATAATTGTATGGTTATGTTACTTATGGAATACGAGTAACGTTTACTTTATCAGTCACAGAAGAAAGGATATCTGGTTCTTAAATCAGCAATGGGTCTATTATCATTTTTATATGACGGTTTAGGCGGTAACAGTACATATTTGCAAACATATGAACTGGGAATATGTTAAAAAAGGACATTGAAAAGTTCGAATTCCTTTTAGCAGACGACAAATGTATTTAGTTAAATAAATAATTGTATGGTTAGGTTACTTATGGAATACGAGTTACGTTTACTTTATCAGTCACAGAAGAAAGGATATCTGGTTCTTAAATCGGCAATGGGTCTATTATCATTTTTATATGACGGTTTAGGCGGTAACAGTACATATTTGCAAACATATGAATTGGGAATATCTGTTAAAAAAGGACATTGAAAAGTTCGAATTTCTTTTAGCAGACGACAAATGTATTTAGTTAAATAAATAATTGTATGGTTAGGTTACTTATGGAATACGAGTTACGTTTACTGTATCAGTCACATAAGAAAGGATATCTGGTTCTTAACTCAGCAATGGGTCTATTATCAAGAGGGTTTCAAATGGAACATATTTTATATTCGCACGCGATCTCGCGCGAGTAATAGGATAACTGATTTCGATGAAATACACGATTGGTCCAGTCGTTCGGCTTAGAACTCGCGCTTTTTAAGTGTCTGAATCAGCAAGTAAGCTGGAATACACCTGTGAGGGTTAGTGCAGAGGCACTGTCGGAGATGCTGTTCTGGAAGGAACATGTCCGATCTATGATTAAGGCATATATTGTCTGTTGCTTAAAGGAGCAAGATACTGTTATATTTACCACTGTTTTGTTTTGGAGGTTACATACATAGTCAATTGGACATTTCACTTATAGGAAGTTGGTCTCTAGAGGAGAGCCTAAAAGCTGTACTTGGAGAGAGCTAGAAGCTGTACATAGATATTTGTTATCTCACAGTGAAAGTCTGGAAGGACGTCATATTTTAGTTTTGAGTATTTTGAGTACATGTAGTAGAACACCTTGTTTATAGGTAATAGCTAAAAGCGCCAATGATATATATAGAAACAGTATTATTTCTGTCGATTATGGATGAATTCTTAGAAGTGAACGTCTGGAAGAACGTCATATTTTGGTAAACAGTGACAATAAAAAATGTTTTTAGTATTTTCAGTACTTGTAGTAGACAACCTTGTTTACAGCGCCAATGATATATGTAGATTATTGATGGATTCCTAGAATCTCGAAATATGAGGCAGATTTACTAAGCAGATGTCACGATAGTGATGATTGGTCTGTTGTTGACCGGTTGTTTATATATTTAGACACACGATGGGGTCCACGCACGGTCCATAGAGTTGTTACTGATTACAATAGTAACTGAATTATCAACGGACGGCCTGTTAAATTTGGGCTATTAGCAATAAAAGTAATTGATAATTGTTAATATAACAGTTATTTATTTCAGGTTTATGTTTAGAGGACACTGTGAATGAATTGGTAAAAACCGAGTTGTATACCAGCGGAACAATTGGTCATGTACATAGAAAATGGCAGAACAACTAGCTTACACAAAAAGTGACGCGGCAAACAAAAACAGTACATACTGAACCTCGACAAGTGGAGGCGTTTTATTGTGTCGAAAGGTGGAAGTGCAATTCCCGTATCTTCGATACTCGTTTTATTATATCTCACAAAACAAATTGACAAACAATGTTCATTCAATGTGATATATGCAAATGTATACAGTATTAAGTGGGCACATTGTTTAAAGGGACTTCCCATTCCAACGGAAAACAATTTTGTCAAAAGCTTGTTAGAATCGGTTAAAAGAGCTTTATCGAAGCACTAAAATAAAAAGGATCATATAGACGCGGATACTTAGAAGCAATTCATGTTACATAGAAAGGTTTGGCCAGATCAGTTCATTGAGATGTAATGACGTTGCGCATGACCGATCAGTATCAGTACGAACCTTATCGAAACCAGTAAATAAAAAGTACCCTATAGACGCGGATGTTTTGAAGAAAGTTTGTTCCGAATATTCATATTCCGTTGATGTAATGGTTGTTAGAGACTTGTGCTTTTTATTGCTAGGTTATGCCGGGTTTTTAAGGTTTGACGAGATAAGTTCATAACGATGTAATGACGTGGCATTTCATGATGATTATTTCACATTAGTTATTAGAAAAGGCAAGACTGATCAGTATCGCTACGGTAATACTGTTGTCATATGTAAAGGAGACTCTGTAGCTTGTCCCTACAGTATGTTAAAGCGTTACATGTCAATTACTAGTCAGATTGTTACTGATCTCAATTATCTGTTTAGACCTTGTTATAGGTCTGGAAATACATGCAGATTGATTTCTAAAAATAAATCACTTGGTTACATTAGGCCTAGGGAGATATGATAGGTAGATTTCGTCCCTTTACAGGCGATTTGAACATTGGTTTGCATTCATTGAGAGCAGGAGGTGCTACTGCAGCAGCAAATTCAGGGGTTAACGATAGATGTTGGAAATGGCACGGTCGGTGGAAGTCCGACGGTAGCAAAGATGGGTATGTCGCGGATTCATAAGTTAAAAGACTTGAAGTGACAAAAAGCCTTAATCTGTAATCGCATCTTTATCTGTTATTTCCGCCCTTACTTTGGGTGTCTATAAAGCCTGCCTGGTACATGCTAACAATGTTGTTGTTGTTGTTGTTTATAGGGGTATGAAAGAAGTGTAGCTAAGACTAGTATTTTCTTGCGGTGCGAAGTATAGAGAGAAAATGTTGTTTTAGCGACATGTGATTTGAATTGTGGGTATGTTATTTACGCACGGGTGAACCCGTGCGCAGTTTGTGTAAGCAAATCATTCTACCAGTCAGTCACGTACAGGCAAGACGTGTTCAATTTCAATTTCATTAATGATTTCGTTATTTCTTTATACATTACTTTAGATGAAAGTCGATTATTTTCAATAATTGAAGTCCTTTGAGAGTTGAAAGGGACAATATTTATATTTGGTTAAGTCACCATGTACCACTAAATGTATTACTGCGCACTAAAGGAGTGCGTATTGCATTTGTCTAGAGCAAAGTAAGGTCCGGCGCTTCGCGGTATGGCATTTGACGCCCGGACACAGGTTTCCAGAGTTATTTCATCAAAAAGATGTTTTTATCTCTGGTTGTTCCTGGGCCAGTCGACCGCATTAAATAAGCTCATATTGTTTATAGATCTGGATTTTTAGCTCGCCAGTACGAAGTACAGGAGAGCTTATGTGTTACCCCCGGCGTCGGCGGCGTCGGCGTCGGCGGCGTCGGCGTCGGCTGTGGCGTAGACACCTAGGTTTAAGGTTTGTGTTTAAGGTTTTCATTTGGGTTTTAAGGGTTTATACCTTTAGGAACCATTTGTCATCCATCTACGCACACCACTACACCCGTCCTGACCCTGGGTCAAGGTCAAGGTCATTTCTACTTGGTTCTACTTGGTTCAGTTACAAGGTTTAAGGTTTGCGTTTAACGTTTAACATATCACTCTGCATTCACTATTATGACATTGATTGCTTTCATATTTAGTTTATACATTTAGGAACTATTGGTCATCCATCTACGCACACCACTACACCCGTTCTGACCCTGGGTCAAGGTAAAGGTCATTTCTACTTGGTTCAGTTACAAGGTTTAAGGTTTGCGTTTAACGTTTAACATATCACTCTGCAGTCACTATTATGACATTGATTGGTTTCATATTTAGTTTATACATTTAGGAACTATTGGTCATCCATCTACGCACACCACTACACCCGTCCTGCACCTGGGTCAAGGTCAATGTCATTTCTACTTGGTTCAGTTACAAGGTTTAAGGTTTGCGTTTAACATATCACTCTGCATTCACTATTATGACATTGATTGCTTTCATATTTAGTTTATACATTTAGGAACTATTGGTCCATCTACGCACCCCACTACACCCGTCCTGACCCTGGGTCAAGGTCAAGGTCATTTCTACTTGGTTCTGTTATATGGTTTAAGGTTTCTGTTTAACATATCACTCTGCATGCATTATTATGACATTGATTGCTTTCATATTTAATTTATACGTTTATGAACTATGGGTAATCAATCTACGCACACCACTACACACTTCCTGACCCTGTGTCAAGGTCAAGGTCATTTCTACTTGGTTCAGTTACAAGGTTTAAGGTTTGCGTTTAACGTTTAACATATCACTCTGCATTCACTATTATGACATTGATTGCTTTCATATTCAGTTTATACATTTAGGAACTATTGGTCATCCATCTACGCATTTCACTACACCCGTCCTGACCCTGGGTCAAGGTCAAGGTCATTTCTACTTGGTTCAGTTACAAGGTTTAAGGTTTGCGTTTAACGTTTAACATGTCACTCTGCAGTCACTATTATGACATTGATTGGTTTCATATTTAGTTTATACATTTACGAACTATTGGTCATCCATCTACGCACACCACTACACCCGTCCTGACCCTGGGTCAAGGTCAAGGTCATTTCTACTTGGTTCAGTTACAAGGTTTAAGGTTTGCGTTTAACGTTTAACATTTAATTTAATCTAAATACCACTTTATAAACAGCACCCCTAGGCGAGCTCCATTGTCATCTGACAATTCTTGTTATAACTAATGTTGATTTAAGACTTGATCAGAAGAATCTGTTAATGATTATTTGTATCTCAGTCCTGTACTAATAAAGCCTGCCTGGTACATGCTAACAATGTTGTTGTTGTTGTTGTTGTTGTTTATAGGGGTATGAAAGAAGTGTAGCTAAGACCATTAATTAATATCTAGCATAATGTAATGGCGATAATGCAAATGGTTCATTCAACCCATTTTCCACATGTAGACGCTTTCTAACTCCTTTTCAGCGGACGACTTTTGAAAACTTTCTTGGCAAAAGAAGAAATTGCTCATGATGAGCCATTTCCCCTTTTGCCACAGTTTTGTCATTTCATTTCAGTTATCACACTTTTATTTGTAAATGTTTTCAATCTGTTTTCCTACATGTTATCAAAGTCATATGTTGCAAATTTACTGTATGTGGGAAAGGGTACAACAATAACTTATAAGAAATATAACATCAAATAAATTACTACATACATATAGATGTAAATATTTATTTACATATCAATCGTGGATAAGTTTCGTATGTACATGTACCTATGGTATATAAAAAAAGAATCGTCTCATTGGTAAGATTCCATTGATTTCCCACTACATGGATTTTGGAGGTTAAATTAGGATTTAAGAATTATATTCATGATTCCTTTCTCACAAGCATTTGAACACACTTTTGAAAACATTTTTACAAATAGAGAAATTACTCATGATGCTCTACTCGATCAAGGATTTAAATTCTTTTGTTATAATAATAAATAATTACAGCGTTCCTGTCTTTATTTTAGTTTCCCGCATCGTCAGAGAACAGTGGAAGCCATGTTATGATAAACATCGTTATCGATGAGTATGAGAATACAGCAGGTACTAGTTACAATGGTAGCGACGCCAGTTCCACAAGAAAATGTTGTGATGGCGGTACACGACCAAACTGTACTACAGGCGATACATGTGATACACTGTTTGTTATATGTGTCGGAAAGTAAGTCATATACTCGAATTTTAAAAAAACACGTTACATTTAGGTAAAATATCACATGTTAGTTTCGGCCATTTAGAAATAAGCCCTTTATACGTGAGCGGTCCCTCTGCTATAACCAACCGTCAAGCATTTGCGATCAGTGTAGAACCAGATCAGCGCACCAGTGCAGTTTGTTCTGTGTCTGCATTATAAGCATTGAAGAGTAATAAAATGAATCAATAAACTACGCACGCGCGCACACACGCACTCGCACGAACGAACACACATAATGGTAATTGACAATGACAATAACAGGACCTTAACAACAGACATACCAGACGAGCGGTCATTCCTCATTTCAATTGCTGTTCAATGAACTGTAAATACACGGTTATACATCCAACCAGTATACTAAGTATGCATTAAAATGAATATTTCTTTGTAATCAACTCGATTCGGAGTCTCTCTGTATATGTAAGTACAGGCTGACAATCGATGACAAGCAAACAAAGACCCACGAGTTAGCCTCTCTCTAACAAAAATACAACCACCAAGCGAAATAGTTTATTTCGTTTCCAGTGCATTTAAATCTAAACAGCGAACTATATTTACAACAGATCATCGGTTTAAAACACCAGGTCAAAACTCATGTATACTTGAACCGATATCATAGACATATAATACACATAAACATATGTTTATATTTCACAGAATGTCTGAGATGAATTGCAGTGGCATAAGTTACATGTCGAAGACATTTACCAACACAAACAAGAATGATGCAGATAACGGAATCACATTTTCTGTTACACGTTTACACGCTTGGCCTATTACCGTACGTGGTTATTTTTTACACTATTTCTCATTCTAGGTTTCGATTGCATGCATATTTATATATATATATATAGTTCCCATTGCATTTTCAAAATTTTGAAACTCATAACATATCCACGTTTTTCTATGACATGTGATTAAAAAGGGGGAAATTTATTGAAAATCCAAAAGAAGAAAAATATCAACAATCAAAGATTGGAACAGTCAAGGATGAATACATTGCTAGTGGTTGTTACTGTAAAAAATATTTTTCTAATTCCAAAATATTAAGTGTTTTTTATCGAAATTTCTCCTGTTTCAATAGCCAAGCCACGGTTGCTCAGTTGGTAGCGACGCGGGTCGTCAACCCAGGAGCTTTGAGTTCGAACATAAGCTCGGTCTTCATTCTTTCCGACGTTTGATACAAGTTACTCCGACAAGCGCCATTCGTCTTCCACCAATGGGCTAACAGTCTATGTTGAAAAGCAACCAATTGATTGAGAAGTTATGTTGTATGGAGTTCTGGTGTGACAAAGCCAGGAAACATATGGGTATGTGAACTGGCCGCCGTGATATGACTGAAAAAGTGTTTAAAACGGCATTAAACCCCAACCAACCAACTCGTTTCAATATTTTCAAATTTTAAGAAAAACCATCTTTAGTTCAAGTACGATGTCAAAATGGTAATCTAAACATCCGAATACTAATGCAATACTTTTGCTATACATTCTTTTTATTTATTCCAACAGGTTGACGACAAATTGACTGTATCTGTTTATGATGAAGATAACGAACTAAACAGGGACCCTACCTTCGAGTTAATAGACAGAGTATCTAGACATCTTAGAATAACACCTGATGTCAGTTTTTGGACAGCAACACCGCACAATGTCACGTTACAAAATAACACAAGGTCTCGTAAAATTCATATTAGAACGTGTAGAAAAATTAGATAAGTATATGTAAAGCGGTAAAATGACTTCAATATGAGTCAGCTCAAGAAAAGAAAAACAATTTTTTCGGGTAAACAAATCGACGGCGAAGCTGGCGATTTTCCCCCGTTAATAGGTAATGTGTATGAACTTTGCTATACCATATTTCCAAACATTGTGTCCAGAGTGGATTTTTTGGTGCAGTCACGATACTCCTTAATTTTCATTGGATGAAAAGAAAATATTAAAACAAAAAACACTTTTAGAATGAATGAATGAATGAATGAATGAATGAATGAATGAAAGTCTTTATTTTAAGAGGGTGACCCAATTAACATTAGCTAATCTTCCTTGGGGCCCTCTAGAGAAAACAATTAAATAAGATAATACGTACTCGATAAAGGAACGAAAACATGTAATCTGATATGGGATAATTTGCGTGTAATAACACTCGTCGTCTATTTTTAAAATTAGTTCAAATACAACTGATACGGTTTTATTGAATATAACAAATCCAAATTTCTATAGTGGCGACGTCATTGTTTTATCGTATTGCAAATGATGAATAAATACCCAAAAGAATCAAAGCGCCGATGGCACAGTAGTGGCGATCGTGTAGAAAATCCTGCAAAGTAACAAGCAGTATCTCGGTGAAGGCCTTGCGATTTCCAATATATATAGGCATATACGATAATGCTCGATCTCCAACTCAATTCGGCTACACTTTCAGCACTGATTGCTAATTGACGCTAGAACGTACAGACGTGTCCAACTTGTACACTGCATGACATCGTGTCCTTTAAACTTTTGTAAACCAGTCTTATCATCTAGACGCTTTCATATATTGCAACAACTACAAAATAAAGCGTTTATAATATTGAGATTTAAGAAAATCGATAACCAGTCTCGCGAGCTATTTATAGAACCTTTTGGAATTTCCATTTTGGCGAGGTGTTTTGAAAGTACTTTGCATGGCAGATAGAACGCGCAATGATATTTATTATCTGCCCAAACATGAAGAAAGATAATATATACATATTTTAAGTATATGTAGATATTATCTCGATAAATCTCAAATCTAAGTGTCAATCCGGTACCAAAGAAGCACTGACATGATTATTGACGCCGCGTGGAAGCGCGGCGTCAGTATGGGATAGGTTTTAATTGTGTACCATGGGGCGACGTAATCGAATAGGAAGGGATAAATTGACTCGTCACAAATGTAGTTCCGTAAATTATAGAATTATTTCATTGGAAGTACTTTATGAAGGGCAAGTCGATTATTTGTTGTACCTGTCATGATTATTTCGTGGATTTAAAATCTTGGACATATTTTAAAGTTGAATAAATGCTTTGCAGATGATGATTTTTAGTTTATTTGCTTAGGGTGATAGGACTAGTAAATAACTCATAATCAAAGCACTGATAGTGCTGAAAGCAAGGTGCTAACTGCAGATCAAGAAGAATGATTCACCGATTACAAAGGTTAATAAATATTAATCCGAAATAGGTACCACCTATACTTATCTTAAACCTTTGTGAGATAACAAGATGATTTTATATCAGATATATGTCTGACACAATAATTCTGAATTGTAAATCATTTACTTGCTCCCCATTAAAGATTCTAGTCAACACCAACGTTCAATCTTAATAACGTCATTAAAGAAGCAGTTACATAGTTCCGATTCGAGCCATTCCGAATGAGTGCAGTTCATGTGGACTGGTTCCGACATTTTACAACGTCAAAAAGATGTATCTGTTTATCCAACACTCAGCCAGAATCCCATAAACTACCCATAGTGAACGGTTTTATATGTAAAGTTTTTACAGATTGGTACTGACGGTTAAGCTTTTCTGTGAATCGGACTACTTTGGACCAGACTGTGACATACACCAAGCTGTCTCACCATCCCTTTCCCACACAAGTCACGTGGAAATGAAGAATAACAAACCAGTCAACGTCTTGGATTGTACACAAAAAGGTTTGTCTTGATTCGATCTTTACCAAAATGTTGGTAAATATTTAAGCTATTTGAACATAGGTTCATTGCCAGGTCCAAACGAAGCTAATTCAAGAGTATTTTTGCAAACAATTCGGTGAATATATGTTATATATTTATATTTAATCGCATAATGCAATCTATTCTTGTAAAGGTTAGTTAGAATAAATATGGTTTTTCACAAAAATATTGTGTAAAATGCATTTATACGTTACTGGAAGCTTGATTTGTAGTTTGAAGCGTACATTGCAAATATTAATTGCATCGTATGCAAATTAAATAAAAACATTCCATGATAATTGGTTTTATAAAGCGCAAGTTTATTTTCATCCATTATTCAAACAAATGTTAGCGTTAAGCTTCCTATGTACATTGTTACATTACTAACACTACACTGTTTATAGATTCAGTTCAAACCTTTCGTGATACCAATATTCGGATACCTGTTAATAACTACCGATTATGTACAGATTCTTTTCAAATATCAATATAATATTCAACCTAACTTATTAAAATATAAATATGATAGTCCACACAACTTATTAAAATATCAATATAATATATCACAGAACGTATTGAAATATCAATATAATATTCCACATAACGTATTCAAATACCAATATCATATTACGCATAACTTATTAAAATATCAATACCATATTCCACATAACTTATTAAAATATCAATATAATATTCTACAGGTTCAGCAATGGTAGAGATCCAGACCAAGCGTCCTTACTTCTATACTCCACTTGTGTTAAAAACAGGACTGTCTTATTTTACAGCAGACAAACTGTGTTTAACGTCAACAACGAGTGTATCTGTCGCTCTGATTAATGTCAGGTATTCAAGGTAAGCTACTCCCCGCGCACAAATTCAGTATCCGAAACATAACACATCCATTTATTTGAAATGATGTATTCATTTTCAATGGTAATTCAATGGTTTTTCCATAGATATCCAAATGATAGTTATAACCGTTCAAATGCTACACTGGATTCAAGGTTCTTTTAATATTTTGTTTACGGAATTTGTGCATTACTGCACAAAACAGGGGTGTATTCAGATTAACTAAATATAAGTTTCAATACAGAATGTCGTTATTTGATTGGAGGATCTAGTTCCTTTATGCTAGAAACATACACCCTGTGTGTAACATTCTATTGTTTCTATGGTCGTTGTTCTTGGATACAGTTGAATATATTTCGTACATGGTGATATATTCTGTAAAACATGGGTTGTCATATATCCAATAGCTCGTGTGATCGTTTATATTTACAAAAGTTACAGACACGGATTCGTCTGCATACACAATCAGTCATATAATATTATATTATGTTTATATCACATTGTTAATATTTTTGAAACATTCCAAATCTAACGTTTCAGTGCCAAGTCTACTTTAAGAGTCGTATTTTCCGGAAATTGCTCACGTGGTAACCGAGTAACGCCCATCTCAACTGTAATGGTCGAGCAAGTACTGCTATTCATCTCTCATGACGAAATGATGTTTTATTTCCATGGTAAAGTCGTTACATCAAATGCAACAAGTTCACTTGCAACTGTAAGTTCACGCATATCTTTAACACATTTGACACGAATTATCTTTCTTCTCGCCGCGTCAAATTAGTGAAGGCGAGACTAAGTTGTTACTTTTTGGTGGGGGCGGCGTCAAATATGTCGGTGTTTTACCTTTGCAAAATACTTACTAGTGCTAGGGCTTTTGATTTTGGATCATACTTACATCTGATACTCCTCTTCACATTGTTTGTTGAAGCACAGGCGTCCGAATTTCCATTACAGAAGAAAATAGTGAAAAACATACAATACCTCTTTAAAATACTCAAAATGTATCTCTATATTGTCCATACGCTATGATAAAAATGATCGTAATGGTTATTTGGGGAATCCCTCCCGTGTTAGTATAAATAGCCTCTCTATACGGTCCATATAGTATAATAATAATGACAAGGTGTGCAACGACATTTTACCCCCTTGCTCGATTCGAGCAATAATTTCCGCCGAAAAACGTTTAAACCGACCTGGTCTAAGGTAGAGACAGATTCATAGATGATTTTTTTCAAGATCCACCACATCAAAATTTGCCAACCGAGCAATACGCCGGCGTTCTTAAGCTTTATGTTCATTATATTTGGAAATTTGCAGATGGCCTCACTGCCATGCGCTGACGTCACAATTGCAACATTCCGCAGCGAAGGATTAATCAAACGACGATTTTAAACATGGTCTAAAAAATATTTTTCTACTTCTTTCTACTTCTACAACTGTAATGGTCGAGCAAGTACTGACATTCCTCCCTCATGACGAAATGATGTTTTATTTCCATGATAACGTCGTTATATTAACTGCAACGGATTCATAAGCAAATGTAAGTTCACGCATATCTTAAACAAATTAATACGAATTACCTTTCTTCTCGCCGCGGCAAAGTATCGAAGGGGAGACTAAGATTTTGTTTTTTTAGTGGTGGCGACGGCGGCGAAGTCAAATATTTGAGTTTAGCCTAACGTTCAAATTTCGTCGTTTTACCTTTTCTCAATAATTACTAGTGCTAGAACGTTTAAATTTGGATCATAGTAACATCTGATACCCCTTTTCACATTGTTTTTAGCAAGGGGCTCGTTAAATCCAATTGCTATAGTAGGCGAAATCCGAAGACACTCATCATTTTGAGACCGGAATCTAGACTAGTGTGTTACACTATCGACATTGAATTACTTCACATCTGTCTTTCTATATCAGCTCTTGGGTTCAGATCTCGAGAGATGTCTTAGTAGTTGCAGATCGTATATAATAACAATGGAAGTGGATGATCAGTCGATATTTTTAAAAAATGAAAGGACTGTTACCAGCTTATACCCATGAAAATCAAACAAATTCAGATAATCGAGTCCCAATGATAACATATATACTCAAAAAAATCAAATTATTGAAATGATGATAAAATAAATAGTTGACAAAATATAACATATACGGTAATGTGTAAGTTAGCCTAGGCGTCGGAATTTCCAAAAACCCTTTCGAATAATCAGATACTCAACCGAAATTAACCATAACAACCCCAGAAGATGGAATAGTCCCTGTGATAAAATATACTCCAAAAGAGAATCAAATTATTTAAATGATAGTTGTTTTTTATAAAGATAAAACGCTTCAATTATAAATAATTCGCTAAATGATTTTATAAATAAACTCGGTTTAATGGCGAAGTCCGGCTACTGTAACGGTTAGTACATTCGCTTGTCACATTCGCTTGTCACGCGGGAGATCAGGGTTCGATTCCCGGTCTGGGCAGATTTTGTTTTTTAATTAAAATGTATTATAATTATCTTTTTCCTTTTGTCTTATGAATTACTTATATCAGTGGTGCAATTGTCATTTGACACCGCTGCAACAAACTCCTTCAAAATGTTGGGTTTTAAAATGAATTCAAAAGCAATGCATTTTAAGAAATTGATTAATTCGTTTGTATGGTGTTGTACGTCGCGTTTAACAATATTTCAGTTATATCTCGCTTAAGATAATGTAGATAACACAGGATTTATTTCTGCTTTGAATTGGACTCTCAATATACTCATCATTGTTAAGCAATTGTGAATTTGATATGACATGTGTATGTGTTAATTGCATTAACAAATCCATAGTAAACCAGGGGATGTGCTTAGCAGAAACTATCCAGATAACAGTGTACAGTATTTTGCGTTCACTTCCTTTATTAATCAATATATGGACATAACAAAGTGCTATTGTAAAGTGCATGTCCAAATGTTATCTGTAGTTAGCTCCTTGCTGTGAGCACTTTCAGTGCTTTGATTTGTTCAGATTGTGGTATTTCTCTTTCGAGAAGTGGACATATTTTTTTTGTTAGATTGATTTCAAATTGTGCACACACATTTGATAAATAAAGTACTTTTAACATATCAAACGAGTCAAACAATTGGAGTTGTTGTTTTTGGCCTGGGGCTTTAGCCCCTGGTCATTTGCCAATTGCTGTTAACACCAAACAACGCATTTTAGTGTGAGACTGCGCGAGAAAAATAGTTCGTCATGGATTCAACAAAATTGCATTTAAAAGGTTGAGATATCCCCCAAAAATATAATCATAATGTTGTTGAAACATCAGTGCAAAACGTAAGGCGTGGATCTCCAATATAAGTTTAACAAATGCTTAAGAAATTAATGCGCCGAGAAGTCAAATAATTATGGAAGCTTTTTATTAACATTATTAACATTCGCGAAGTGGAACGGAAAACCCGATACAGTGGCGGATTAACCCGGGCCTGTAGGCCCGTGAGACGCAAAAGTTAATGGTAAACAAAGTCGTCGAGTGTCAAATGGAGTTGCAGATTTAGCGGGGGCCTATAGGGTTGCCGACAGCCCCACCCCCCTCCCCAACGACACACCGACCCGGCCGGGTATCATACATGTCGGGCGAGCGCCAGGCCAAATTCGCCGCTCAGAGCTCGACCGGACATCGGGCAGACATTGACCGGGGACAGGCCGGCGTCTGGCCGACCATCCACTGTGGCTCGCAGGTTATAAAAGCCGGCTCATTTCATCATTCATCAGATTATCCAGTCGCGCTCTTCACAGAAGGTAGCAATTTATCACGCAGTTTATCACAACATTTTCTGCTGAGTAAACTACAAGATGCCCTAGAAAAAAAGGAGGATTGAAGGAGAAGGAGAGCGTAGTACCCACACGAGACGGAGAGTGGCAGTGAAGTGAATGAGACAATGCCTCGCCTATTCAGCCACCAATGCACAAATAAATAAGTTGTAGCGGTAGCGAGCAAACGCAAACCTCTCCCTCAACCTGGCGACCCGATCGAGCTGTGCAGGTGCCCGCAACCGCTGTGGAGGTATCAACGACATTCTCGTTAGAATGTTTGTCTTAATGATATATATGTCAAGTTCGGATATGGGTCATATTGGGTTAGAATCTAGGTCACTAGGCCAAATTGAAAGGAAGTCTTGTTAACATTCTGAAGTCTGAATTTTTAACTCGAGCATGTTGAATCTGTATCGGGATGTTTGTCTTGATGATATGTAGGCCAAGTTTGAACATGTCTGTTTCAAAAACTAGGTAACTAGCCCAAATTGAAGGAAAATCTTTTCAACACTGTAGGAGACACATTTTTTAAAATTTGGTCAGAATGTTTATCTTTATGATATCGAGGCCAAGTTTGAATATGGGTCAGGCCGGCTTAAAAAACAAATTAGACCAAATTGGAGGAAAATCTTGTTAATACTCTGGAGGCCGCTACAGCATCGTGCAACTTTGTCAGAATGTTTGTATTGATGATATCCATGATATCCAGTCCATGTTCGAATATGGGTCACATCGGGTAAACAAAAAATAGGTCACTAGGCCAAATGAAGAAACATCTTGATAACACACTGGATGTTTCATTTTGAATCTTTGTCATAATAATTGTCTTGATGAGTTTAGCACTTTCTTCTAGTACATGGTTTAGATAATTATTTCTATGTGATCTAACATTGACATATTTCTCAATATAATTAGGCAGAAACTTCAAAATATTCTTCCTAAACCTGCTGTAGAATTTCTTTGATTCTCATGTCTTAAATGTGTATACGTGTGAGCTCTTGCACTCAGGTGAGCGATATAGTGCCAATAAGGTCCTCCTGTTTTCAAATTGACAGTTTCATAATATTTACTATTTTTTATATGATCTTTCAGCTTCTTAACAATAAATACATAAACATAAGCTGTAATTGTTGTTTCCTTTCACATTTTCCCTATTTCTACAACCTTCCTGCAGCCCCCAGGCCGTCAGAACTTCAGTGCTTTGATTTAACTATGTAATTGTTGTAGATGATGTAGCCTATTTATTTCTCGAAAGATTTACTTCAAATTTTGTACTCGCATGTTGTCTTTGTCTTTTATACTTGCATTGATAGTCAAAGCAGGGGACGGCGAGACATGTAATTACGCGTAATTATTGTTTATGTATACATGCGTATATGTCACAAATCTTTGATTTTAGCTAAATTTTGACATTGTTGGCACAAAATATAATATTTTATCTGGTTCTAATAAAGTGCGATCTGAAGCAGATTTTCTCAAACAATCTGATATTAACGTGAAGAAAATATATCATGTATAAATAGTTCATAGCTTGTCAAAAATGCACATCTGTTTAAGTGAAGAAACTTTTCATTTGGAAATGACTTGAAGAAATAAGATTGTATAAACACATATCTTAAATGTCTCCTTGAACAAATATATATATAGAAGTTTATTTAAATTACTATAAATTAATACCGTATGTATCGTGTGAGAAGTTATACATAACCACATGTCGAATAACTCTTACTGCATGTTTTAACAAGTATCTTAAATATCTCCTTGAGCAAACATACATAGAGAAGTTCATTTAAATTGCTATAAATGAATACCGTATGTATCTTGTGAGAAATTATACATAACAACATGTCGAATAACTCATACTGCGGGTTTTCACAAGTATCTTAAGCAAATAATTGATTGATTGTCATATGTTGGTTTTTAATGCTGCTTTCAACATGTTCTCAGTAATATCACGGCGTTTCCGGGGTAAGTTACCAGTACTACTGGTCTGTTTATTCTGAAACCAGCCAGTCAGTCGAAATGCTAAACCTGGCCGGGCATCAAATCCGCGACCACCCGCACCCAAAATGGACGCTCTACTACTACACCGCCGAGGCGGTCTTAAGCAGAAGAATCTACGAATGGTGAGAGAACAATATTTTTAACAATCCCAAAATTTATTTAGGTTTTCATCTTTGATTAATATGAGTTTTGTCGTTAACACGTATACAAACACCATGACAACATCTGTACCTGTATTTGTTTACAGGGCAACTATCAAGTATTCATAAGTATAATTCATTACACTAATCCCAATAGTTCGGTATGGGTGAAACAGAAGGATCACTGGAAACTTATATCTTGTAATGGTGGTTGTAGACCTATAATACAACTACAGTACAGGGGGTAAGTAGTCGATCTACATCATGCTTTGGAATTCATACTTCATTTACAAATCCCAACAATTTGACATAGATCTATATTATTGTCTCGTACTAATTTTTCGAAGGAAAACACCATTTACATATTGCCTAAAATCCTTAGCGAGTGGAAAATAACATTATTAAGACCTTACTTTTACATAAACACGTTGTATTATGTTCTCCGAGATGAAATACATGTACTTAAGTGGAAATCACGCTTCTCCCATTCGGTTTGGTATGTTTGGTGATATATGTAGTGTGCATGCGAATCTCGGGGAATCACCAATACAATGTTTCAAAAGCCAATATATAATTCTGGATATTAAGTTATCTCATTGGCCAAGAAAACACCACTCATGGTTGTAACAAACATAGCCCTTATAAATAGTCTTGCTTTTACATTTGAGTTATTAATAGATTGTATCTCGCTAATCTGTATCAAGATACCCTAACCGTTCAATCTCATTCAAACACAACATAAAACTTAGCTGCAGTAACACATGACTGTCTTTTACTGAGTTTCCCGTTTGAATCTGAAGCCGTTTTGAATCCCCAACACAACATATGTAGTGACTTCGTTATCCATCGCTAAATGCATTCTGCAATGTATTGTTCGTGCTTATTTTTTATAAAATGTATTTCAGATATACATTCGACATTTCCAAGTCTTCAATACAAACAGACGATCTGCAGAGCTGTTTTAATTATTTGGTTCCACTAGACACCACCGGAACAGATGAAGAGATCCCTAGCATGTTTCTTTTTCCAATACCATACAATTGGGTATGTGTTATATTTTGTCATTGTACAAAGTCTTGTAGTTTAACAATTCAGAATACCTTATCAGTTGTCAATAATATTCCATGTGCGGCGCTAAAGACTACGTATCCAGTTTATTCTGTCTCTCTCTCTCTCTCTCTGTCCCTCTGTCTCTGTCTGTCTCTCTGTCTGTCTATCTCTGTATGTGTGTGTGTGTGTGTGTGTGTGTGTGTGTGTGTGTGTGTGTGTGTGTGTGTGTGTGTGTGTGTGTGTGTGTGTGTGTGTGTGTGTGTGTGTGTGTGTGTGTGTGTCTCTCTCCCTCACATGTGTGTGTGTGTGTGTGTGTGTGTGTGTGTGTCTCTCCCTCACATTGCTTCTTTTTCTCTCTGTATATATCTCTCTCTTTCTATCTCACCCTCTTTCACTCTATCTCTCTCTTTCTTTCTCGCTCTCTCTCTCTATGTCTCACTGTCTGTCTGTCTGTCTGTCTCTTAATCTCTTCCTCCCTCACGAAATCCCTCCCCTCCTCACTCCCTCCTTCTCTCTCTCCCCATCCTCACTAAATCCCTCCCCTCCTCACTCCCTCCTTCTCTCTCTCCCCATCCTCACTCCCTTCTTCTTTATCTCGCTCCCTATTCTCCCTCCCTACCTCAATACATCCTTCCCTCCCTCCCTCTCTCTCATCTTCCCCCCTCCCTCCCTCCCTCTCGATATCTCTGTAATCTCCATACCTACCTCAATCCATCCATCTCTCTCTCCACCCCTCTCTCCATCCTTCTCTCTCCATCCTTCGCTATCTCTCTCTCTATATGTCAGTGTGTGTCTCTTTCTCTCTCCCTTCCCCCCTCTCTCTCTGTATGTATGTCTGTCTGTCTGTCTGTCTGTCTGTCTGTCTGTCTGTCTGTCTGTTTCTTTCTCTCTCCTCTCTCTCAATATATCTCTCTATATCCCTCGCTCTCTCTCTATCTCTCGCTGTCTTTCTTTCTCTCTGTCACTCTGTTTCTATGTCTCTATGTCTGCCTCTCTTTCCCTAAATCTCTTTCTTTCTCTCTCTCTCCATCCTTCTCTATCTCTCTCTCTATATGTCAGTGTGTGTCTCTTTCTCTCTCCATTTCTCCCTCTCTGTCTGTCTGTCTGTCTGTCTGTCTGTCTGTCTGTCTGTCTGTCTGTTTGTCTGTCTGTTTCGTTCTCTCTCCCCTCTCTCAATATATCTCTCTATATCCCTCGCTCTCTCTCTATCTCTCTCTGTCGCTGTCTTTCTTTCTCTCTGTCCCTCTGTTTCTATGTCTCTCTGTCTGTCTCACTCTCCCTAAATCTCTTTCTTTCTCTCTCTCTCTCTCTGTCTCTCTCTCTCTCTCTCTCTCTCTCTCTCTCTCTCCTCTCTATCTCTCCTCTGTCTCTCTCTTTCTCACTTCCTGTCTGTCTCTCCCTTCCTCCCTCTCTCCCTCACTCTCGTTCTCTATATCTCTCTCTTTCTCTTACTCTCTGTATCTGTGTATATCCCTCTCTCTTTCTCTCTCACTCATTTTCTCTCTTACTTTCTATGTCTCCTCTGCCTCTCTCTTTCTCACTGTCTGTCTGTCTGTCTGTGTCTGTCTGTCTGTCTGTCTGTCTGTCTGTCTGTCTGTCTGTCTGTCTGTCTGTCTGTCTGTCTGTCTGTCTGTCTGTCTGTCTGTCTGTCTGTCTGTCTGTCTCTCTCGCTCTGTCTGTCTGTCTGTCTGTCTGTCTGTCTGTCTGTCTGTCTCTCTCTCTCTCTGTCTGTCTCTCTCTCTCTCTGTCTCTCTCTCTCTCTGTCTCTCTCTCTCTATGTCTCTCTCTCTCTCTGTCTCTCTCTCTCTGTCTCTCTATCTGTCTCTCTCTCTGTCTCTCTATCTGTCTCTGTCTCTGTCTCTGTCTCTCTCTCTGTCTCTCTGTCTCTCTCTCATTCACATACTCACTGAGTCACAAATCTTATTACTTTTTTATAGACGAACCACGAAAGTATGACGATAAACGTAATACATGACAACATACTCACTACTTATCCTATTGCAACGTTTAGTATAACACCTCCATCTTATATGCATGTCGGACGAAGCTACCAACATACAAGACCAGCAGCAATCTCAATGCAAAATGACACATCTGGGGTTAAGTATGTATGCTTCATTTTATAAATTATTGTCAGTCACATACTATCTTGTCTTGTATTATGTTAGAATACATGAGTACATAACTGTTCGATCCGTGTTTTACGATTAATGTAGTTGTAAGTCGGACGGACCACGAAAATATGACGATAAACGTAATGCATGACAACACGGTCACTTTTTATCCTATTGCAACATTTATTATAACACCTCCATCTTATCATATGCATATCGGACGAAACTATCAACATACAAGACTAACAGCAATCTCAATGAAAAATGACCAATCTGGGGTTAAGTATGTATGCTTCATTTTATGATTTTTTGTCAGTCACGTACTATCTTGTCTAACCGTTCTAGGCATTGTGTAAGACGGTTCTACTCATACTGTGTGTATTATACCTGTCGACGATTTGTATGTTAATTTAGTTGTAATTCGCAACGTTACATACCGGAAAGACCTATATTAACAACAAAAACCTCATTGGTAGGGCTATATAGGCACATACAGACAAACCTTGCGTTCAAAAGGCAAAAAAATTGAAAACTGTTTTACGAAAATGTTTCAGTAATGTTCCGTGACAACCGACTTTGTCGACAAAACGAAATGTGTGTTCAAGTAGTTTAAGGGAACGTTTCGTGTCTAATGAACGCAGTCCTCGTGCAGAACAAACCATTCTAAAATAAATACATGTACATGTAGTTACTTACTACGCAACGAAAACATCAAACAATTAAAATAATAAAAAAAAGGACAAACATTTCTCGCAGGCTGATCTGATCAATACATTTTATCTCTCAGAACAAAGAGGTATAGATTAGTATTCCTAATAACAAGAGTTTCTCCGGATACAAGAAGGGTCGGACCTGATTATCCTGTGAGAACTACACAGTCTGACCAGGGGAATACGTTACGCACTTGCCACAACGCTTGTGTTGGTGAATCAAACGTAAACAATAGATACAACTAACATTGCCCTTCTTCGTTAACTAATTGTATTGGTCGCTTGTTCTTCATATACTTTAGGTTATTGCATCTATATGAGAAAATATTGTGATGGACGAGTCCCTTCGGCTGAGTTGCCCGATCTTGTGAGGGCAAAACTCTGCCGAAGGAACGAGTCCCAACACAATAGTTTCCCATAATCATGCAATAACCTTTTTATTGTATAATTTGATTTTGGCAATTTAATATTTGTCGTTTTGTGTGTTTTAAACACTGAGCATTTAAAAAAATAATTATTGCTTTGAATTGTTTTGATAATTTTAAAATTACGATAAATCCCGCAATTATTGTCATTTCCGACGGGTGCTAGGGTCGTTGAAAATATGAATTAACGTGCCGCAATTTTTGTTTTCCATTTGGTTTCGACTCGAAATTAAATCGTCGAGAAAATGATGTGTAACGCTTTTTTAAAAAGTGGATTTCATAGATAACTTGTATATTATCTTATTCTGGTATTAACGCCTGGATATCTTTGTTCTGTATTACGATTTAGATGCCCCTTTTGACCTTACAGTATAATAGGCCCTTCTAAATATAGCCTCATGCATATGTATAGATTTCTCAGAACGAGGCTAACTAAGCAAGCTCCCAAAAAGCTGCATATAAATACTACAAACTATGGCAATATATTGCAGTAACAAAGATCTTGAACTTGTAACTTTTGTTTTATTTTTGTTTTTTGAAAACTTCATAAAATGCGACAAAATGTCATCTGTGGATAAATCAATAAATAAAAGCGAAAACTATTATAGAGACGGCATATATCCAAGACCTCAGAGGTGAGTTCATTTCCTTCTTATTTTCTTTTAGCCAGGTCAGTAATTGGGCCATTTCTCTTCTAATCAGTATCTTATTGCTCTTCAAAGGAAGAAACACTATACTTTCTCATCCATCTTAAATTATAAATTGATAACCATAACAACTTGGGTGCTGAGATTGTTAATATGCATCAGAGTACCGTATTTTATCTCAATACAATGCATGTTTCTTATTATTTAGTGTCAACATCGAAGAAAAAATAAACAGCTGCATCCCATTACAATAATTATTATAACTCTTTCCCACATATAGACACCTCTGCAGACAAATTGTATTAACATTGTGGAAAAAGTAGAATATGCTCAGAACGAACAATTTCTCCTTTTGTCACAATGTTTTCAACTCTATTCAATAATCAACCATTGATTTATAGATATTTTTCTTATTTTAGCCCAGATATTTTCAAAGTCGTCTGCCCCAAATGTGTTGTATGTGGGAAAGGGTTGAAGCATGAAACATAGACAAGTTAATGCTAGATATCAGTACATGATTCAAATAGATAATCTTTGTTCATCACATTTTCAAAATAATTATTTTCAATTACAGATAGTAAAAGATGAAGATGACACATTTCTAGCGTTTTGCTCAATCTGACGTCTTGACGATGGGTCATACTGTTGGTGTCCTGTACCAGCTTGCAAATTACAAAGCCATTGGACACAAACTACTTGCAGATGATGTTGAAATAATAAGTTGGCCGCAATCATTCCGTTTACCCAAAGATGTCAACAATCAAGGCAAAGCTGTGATTTGAATATAGATCAATTTAAGAATGACAGATTGAAGAACATCCAGTAAAATAGGATATGCAACAGTGTCATTATTCCAAAAGCTGTTTGTGCTTAAACGTTAACATTTCGTTTTGATTAATTGAATTGGGGTTTAACGTACAATGTAGTTTACAACATTATTTCAGTTATATCATTACAACAGCTCATTTATTCATGATTATGTGGTAAACAAACTAGTACCAGGCTAGGAAATGTGCCTTAATTTGTAAAAGGTCGCTCTGACTGCTGATCAAAACCTGGGACGTCTGATTTCAGCTATGGCGGATTACTATTTTTCTATGTTGAATTTTAATTGTAAATGTTCTTCTTGAGACTTTTTTAATGTTTCTTTTAACTGTGAAGTTTTTTTCTTTCCATGTAATTTGTCACTAATGTAAATAGGTGTAGCAATGAAAGGTGTCTTCGGGTGCACTGAAATACGAATTTACATTTTTAATCTATTTGTCCGATTGAAAATATTCGTTTACGCCACATTAAACACGCTTCAGTTATATCACGGCATTTCCTGGGTTACCAACTTACCAGTACTACTGATCCATTCGTCGTGTCACCATGAAGTATGTCGTTATGATTACCCATAATACAGAGCGCTAAAAAGGGACATCCCTTACTCCCTTTTCTGAAGTAGTTTGTATTACCGGGCCGGAGATCGAACACGGGACATCCCGCAGCCTTGCGGACACTACACCAATGAGGCGGTCACCCAGTGTCACATCGGGGCCATTGCAAAGTAAATTCTATGTGGAAATTTAAAGTTATTCCAAACCATTAAACACACCGTTTCGATAGCTATCTCCTACATTAACATTAGCACTGAATTAAAAACGAGCCGTTTCTCATCATATCGTGCCATGTTTAATGTTAATTTTGTACTTGACTTACTTTCTGTAATTTCTAATAAACATTATTAATGACCATTTCACAACACTAGAAAGCATGAATTCTTGAATAATATTGAAAGCCTACTATAAATGCATTTTAATCTCTGTCATCCCAATCGAACAAGCAGATGGCCTACTAAAACGGGTACCATTATATTATTCCATGCGTCCAACTAGGTTGTCATCGGCAACTGAACATTGTGTCACATACAACCGCAACGTTTTGAACCACCAGTTACTACCCAAGACAAAAATACAATAACACTATTGAATTAGATACGCTAGCTTGAATAACGGTATATTTAAACATTTATGTCAATAAGGTTATGTCTCCACGCATCTGGTGTGTCTTAACCACATAGTATTATACATGTATACTTTAACCTTAGTTAAATGGTGTCTCTAATTAGGCATAACAGACTTGAAACTTACATATCTGACAAATCAAAGACAATTTACTTTTTAAACACCTAAACTGAAAGGAGCGTGTCTCTTTCTTTTTGAACAAATCGATGTTGCAACTGTGAACCTAAAATAAATCATTTTGATCAATCAACGTGCGTCGTGTCACTTAAATGTTCATTGGGTAACCATCTCCAACGAGCATTCAAACGAGTTTTATTAAAAAAGATGTCCCTTACATATGACTGAAACATATACTCTGAAAAAATTCGTCCGATATCAAATAAATTGAACAGAAATTGTCCTCTTTAAATTGCGTTGACGTCGTATTGATTGTTTCAAATACACGGTCGCCAGGAGAAGTGCAATGTTTATCTTAAGTACTTAAGATGCATACTTTAATAATCTTCTCGTCCGAAACTACTAGTTCGATGTAATATTCATTTCACATATTGTATACGTTTCTTGGATGAAAACTTTCGTTCAAGCCATATAGTAGATCGGAGTGGTTTTTACATAAATGTGATCCTTTAAATTAGACCGCCACGTGATAAATATTAACCCGATAGATTCGATTATCACGCTAAATGTATATATTACGTCCATATACGGTAAGCACCGGTTTAAAAGTTTTATCGTCTTCGGACAAACGTTGATAATTTAACACAACGCGCTTTGTCATGTTTTCGCTTTGTATGATTTATCATGGAAGATTTTTATTTTATTTGAAAAGAATAAAATTTGAAATGGTTGCTCATGATGTTTAAGGTAAATTTTGATAGAGTAATGCTTAAACTATATATAAAACATCTGAATGTTAGATCATTTAATTTTATTTATTTTTTGAAAATTTAGTTTTTTTTTTTATATATTCAATTAATTTTAATGGTGTCATTTTTTCGTGATGGCTACATTTTTACCTTTAATTCTTCTAGTCATATAAAGAGTGAAGTGTTGTCAAACAAATGATGTAAAACTGAAACTGAAATTTGAAAAATTAAAAAAAATATATATATTACATAGGAAACAGCAGTCACATTTGACAACGTATGGGGATGGGGTATACAGAAGAAATGGCCCGGACATTTTTCCAAGCCTTGTTACCCCATATTTTTATTTTATATTTCTGTAGATTAGGTAATATGATATCAACACACCAATTTTCGTAAAATTCTGAATGTTTTCAAAAAATGATGAAACTGTAGCGAATGTCTTTAACTATGTATTAACCTATGTATTCATCATGCGACAGGTAGATTTACACGGACGCAACGTATTGCATACAGTGTTTTAGGCTGATGTATTCGAAAGAATATAGAAAATAATGAGAGTAGAAAATGTTGTTGCTCGATTAGGAGGAATAACCAAGAATCATTCAACGGTATTTTTAACTCGACTGACGAGGGTGTGCTTTCCGTACCCGTTGAAAAACATGTCCAACAAAGGCCGGGGCTTGTTTCACATATATATATATATATATATATATATATGTTTACATAGTAAACAAGAAATATCTTTAAAAAAAATAAACGGCGATCAATATGAGAAAACACTAAGAAATGGAACATACGCATATTATTTGATCTTTGATATTGCTTATTAGAATGGCAGAAAGCAATTTAGTATTTAAATGACAAGAACGTTCAGTCAATGTTGAATTATGGACAAATGTTATGTTTTAAAAAAGGAATGAGAACAAATGCAAAGCCTTAATTGAATGTCTGCATTAGTCCGAGTTCAAATAATTTATCAAAGTGCAGACAGAAATGTTATTGTTTGCACACCAATATACTTACAGCATAGAGCTTGAACTGCTGGTGTGGTGTTCATTGGGCCACACAGGATCAAATTGTGAACAGGCATGTCCGAAAAACAATACGAAGTGTAATTTGGAAAAATGCAGATCAAGTAAGTTTCTGTTTGAATGAAAGGGAATGTCTCACGGGCAAGTGTGTTTTCCTGTTGGTCATTGGTAGACGCTGTGGAAATTCATTCATCCATTGGTTCTCTGAGTAATGCTTCATGGTTCTATCATACATATGTAGATGAACACGGGTGTTAAAAGATTAATGAGACAGATTAATTTATTGTTTTGGTGTTTTACGTCGCTTTCAACGATTGTTCAGTTATATCACGGCGTGTCCTGGGTAAGTAACCAGTACTACTGGTGCGTTTATTCTGACAGCAGCAAGTCAGCTGAAATGCTAACCCGGTAACCCTGAGCGTCAAGAGGGCAGTCATTTCTTCCATTTTCAAAGTCTTTTATTCAGACAGACGGATTCATCTGTACACCAAAGAGTTATTTCTCAGTGAAAATTACACGAATAGATAATCCACTAAACGATGCTAATCAAAAGCCGAAGTAACTGAGAGCAAAACAATTTTCATGTTTCTGTGGATACCAGCCTAGTATCCTTTATAAAACACTTCCACAAAACTACTGAAGAAAGACGAACAATCTTGTTATGGTCATATGCAGAACAGTTGTATCTTTTCAGTTACGGTTTTAACTTAAATGTATATATTTGCATTTGTAAACAATGTCCCTTAATGTAAATGTAAATGTTTCATGCACATATTTTACCATTTGCTTAATAAATATAATTGCATAATTATTTCCATTGCTCGACTTACTGAGCAATTGTACCTTTAAATGGAGCAGACGTGCTATGATTTCGTGCCAAATAAAGAAATGGTTATACTTCTATCTAATTCCGACTTTGTCTAATACGAATGTTGTTTATCAAGCCAAACAGAATTATGATTGAGGCGTTGCTACTTTTTTTTCATAATTGCTTAACTTTCTTTTCATTATAAATACTTTTAGGTAACAATGCCCATGAAGGTTACTCTTGTTTAAATGGCGATTGTATTAATGGGAGGTGTAAATGTCAAGACGGATTCGCCGGAAGTATTTGTCGAGCAAGCATATCTGATTGGCAACTCCCTGATTTAACCTACAGATGCACACATGGAATGAATGTCAACACGACCAATGATATAAGTTGCCAATGTAATCAATATTATACAGGTTATCTCTGTGATATTGGTGTAAACGAATGCCTGTCAAACCATTGTAATAAGGGAGTGTGTGAAAATGATCTAGGTGGATTTACTTGTACTTGTACAGCTGGCTACACTGGACCGATATGTGACACAGATATTGATGAATGTACCTCGAGTTCTTGCGTTAATGGTACATGTGTTGACCAAGTAAATAATTACACGTGTAACTGTCAGGACGGTTTCTCAGGTCAGTACTGTGACGTTGATGTTGATGAATGTACCTCGAGTCCTTGTGTTAATGGTACATGTGTTGACCAAATAAATAATTACATGTGTGACTGCCAGGACGGTTTCTCAGGTCGGGACTGTGACGTTGATGTTGATGAATGTACCTCGAGTCCTTGTGTTAATGGTACATGTGTTGACCAAATAAATAATTACATGTGTGACTGCCAGGACGGTTTCTCAGGTCGGGACTGTGACGTTGATGTTGATGAATGTACCTCGAGTCCCTGTGTTAATGGTACATGTGTTGACCAAGTAAATAATTACACGTGTAACTGTCTACACGGTTTCACAGGTCTGGACTGTGACGTTGATATCGATGAATGTACCTCGAGTCCCTGTGTTAATGGTACATGTGTTGACAAAGTAAATTATTACACGTGTAACTGTCAGGACGGTTTCTCAGGTCGGAACTGTGACGTTGATATTGATGACTGTACCTCGAGTCCCTGTGTTAATGGTACATGTGTTGACAAAGTAAATTATTACACGTGTAACTGTCAGGACGGTTTCTCAGGTCGGAACTGTGACGTTGATATTGTTGAATGTACCTCGAGTCCCTGTGTTAATGGTACATGTGTTGACAAAGTAAATAATTACACGTGTAACTGTCAGGACGGTTTCTCAGGTCGGAACTGTGACGTTGATATTGATGATTGTACCTCGAGTCCCTGTGTTCATGGTACATGTGTTGACCAAGTAAATAGTTATACGTGTAACTGTCAGGACGGTTTCGCAGGTTGGGAATGTGACATTGATGTTGATGATTGCCTATCTCAGCCATGTGACCAACACCAAGGAACGTGTGTCGATTCTGTAAACAACTACACTTGTAATTGTTCTCCCGGGTTCTCTGACAGGTACTGTCATACTGAAATAGACGAGTGTGATTCTTCCCCGTGTCAATATGGTACCTGTCAGGACGTGGTTAATGGATATTTGTGTTCATGCCATTTTGGGTATACAGGTAGAAACTGCGAAATTAACATTGACGAATGTCGAAACGATCCATGTGTGCATGGTACATGTTTTGATGGCGTCGCTGGATATCTGTGCCAATGCTCTGATGGATTTGGAGGAAAGAATTGTGCTGATATCATTCCCCCAAAAGGTAAGCACGACCATGCATACGTGTTAATGCGATATAAGTGACAAGTTGTATTTGTATAGATTATTTAAAGATAAGATGTAGCACGTAAACATAGCCAAGCCACAGAGAACAGAACCAACATTCGGTAGTTGTTTAAATTGACTAAATGCATATTTTTCCAATTTTGCAAACTGTTTAAAGGAGGCTGGCTTCTAGTTGTATGACTACAATGCGTACAGGGAAGATCCTGATCAGACTGCGCGGGTGCAGGTTTATCTGGATCGTCTTTGTCTGTGGTACACTTAACGTCGTTTTGCCTGTCATGCAGCTCAACTTATTGTTATCTTGAATGAAGCCTGGCGAATCCTTATTTAATAACAAAGATAGATTTCATTTCCATGGGTCTTGCTCCTGGAAAGCTAACCTGCATGTATGTAGGACAATTGTAAATATGCTTACGCTATACTTACTCTTTTTGTCAGAAGTTTCTTGGCTAATAGAGCTATATCAGACTGTGTGAATATACACTGATCGCATATGTCCAATGATAGATTTCGTACAGCACGGCTGAAATTATGTAGTGCGATTGGTCCTTAGAGCGTTTGTTTTCTTCAAAACTTAATCAAAAGACATAATCCCGTTATTGGTTGATCGTAATCCTTCAGGAATCTCAGTCATTGAAACTTACTATATTCAGGGATAGGACATATTGTAAAACTGCAATGATTGATTTGGCTGGTACCACACTGAATATCAACAACTGGCCTATGTCACAGGGTTGATATGATTAAAAACTTAAAGATCGTCTGTATTATATTCCAGGTACGTGTGACGAAGGTTGGACCGGAAAGTCATGTGACACGGACATCGACGAATGCACGTCATCCCCATGTCACGACAGCAGTGTATGTGTAAACCTTCCCGGTTCCTATGTATGTGACAAAAACGACTGTTTTCCCTCACCGTGTTCGAATGGCGGTCTTTGTCTAGATATTGGGGCAACTTTCTTTTGTCAGTGTAAGAATGGCTTTGAGGGTCGCACGTGTGAGCTCGATGTAAATGAATGTTTTCAAAACCCGTGCATAAACGGAGCAACATGTGTCAATACAATGGGCAGTTACATGTGTAATTGTCTCCGTGGATATGTAGGAATTCTTTGTGAAGTTAATATCTTTGGATTACTTGGAAATGGGTGTCAAAATCGGGGTGTGGCACAAATAGTCGGAAATTCAATTGTCTGTCAATGTACAAAGGCCTATACAGGAAGTCGTTGCGAAACTGTCGTCGATTTATGCGCGTTAAATCCATGTCAAAATGGCGCGTCTTGTGAGAGTCTACCCGGAAGATACACGTGTTACTGCAATCCCGGTTTTGTAGGAACCACTTGTGAAGTGAGTGTTAATCTAGTTGGTTGAAGGAAGTGATGGTGGATTATCTAGAACAGACTAACTCTTTAAATTGTCTCAAGCCAAATTACACATCATTACAAAAGTGTCTTTTTATTTGTTTTGTATGGTATTTTACGCCGCTTTTATCATTTTTAAGTTAAATCACGGCGTGTTCTGGGTAGGTTACTAGTACTACTGGACTACTTGTCCTGACATCAGCCAGTCAGTCGTAATGCTAACCCCACAACCCCGAACGCCAATGAGGGACTACCATTACTACCTTTTTTGAAGTATTTGGTATAACCTGGCAAATGAGCTTAGTCGGGCGAGTTGGCGTCTTATTGACGTTTTACTTGGGTTTTACGCCGTTTTCATTATTTTTCAGCTATATCACGGCTTCAATTCACTAATCAATGATCCCTGGGTAAAGAAAATAGTACAATACTAGGATATGTGCCTTTATCCAAAGCACTTCACAATGACCGCTGCGCCTCGTTTGGGGATCGAGCCCGGCACGATCGGTTCCAAATCCGCGACGCAAACCATTTTGTCTCGGGGGATTCCTTCTCCGGTTCGTAATCACGCAATACTACATTAGCGTAGAACTAGTTACATTACATCCCTAGTTTTCAACCAGAAGTTGTTTTTATGTCTACTTAAATTTACGGCGAAACCCGAGTCTTCAATTAACGCAGATGCATTTCAAACCTAATCGTCAGACGTAACTCAAACACCCTTCAATAGCTCCACCTCAGTCCCGTCACATTGGATGATTATTTTACGGATATCCGTAACGTGCAAGCCAAAGAACACCAAGTAAACTGTGTCACAGTTAAATCGCACGGACTATCAGCAATAATAGCTAAGAAATATCCGTGGGCCAATATTTGCCGACTAAATCCAGGAAACCCGGAAACGTTAAGATCTACGACAACGGCAACGGTTTCCGCGCAATGGCAATATGACAAATGTTTTCAGTCTCGTCGAGGTCGGATTGGACGTTATTACAACACTTCACAACAAAGAATCTGATGGTTTAAGCAGTTTCAACGATTTAGGACAGCCAAAAAATGTACGGACTATCGCATTTCCCTACACAATAGGGTGCAAGCTCGACGGAGGCAAGTGGAATATTGCTTTCGACTAATAGAACGGGTTGTCGACATGTTCGATACAAACGTGATCATTATAATTTATAACGGGTCTCTTTCGGCAAGGACTCTAGGTTTTTGTGTTACTAAACCAAGGACAATTTCTACATTTTATTTTTTTAAATCGGACAGATACGTTTAGACAAGAAGTTTTCACTGTGGCTATATAAGGCAAAACAGTCTCGCTTCCTTGCGACCATGCTTTTTGACCAATCAATATGGCTTGAAGGAATCTGATAGAGGGTCATCGAAGGAATATTTCTACAAAAGTATTTGAAAATCAGCCAACCGGTTTGGTGGGAGATTTTTTTTTCGTTGCCATGGAAACGAGAGTTATGCATGGATTAAAAAAATGTTGAAGGATATTGAGAGTATGCTTTATGTGAAGTTTAATCCCAATTGGCCAACTAGTTACAGAGGAGAAGTTGTTGCCGGACACCGGACAAAGGGTGACCACAATAACTCACCTTCAGCACTTCGCGTGCTCAGGTGAGCTAAAAACAGAACAAACTAAACATGCTCTTACTTATGGTTCATTTTTGCTTTGAAAGCAATTGGTTTTGCAATGGTTTTGCGTACATCAATACAATACTATACAATATGATTGTTTTTGAGACTATGTTCTCGACTTTGAAATCACTCCATTTGATAAATCTGCTTTAGGGTAAAGGCTATCAATTTAACCATTTGATATTTTTACTGTCGTCTGTTCAGAAAACAACCGAAAGAAACATGGAAAATTGACAGTGCAATTTCTTTGTTAAACATTTATACGAATATAAATAAAATGTTGTTTAAACCAAATCTATAAAAGTTCAATCTGTGCTCAGAATTTGTGCTCAAGTATCTGATTGATTAGAAGCAAATTCATTCTCTAAATTGACCAATCTGAGGTCTTATTTGGAGCAAGGAGTTCATTTCTGAGCACTGAGAACGTTTTCAGAGTTTTATAATTCAGGGCCAGCTGGTCAATGCTTACAAGTTACAAAAACATGAACACATAACTTAACCCTTTCCCTCATATAGACCCTCTCTGAGACCTCTGCAGCAGACAGCTTTTTGAAAACGTAGTGACAAAAGAAGAAATTGCTCAAAACGAGCATTTTCTCCTTTTGCCATAATGTTTTCCACTTTTAGTCATAGGTTATCCATTCAATTATAGAGATTTTCCATTTTTTGACAAAATATGTTCAAAGTCGTTTGCTGCAGAATTGTCGTATGAGGGAAAGGGCTAATGCATACAGCATACAATTTAAAAGAAAGACTAGGCATAGGATGGTCACAAGTTGAAATGGCGAGTGTAGTCATATTCTATGGTGGGAATCACAGCTTGGACAAACTTCAGGAATATCATTAAATACCTGTAATACTTTGTTAAGGAATGCAAGACAGAAATTATACTAAATCGGACCAATTCCATCAACCTTACTTAGTGGTAAGTAATACTAAGTAAACAAGAGATGTTTGTCAAACATTATGCCCCGCTTAGTGCTATGTTGTCAGGAATATTTGGACCCAATGACCTCAAAATCAATAGGGGTCATATACTGGTCACCCCCAGCCTCCATGTTGAGTTTGAGGGCCATAGGTGCAGGCAATGTCGAGTTATCACTAAGACAAGATTTTGCGTTCAAGATCAGTGACCTTGACCAGATGACCTCAAAATCAATAGGCGTCATCTACTGGTCAACCCAAGCCTCCATGTCAAGTTTGAGGACCATGGGTGTACTTGGTAAAGTGTGATTAACGATCAAAAGGATATCCATGGGAAAAGGTACTCATTGTCATGTCTGGATCTAGACTGCTGACAAAATTCAACTTGTACCTTTTCCCAACAAGGTCTCATAATGCAAACATTTTGTTTTGTAATCCAAAAAAAAACCTTTACATGAATTCAGTATAACTGCATACAAGAAACTCCACTACACGGTTACTTAGTATTAATAATTTTGCAGAGGATGGATAATTATATTTCTATAGATAAAAATAATAAAATGTTATCATATTTTTTAAAGCACAGTGCCAAATTTCACTTACAACGCTTGTGGAATCTGCCCTGGTCGATTGGTTAGCTTCGGAAATTTGAAACCGAGCGTCCTGGGTTCGATCCCCAGTCGCAACACAATGGTTATGGTGGAGTGCCCTTGGGCAAGGCACATTTCCTAGCCTAGTACTGGTTTGTTTACCCAGGGATCATGAATAAGTGAACTGATGCCATGATATAATTGAAAGAAGGGCACTGCAAAGCGGATGCATCCCCTCGGTATTCAATCATCACAAAGTTTTGTTATGATCTGCCAAGAGATGATCAGTGTAAAGTTGTCACAAGGTTGTTGATATGGGAAAATAGTCAGTCCAATTTTGACCTTGACTTTTAACATATGACCTTGAAAATAAATAGGCTTTTAGACCTTGCCATATACTAACTGTATACCATGTTTGGTTAAGATCGGTCGAACGATGTTCAGTGTAGAGTGGTCACAAGGTTGTTACGGACGGACGCACGGACAGACGAACGAACAAACAAACAGACAGTCCCGTTACTATATCCCCTTGCAAACGGTTGAAAACGGTGTAAAACCTCAATAAAGCAAGCTTTTGCAGTCTGGTAATTTTTGCATTTTTAAGTCGAATCTTACCCTATCAAAATTTAATAACTGACAAAAAGGTCAAAGGATACATATGGACACCAAGATCACCACCTCCTTCCGCTACCATTTCTATTATCTTCTTCATCACATCTGCATGTCTGTAAATTATAGGTTAACATACAACAAATATGCAGCAGATGACGTTGAAAAAATATATGACAAAATATGGAAAAACTCTCTAAAGGAAAGTATACTAAGTGAATAAAGTTGAAAACATTGTGACAAAAGTCGTCTGCTGCGGAGGCATCAGAAAGGGTCTGTATGTGGGGAAGGAATAAGCCTTCCCCGTTACAGACAATATATGACACCCTTGCAAGCAGAAAACATTTCTGACTTTTCAAAACCATCAATTTCTCCTTTTCCACATAATGTTTTCAATTCTGTATCAAAATGTGTCCTTTTAACCCTTATAGGCGCTTTCTGACGCCTCTGCAGCAGACGGCTTTTTGAAAACATAGTGGCAAAAGAAGAAATTGCACAAAACGTGCAATTTCTCATTTTGCCACAATGTTTTCCACTTTTAGTCATAGGTTATCCATTCAGTTTTTAGAGATATTTTAGTTTTTGATAAATTATGTTCAAAGTCGTCTGCTGCAGAATTGTCGTATGAGGGAAAGGGTTAATATAGACACCTTTTTGAAAACATAGTGACAAAAGAAGAAATTGCACAGAACGTGCAATTTCTCCTTTTGTCACAATGTTTTCCACTTTTAGTCATAGGTTATCCATCTGACAAAATATGTTCAAAGTCGTCTGCTGCAGAATTGTCGTATGAGGGAAAGGGTTAATATTCAAGATGTTATATTTTCTTTCTTTTGTATAAGACGACACAGGGTAGACCCCCAAGAGCACCATGAACAGGTCGAGGGCTTGGTGTGAAACGGTTGTAACTAAAAACCTATTTTGAAAACCCTAGTTTAGGGGCAATTTTGACCCCTTTGTAAACAATGCAAATTTAGGTGCCATTGCTCAGAACGAGCAATGGCACCTAAATTTCCATTGTTTACCAAGAAAAAAGATTTAACGCTTATAAAGACTTTATGGCAAGGGGATTAACCTTGGTATAAAAATATAAATTTTAGTTACAACCGTTTCACACCAAGCCCTCAAGGTGCTTCACACATGTAGACACATTTTCACGCTTCTGCAGCAGAATACTTTTGAAAATATTGTGACAATAGGAGAAATTGAGCAATTTATATAATGTTTTCAACAGTGTAAAAACAATTGTGCGAAAATTTATAGTGATTTTCCATATATTTGCCTAGCTATTTTCTTCTTTATTCTGCAGCAAAATATTGTGGCAAAAAGAACAAGAGGCCCATGAGGGCCTATGCTCTACTGGCATTGATCTGGCTTGTTTCAAAAGGAACCAATATGTCATCAATATTCAAATACCATCTAAGTTTGGTGAAGATCAGATAGTAAATGGAAGCTCTATTGTGTTCACAAGCTGTATTATAGCAATTTTGACAATTTCAAGGGCCATAATCCAGCCATGCATGGGTAGATCTGGCCGTTTTTTAGAAATGAACCAAACTCTCATGGATATCTAACTACTGTATAAGTTTGATTGAGATACAATAAAAAACTAGAAAGGTTGTTTTTATGAAAAAACATATGTCTCCCCATTGCAGTTTGTCAATGACTATTAAAATATTGAACAAGGGGAGATAACTTTGCAACGAAGTAGCCCAGAGTTATAATTCTTACAAAGTGCACAACTTCACATTGCCATCTATCTATATTCCAAGTATCAATAAATTCCTTTAAGTACTTTCTTAGTTCTGCTCTGGAGAAAGTTTACACTATTAAAATATTGAACAAGGGGAGATAAATCATAATTATTGCAAGGTGCACAACTTCACATTGCCATCTATCTAAATTCCAAGTTTCAATAAATTCCTTCAAGTAGTTTCTGAGTTCTGCTCTGGACAAAGTTTACACTATTAAAATATTGAACAAGGGGGAGATAACTCATAATTATTGCAAGGTGCACAACTTCACATTGCCATCTATCTATGTTTCAAGTTTCAATAAATTCCTTCAAGTAGTTTCTGAGTTCTGCTCTGGACAAAGTTTACACTATTAAAATATTGAACAAGGGGGAGATAACTCATAATTATTGCAAGGTGCACAACTTCACATTGCCATCTATCTATGTTCCAAGTTTCAATAAATTCCTTCAAGTAGTTTCTGAGTTCTGCTCTGGACAAAGTTTACACTATTAAAATATTGAACAAGGGCAGATAACTTTGCAACAAAGTGGCCCAGAGTTATAATTCTTGCAAGGTGCACAACTTCACATTGCCATCTATCTATGTTCCAAGTTTCAATCAATTACTTCAAGTAGTTTCCGAGTTCTGCTCTGGACAAACAAAAGTTAAGAAGAAGAAGAATAATAATAATAAGAAGAACTAGAGATTGTAACTGTAGCAACAGTTACGAACGATTCCCTTGCCATTTTATTGAACAAGGGCAGATAACACAATGGCCCAGAGTATTCGGTAATGCGCTAATACACTTGCGAAAGTACTACTACTTGATTAGGGACACATGTACTAAGTTTCAAGTCTCTATCACTTGTCGTTTTTGAGTTATACAAGTCCGAAAAATCGACCAATCAGAAACGAGTATTCGGTCATGCGCTAATACACATGCAAAAGTAGAACTACTTGATAAGAAACACATGTACTAAGTTTCAAGTCTCTATCACTTGTCGTTTTTGAGTTATACAAGTCAGAAAAATCGACCAATCAGAAACGAGTATTCGGTCATGCTCTAATACACTTGAGAAAGTAGTACTACTTGATTAGAATCACATGTACTAAGTTTCAAGTCTCTATCACTAGTCATTTTCGAGTTATACAAGTCCGAGAAATCGACCAATCAGAAACGAGTATTCGGTCAAGCTCAAATACACATGAGAAAGTAGGTCACTTGATTGGGAACATTTGTACTAAGTTTCAAGTCTATCTCTTTTCGTTATCGAGTTATACAAGTTCAAATCACCCAATTATTAAAAAAATGAAAAAGGGGAGATAACTTTGCAAAAAAGTGGCCCAGAGTTATAATTCTTGCATGTTGTACAACTGCACAGTGCCATCTATCTATGTTCCAAGTTTCAATAATATCTGACCATTCGTTCACAAGATATCGCTCTGACAAAAATTGATTAAAATATTGAAAAAGGGGAGATAACTTTGCAAAACAGTGGCTCAGAGTTATTATTCTTGAAAACTACACAAGTTCACATTGCCATCTATCTATGTTGGAAGTTTCAATCAATTCCATCAAGTAGTTTATGAGTATTGCTCTGGACAAAAATTTGGATAGGAGAAAGAAAATAATAATAATAATAATAAGAAGAAGAATAACTAGAGATTGTAACTGTAGCAACAGTTACGAACGATTCCCTTGCCATTTTATTTAACAAGGGGAGATAACAGACACGAGTATTCGGTCATGCACTAATACACTTGAGAAAGTAGTACTACTTGATTAGAAACACATGTACTAAGTTTCAAGTCTCGATCACTTGTCGTTTTTGAGTTATACAAGTCCGAAAAATCGACCAATCAGAAGCGAGTATTCGGTCATGCGCAAATACACATGAGAAAGTAGTATCACTTGATTGGGAACACTTGTACTAAGTTTCAAGTCTCTATCACTTGTCGTTTTTGAGTTATACATGTCCGAAAAATCGACCAATCAGAAACGAGTATTCGGTCATGCGCTAATACACATGCAAAAGTAGAACTACTTGATAAGAAACACATGTACTAAGTTTCAAGTCTCTATCACTTGTCGTTTTTGAGTTATACAAGTCAGAAAAATCGACCAATCAGAAACGAGTATTCGGTCAAGCTCAAATACACATGAGAAAGTAGGTCACTTGATTGGGAACATTTGTACTAAGTTTCAAGTCTCTATCTCTTTTCGTTATCGAGTTATACAAGTTCAAATCACCCAATTATTAAAAAAATGAAAAAGGGGAGATCACTTTGCAAAAAAGTGGCCCAGAGTTATAATTCTTGCATGTTGTACAACTGCACAGTGCCATCTATCTATGTTCCAAGTTTCAATAATATCTGACCATTCGTTCACAAGATATGGCTCTGACAAAAATTGATTAAAATATTGAAAAAGGGGAGATAACTTTGCAAAAAAGTGGCTCAGAGTTATCATTATTGAAAACTACACAAGTTCACATTGCCATCTATCTATGTTGCAAGTTTCGATCAATTCCATCAAGTAGTTTATGAGTATTGCTCTGGACAAAATTTTTGGATAGGAGAATAAAGAATAAAGAATAATAATAATAATAAGAAGAAGAAGAATAATAAAAAACAATAGAAAAACAATACGATTCCCAACTCTGTTGGGGAATCGTAATAAAAAACAATAGAAAAACAATACGATTCCCAACTCTGTTGGGGAATCGTAATAAGAATAACTACAAATACAGCATGTCCCCCCTTTCGGAGAAGGGGAGACATAATAAGGACTGTATCATGTTAACAAGCCCTATTATAGCAATTTTGACAATTTCAAGGGCCGTAATTCAGACATGCATGGGGCGGATCTGGCTTGTTTTCGAAAGGAATCAAGCTCTCATGGATATCTAACTACTGTATAAGTTTGGTTGAGATACAATCAAAAGTGAAGACTGTATCGTGTTAACAAGAAATTGTTTACGGACGGACGGACGCACGCACACACACACGCACAGACGACAGACGAATCGCCACAACATAAGCCCTTCTGGCCTCTATATGAGGGAAAGTGTTAATAGTCAAGGAGAATGACTGATCTAGATGTAAAATTTAACCCTTTCCCACATATAAGAAATCTACTGCAAATGACTTGGAAAACATCTAAACAAAAATATGCCAGAAAATCTCTACAAATGAGACTATAAATAATAATAGTCATTATGATCCTTGTTCTCCTATTGCCACAATGTTTCCAAATGTCAACTGTTGCAGATGAATGAAAATGCATTTGCAAATGTGAATAAGTTTTAATACAAAGTCCTTAAGTTGAAAAAGGGTCAGAATCATAAAGCTTCAAATGGCAATGAGTTGAGCTGAAGTAGTTCAGGAAAATATGGACTTAAATGCAAAATCAGTACTCAAAGCAGAAAAAGGGGCATACATTTATACAAATTGTACGGTAGAGTAAAGGCCCTTTCACTGACTAAATAATGATGGTGAACAAATTTCAAGTTTAAAAGCCATATCTTGCATATTCTAAGAAAAAATGGACCTACACTTGCAAATAAACATTTCAATTAAAAATTTCATAATTTCATGAATTTCGGCATTTGATTTTGAAATGATTTTGAAAATCTTGAGGTAAGAACATGTCAATCATCTACAACAAAGTTGAATTAATGATTAAAGTTGAAAACATTAAAGCAAAAGGAGAAATTGCTCATAATGAGCCATTCTCCTTTTGCCACACTTTTTTCAATAGTCGTCTGCTGCTAAAGCGTCACAATACTTCTACATATGGAAAAGGGTTATAGGGAAACTAGCCCAGCCCACTAGTGGCCATCTTTTTACACCAAAGATGGTTTGAATCAACAATTGCAGAGGTTTAACACATTTCGGAACATTTTCTGGGGAAAGTCTGAACTTTATATCAGGCAAGTAATTTTAAAGCTTGCACTATAATCATGCAAGGGAAGCACATAGTTCTTAGGAAACCAATAAAAATGTGAAAGAAGCGATTTATCCACTTGTCACAAGGTTTTCTAATCTGCATCAATTAATTTCCATTATTACAAAGGTTAGCGTTCAGTCTTAAAGATGTTTATCAAGACATATAATTGTCAAAATTGCATAATAAGTAAACAATTCAAATAAAATGGTCAATGTCACATGTTGAAGTCTTTTTGTTTACCCTCGCATTTCGACATAGAGCCTTTTGGCGAGCTAAATATCACACAAATGCTGTGAAATCAGACTTTAAAACCAGCAAAGATCAAGACCAGCCTGCACCTCTCTCTCTCTGATCTGGATTTAACTGTTTTCATTTTGGTTGTACAATAATTCTGGAAGCCGATTGAGAACATTTTTGACCACACTGAATAAGGTAAAATGATTATCATTCTGACGTTGCCATCAACCCCATTCTTCTTGCAGACATACTTTGAAGCATATGCAGCAGACAACTATTTAAAACATTGTGACGAAGAGAGAAATTGCTTATAATTCTGCAGGTTTGATGTATGTGGAGAAGGGTTTCAATTCGATACATCCGAACGTCAGTTACCATATGTCAAGCCCCCGGGTGCTCAGTCGGTAGCGACGCGGACTGACAATCCAGGGGTTGCGAGTTTGAATCCCAGCTCGGCCAACATTCTTTCAGATGTTTGACAAAAGTCACTGTGGCAAGCGTCATTCATCTTCCACCAATGGGCTAACAGTTTATGTGGAAAAAGCAGTACTGTTGTGAACTGGCCGCCATGATATGACTGAAAAATTGTTGAAAACAGCGTTAAGCCTGACTCTATCAATCAAACAGTTACCCTTTGGCTCAACTTACCTGCAAGGATGTACTGATGCCATTGGAGGTCCTGGCAAATGCGGATGATTTTCCATGGTAACTGTTTTTTTCGCATGATCCTGACTAAAGTCCTCAAACATCTGGTATTCTGTAAGTGGTTTCCTTGACTACAAATTAAATCAGTATATACTTTACCACATACAACACTACTATGCAAAAATATGAAAAATCTCCAAAAATAAAAGTATAATTAATGAATAAAGTTGAAAACTTTGTGGCAAAAAGGGAAATCGTCCGCTGCAAAGGCATCAAAATGTTTCTATGTGTGGGAAAGTGTTTAACTATTATATGTATATTTATGTAACATTTTCCAGAGGACGACATCTGCAGACAACTTATGACGTCTTATGAAGCAGTCGACTTTTAAAAACGTTTTGATCAAGAGTTGTCGGAGGACAATATAGCTCGTCTTCAGGGGGTACTTCAGAACAGTTATAGCATTAGGTAAAGTCACACAGTATCACATATAAGTGTGTGAAGTTTCAAAGCAACAGCATACACAGTGTCTGAGAAAAGGCCTTGCACGCAAAGGTTTGACCAAAACTCGAAGTTTAAAAAGGGGCACAATTCAGTAAAAATGCATTCAAGTTATGGGACTTGACATACAAAGTCACCTAATGACCCTGAATAAGTGTTCAAAGCAACAGCATACACAGTATCTGAGAAAAGGCCTTGCATGCAAAGGTTTGACCAAGCTGGCAACGCCAATGCGGACGTGGACGCTGGGGTGACTACATAATTAGCTCCCCTATTTCTTCGAAAAGGAGAAATTGATCAAAATAAGCATTTTGTCCTTGTTCAACAATGTTGTCATCCAGTTAACCCTTTCCCACATACAGCTAACCTGCAGCAAAAGACTTTGAAAGCATGTTGGAAAAAAAGGTATAAATTAATGCAAAAAATTGAAAACATTATGGCAAATGGAGAAATTGCTTGTTTTGATCAATTTTTCCTTTTGCCATAATGTTTTCAAAAGTCGTCTGCAACAGAGGCGTCTGAAAGCGTCTTTAGGTAGGAAAGTGTTAAATGGTTAGGAAAAAACATTAAATAGAATCATGTAATGCTTTATTTCTCATTCTCACAAACAACCAAATCGCAGCAGAAAACATGAATGCAAAAAGATGGAAAATCTCTTTACATTAGGTTTAACCAAACAATTGAACAGAGTTGATAACATTTTGGCAAAAAGAGAAATAACATGTAATGAGCAAGTTCTGCCAAAAAACACAAGCAGGGAGATTATGTATACCCCTATATGGAAATGCACTGCAAGTCTACAGGTCACATCTTATCTGCCTACCAAGTCAGAACATGATACCCAGAGAATAAAAGTGAAAAAACAGCAAAGGGATACATGTATGTAACTCCAAAAATTGGCACGTTAGATTTGTGTTTCCTATATTTCTCAATTTTTCTGATCACTATGCATAAATAAGAGTGCATATCTCAAAGTTTTGACCAAATGAGTCAATTGTACACAGCCACAAAGACAGCCATAATATGGAGGAGTGTTCTCTAAGTGTCTGTATGCCTGCAGGCAGACGATACAATAAAGCCTAATTATCATGACAAAGTTTCATATAAAACAATATGTGGTCAATATAATAGTTTTTAATTTGGGTTACACACTGTTTTTAACAGTATATATCAGATACATCATGCCAACAGAACACATATTCATGATGCCATGGTGATTAACCAGTATATATATGAACGCCAACCCTGATCCCTCTTAACCCTTTCCCACATATAGGCGCTTCCTGACGCCTCTGCAGCAGACGACTCTTGACAACACTGACAAAAGGAGAAATTATTCACAACGAGCAATTTCTCCTTTTGCCACAATGTTTTCAGATGAATATTTGTATGTCGGAAAGGGTTAAATCTGCCAAGATTACACTAGTTCAACATAAAATTAAATAGGATTTCTTTTTTACCTCATCATATCCATAGAGCCAAAGGCGTGGAGTCTGATAATATTTATCATAGGTTATATTTAGGTCATATGTTCGAGTCTGAATAACACCACTGTCCGATTCTGAAATCTGTCTCTCTACTGGTTTTGGTACTTGTAAAGTTGCCTGAAAGTTCAAAGCAACCCTTTAATTTACCTGTCACATTCTGTCACAATTTCCAGTGATTGTCAGTCTGTCGATTGATTTCAATACTTTCAAAAGGAATCTTTACATTGATATGCTTAATTTCTGATGCCTCTACAACAAATCTGCACCAGTTTAATTATTGGATAGTGTTGAAAACATTGAGGTAAAAGAAAAAGTTTGCTCATTATGATTTGCCACAATGTTTTCAAAAGTCGTCTGTTGCACAGGCGTCAGAAAAAGTCTGTAAAGGGGAAGGGATTAAACAATGTGTGAGTTTGCCATCATCTCGCAGGAGCAACTAAATCCACAAATGCAGAAAATGCTTTTTTATCTTTCTTCTTAAAATTTTAAGCTCATGTTTGGTTGTTTAAAAAATTAAATTTAAATACTGATGAAAGTGATGTCTAACACAGTTCACATGATCAGAGGGCTTTAACCCTTTCCCACATACAACAAATCTGCAGCAGACAACTCCAAAAACGTCTAAGCAAAAGCACAGAAAATCCCTTTAAATGAAAGAAGAATAGTTGAATAGAGTTTAAAACATGGTGACAAAAGGAGGAAATTGCTCGTTTTGAGTAATTTCTTCTTTTGTCGCCATATTTTCAAAAAGCTGTCTGCTGCAGAGGCGTCACAAAGCTTCTATATAAGGGAAAGGGTTAATTATTTTTTCCACATACAACAATTCTGCTGCAGACGACTTTGAAAATAGTGACAAAAACCTGACAAATCTCCATAAAAGATAGCTTAATTGTTAAATAAAGTTGAAAACATTGAAAAATGCTTTTTACTCAATTGTAAAACTAAACTTTTATATAAAGAGATATTCCATATTATTTCCAGATGGTTTCAAAGTACCCTGCTGCAGACTTGTTGTATGTTAACCCTTTCCCTCATATAGATGCTTTATGATGCCTCTGCAGCAGACAGCTTTTTGAAAACATAGTGACAAAAGAAGAAATTGCTCAAAACGAGCAATTTCTCCTTTTGCCACAATGTTTTCCATTTTCAGTCATATGTTATCCATTTAAATTATAGAGATTTTCCATTTTTTGGCAAACTATGTTCAAAGTCGTCTGCTGCAGAGTTGTCGTATGAGGGAAAGGGTTAAAGCAGACGGCGTTTTGAAAACATAGTGACAAAAGAAGAAATTGCACAGAACGAGCAATTTCTCCTTTTGTCACAATGTTTTCCACTTTTAGTCATAGGTTATCCATCTGACAAAATACGTTCAAAGTCGTCTGCTGCAGAATTGTCGTATGAGGGAAAGGGTTAACTTAGCTAGCGGTTAAGTCAATAACTCCCTACTCGTTTTGACTTACTGTGTCCTCCTCCTCCAACATTCCACTCTCTTCAAATGCTTCCATATCCATCGCTTCATCATCATCGTCCTCGTCATCATCATCATCATCGTCATTTGTTCCCTTGGAAGTGCTTCCCGTTGAACCTTTTTTTTCATCCTGTTCCAAAGAAAATAGTTCAGTTATTGTCTCTAAACCCTTTCCCACATACAACAAATGGACAGCAGATGAATGATAACATCTAGGCAAGACTATTGCAAATCCCTATCAATGAAAAGTAAAACTAGAACTATCACTGAAGATGATAAATACCCCCAAAACAGCACCTTGACCTACACCATAACTTAATAAGTAAAAGGGCCATAACTCTGTAAAATAACATGCAATTGTAAGACCTTTAGGATATGCACATCTCCTCTTTGTATAGAAGCTTCATGTAACATTTTATTGAATTCCACCCAGTGGTTTGTAAGAAATAGGCCAGACAAAATATGGCTTCCGACCGACCGACCGACCGACACAGTGACTCCTATATATACCCCCTCTTCTTCGAAGGGGGTATTATAATTAAAATAGTGTTGAAAACACTGTGGTAACAAGATGCGTTTGTGAAACACTGATGCCCCCCCAATGGCAACATCTAGGTCAAAGGTCAAGGTCGCCCAGTCAAAAATGTTGATACTGACAGAAAGGTCATGTCACAAAGAATACACATGTGAAATATGGTAGCCGTACCTGTTATGGTTCAAAAGTAGTGGTCAAGGTTAAAGTTTTTTTCGAGAATGGCAACATCTAGGTCAAAGGTCAAGGTCGCAAGGTGAAAAATGTTGGTACTGACAGAAAGGTCATGTCACAAGATATACACATGAAATATGGTAGCCGTACCTGTTATGGTTCAAAAATAGTGGTCAAGGTTAAAGGTTTTTTTCGAGAAAGGCAACATCTAGGTCAAAGGTCAAGGTCGCAAGGTGAAAATTTTGGTAGTGACAGAAAGGTCATGTCACAAGGTATACACATGTGAAATATGGTAGCCGTACCTGTTATGGTTCAAAAGTAGTCGTCAAGGTTAAAGTTTTTATCGAGAATGGCAACATCTAGGTCAAAGGTCAAGGTCGCAAGGTGACAAATTTTGGTACTGACAGAAAGGTCATGTCACAAGGTATACACATGTGAAATATGGTAGCCTTACCTGTTATGGTTCAAAAGTAGTGGGGAAGGTTAAAACAAAAATTGAGAATGGCAACATCTAGGTCAAAGGTCAAGGTCGCAAGGTCAAAAATGTTGGTACTGACAGAAAGGTCATGTCACAAGGAATACACATGTGAAATATGGTAGCGGTATCTGTTATGGTTCAAAAGTAATGGCCAAGGTTAAAGTTTTTTTCGAGAATGGCAACATCTAGGTCAAAGGTCAAGGTCGCAAGGTCAAAAATGTTGGTACTGACAGAAAGGTCATGTCACAAGGAATACACATGTGAAATATGGTAGCCGTACCTGTTATGGTTCAAAAGTAATGGCCGAGGTTAAAGTTTTTTTTCGAGAATGGCAACATCTAGGTCAAAGGTGGTCAAGGTCGCAAGGTCAAAAATGTTGGTACTGACAGAAAGATCATGTCACAAGGAATACACATGTGAAATATGGTAGCCGTACCTGTTATGGTTCAAAAGAAATGGCCAAGGTTAAAGTTTTTTTCGAGAATGGCAACATCTAGGTCAAAGGTCAAGGTCTCAAGGTCAAACATTTTGGTACTGACAGAAAGGTAATGTCACAAGGAATACACATGTGAAATATGGTAGCCGTACCTGTTATGGTTCAAAAGAAGTGGTCAAGGTTAAAGTTTTTTTCGTGCAGACAGGCCAAAAACTACATCTAGGTCAAAGGTCAAGGTCGCAAGGTCAAAAATGTTGGTACTGACAGAAAGGTCATGTCACAAGGAATACACATGTGAAATATGGTAGCCATATCTGTTATGGTTCAAAAGTAATGGCCAAGGTTATTTTTTTTTTCGAGAATGGCAACATCTAGGTCAAAGGTCAAGGTCGCAAGGTCAAAAATGTTGGTACTGACAGAAAGGTCATGTCACAATAATACACATGTGAAATATGGTAGCCGTACCTGTTATGGTTCAAAAGTAATGGCCAAGGTTAGTTTTTTTCGAGAATGGCAACATCTAGGTCAAAGGTCAAGGTCGCAAGGTCAAACATTTTGGTACTGACAGAAAGGTAATGTCACAAGGAATACACATGTGAAATATGGTAGCCGTACCTGTTATGGTTCAAAAGAAGTGGTCAAGGTTAAAGGTTTTTTTGTGCAGACAGACAGACAGACAGACAGACGTGCAGACAGGCCAAAAACTATATGCCCCCCGAATCGGAGATTCCGGGGGGGGCATAAAAAGGGAAATTGTTCATGATGAGCTACTTCTGGTCTTCCCACAATGTTATTCAAAAGTGATGCTTCACAATGGGCTGGCATGAAGAAATGATTTATTAAAACAAAATCTTCCTTAGTCAACTAACTTGTCACTGTTTTGTTTTTTTGAGACAGCATCAACCCTTTCCCACATAAAACAATCCTGCGTCAGACAACATTGAAAACATCTAGACATAAACTAGGAAAGTCTCTATGAATGAATGTATAACTATTGCAAAGATTTGAAACAGTGTGGCGAAAGGAGATATTGCTCATTTATTTTTCAAATGTTGTTTGTCCAGAGGTGTCAGTATGTGGAAAAGGGTTAACAAAAATATCTAGATATCTTGAATTGATAAATATGTCTCTATTTAGAATGCAAAGTGTAATCTTGACCTTGGAGCTATAAATATTGTTATCTTAAACGCTTTCCTACATACAGCAAATCTGCAGCAGACTACTTTGAAAATGTCTACTAAAAAATATGGAAAATCTCTATTATTGTAGGTATAATTACTGAAAAAAGTTGAAAACATTGTGACAAAAGGGGAAATTGCTTTTTTTGAGCAATTTCTCCTTTTGGCATGATATAGATGCGTCAAAATGCATCTATAGGTGGGAAAGGGTTAAATGACACAATGTCTGGACAACATATTTTCCACCTTTTATTAACCGTTTTCTTCACACAGAAGATTTCTGACACCCCTGCAGCAGAGGACTTTTGAAAACAATGTGACAAAGGGAGAAATTGCTCAAAACAATTTGCCACAATGTTTTCAACTGTTTACAATAAATATACTTTCATTTATAGAGCTTTTCCATAGGTTAGCTTCGAAGATAATAGATAATATCAAAGTCATCTGCTGCAGATTTGTTGTATGTGTTTAAAGAATTCACATACAAAATTGTCAAGTTACATCCAAAACAAACCAATCTGAGTGTGTGTTTCTTTTCACATTAAACACACACATTCATTGAAGTACATTTGAAGAGCTTTCTTCAAACCTAAAACACTTAACATGAATAAAATTCAATTAAATGTCATAATCTGTTTGTTTGAATGGTGTTTTATACCGTTTTCAACAGTATTTCAGTTATATCACAGCGTTTTCTGGGTAAATGACCAGTCCTATATCTAAGCTTTATTATTTATCCTTAATACACAAAACCATGCCATAATGCTATCCATGCAACCCTAAGCACCAAGGAAGGAAGCCATTATAACCATTTTTAGCTTGTCAGTTTTTTGAAGAAAACAAGATGTGTTTGTGAAACACTGATGCCCCCGAATGGCAACATCTAGGTCAAAGGTCAAGGTCGCCAGGTCAAAAATGTTTGTACTGACAGAAAGGTCATGTCACAAGGAATACACATGTGAAATATGGTAGCCGTACCTGTTATGGTTCAAAAGTAGTGGTCAAAGTTAAGTTTTTTTCGAGAATGGCAACATCTAGGTCAAAGGTCAAGGTCGCAAGGTGAACAATTTTGGTATTGACAGAAAGGTCATGTCACAAGGTATACACATGTGAAATATGGTAGCCGTACCTGTTATGGTTCAAAAGTAGTGGTGAAGGTTAAAGTTTTTTTTCGTGATGGCAACATCTAGGTCAAAGGTCAAGGTCGCAAGGTCAAAAATGTTGGTACTGACAGAAAGGTCATGTCACAAGGAATACACATGTGAAATATGGCAGCCGTACCTGTTATGGTTCAAAAGTAATGGCCAAGGTTAAAGTTTTTTTCGAGAATGGCAACATCTAGGTCAAAGGTCAAGGTCAAAAATGTTGGTACTGACAGAAAGGTCATGTCACAAGGAATACACATGTGAAATATGGCAGCCGTACCTGTTATGGTTCAAAAGTAATGGCCAAGGTTAAAGTTTTTTTCGAGAATAGCAACATCTAGGTCAAAGGTCAAGGTCGCAAGGTCAAAAATGTTGGTACTGACAGAAAGGTCATGTCACAAGGAATACACATGTGAAATATGGTAGCCGTACCTGTTATGGTTCAAAAGTAGTGGTCAAGGTTAAAGTTTTATTCGTGCAGTCAGACAGACAGACAGACAGACAGACATGCAGACAGGCCAAAAACTATATGCCCACCGAATCGGTGATTCCGGGGGCATAAAAAGTAGGGGTATTGTGATACCCTTAGCGATGGCATCGCCTGCTTCTACTGCATCGTCACAAAACTTTAACCTTACCGGTACCTCATAACTTAAAAAAAGTACACATGTTCCCAGGAACAATACACATGTCAATACACCAAGTCACATAACTCTGGCTTTAATAATTACTCAGTTATGCCCCTTTATTTACCTAGTAAAAAGCAGACAAGCGTTGACGTTTTGCTTACAGCGCTCTTGTTAAGTCTTTGATATGACCCGACAAGAAATAAAACCCTGATCTCCTGCTCCCCGAGCAAATGCTCCTATCATTGCAACATGGAGATTGTCTAATGTCATAATCTACTTCCGTTACTTCAATAATGATTAACTATGATTTATTAACTTTTTCGTTGATAGAGATAATGGGTTTAAATCTTGATCTCCAAATGAGGTGACTGAATCATTTCCCTGATAATGACATTTAACCCTTTCCCACATACAAGTACAATATTTGCAGCGGATGACTGTTAAATCACCTAAGCAAAAATACTAAAAATCTCTAGAAGTGAAAGAACATTGTGGCAAAAGGAGAAATTGCTCATACAAATAGCAATCGGTATTGTATAAAAATAAAAATCAGTTTCATTTATGACCAGAGGTAAATTTTTTGAAATATCAGAAACTTAAATCAAAGTAATGCAGGAAATCTCTTTGTGACAATTTCTGCATATTTAAATCTGCGGTCTCAAAATCCATCCACAGAAATAGCACAAATAGAAGACCCACAGAAAATACGCTTATGCAGAACAAATTTTTTTTCTTAAGATTACAATATTGTAGATAACATTTTAATGATGAACCGTGAAATCACAGTATCCTTGGTGTCTCTAGCATTGTATTTGACACAATAGCAGCAGACATTTGAAAAAATTGTGGCCAAAGGTGAAATTGCAAAACAAGCAATTTCTCCTTTGGCCACAATGTTCTCAACTTTATTTAACAATTAAACTCTCACTTATGGAGATTTTCAAGTTTTTGTCACTATGTTTGTAAAGTCGTCTGCTGCAGATTTGTTGTATGTGGGAAAGGGTAAACCCATTCCCACTTGTATGCGCATTCCGATGCATATAAACCATATTACTTTTAAAACCATTGTGGCAAAAGGAGCATTTTTTTCTTTTGCCACAATTACAACTATTCAAAATAATTGTACTTCCATTTTTAGAGATTTTCTATGTTTTTGCCGAGAAGTTTTCGAAGTCGTCTGCTTCATATTTGTTGTATGTGGGGAAAGGATTAATTGATACCTTTGTTTCTAAAGTCATCTCTGACACTGCTTCTTGCACATTACCCATGTGTGGATCTAGAAAAGAAGAATATTATATTTACAAATATTTGAGCTGTGCTCCAGGAAAACCAAACTTAAAATGCATTTGTTACAAATGTGGAAAAAGAATACTTGTGCATTGAAGCTAAGCAATTTGAATATAAACTGTTTGTTCAAAGTCTCGTGCAAGCATCTGTTACTTATCAGTAAACATTTGCAGATCCATATTAGAATGCGCTGATCTGTAGCAATTCGCATAAAAATCATTTCTGATTGTTTTCATGTGTTATATAAACTTAAAACCAAATTGCAATAGAAAGTCTCTATAAAACAAGAGGGCCATGATGGCCCTGGATCGCTCACCTGATTTATTTTTTTCACTTTAGCTATAAAAGCCCCGCCCTCTGGAGGCCATAGTTTCCGACCAATCAACTTGGCTTGAAGGAATCTGATAGAGGGTCACCATAGGAACATTTCTACAAAATTATTTGAAAATCGGCCTGACACTTTTGGAGGAGAATTTTTTTTAAGTTTTCACTATAGCCATATAATGCAAAATTGCCCTGCCCACTGGCGGCCATGTTTTTGAAGCAATCGACATGGCTTGAAGGAATCTGAAAGTGGGTCACTTAAGGATTATTTCTACAAAATTATTTGAAAATCAGCCTGACACTTTCGGAGAAGATTTTTGAAGTTTTCACTATAGCCATATAAGGCAAAATAGCCCCGACCCCTGGCGGCCATGTTTTTCGACCAATCAACATAGCTTGAAGGAATCTGATAGAGGATCACCCAAGGAACATTTCTACAAAATTATTTGAAAATCGGCCTCACACTTATGGAGGAGAAGATTTTTGAAGTTTTCACTATAGCCATAAAAGGCAAAATAGCCCCCCGACCCCTGGCGGCCATGTTTTTTGACCAATCAACATGGTTTGAAGGAATCTGATAGAGGATCACCCAAGGAACATTTCTACAAAATTATTTGAGAATCGGCCTGACACTTTTGGAGGAGAAGATTTTTTAAGTTTGCACTATAGCCATATAAGGCAAAATAGCCCCGCCACCCCTGGCAGCCATGTTTTTCAACCAATCAACATGGCTTGAAGGAATCTGATAGAGGGTCACCCAAGGAACATTTCTACAAAATTATTTGAAAATCGGCCCGACACTTTCGGAGGAGAAGATTTTTTAAGTTTTCACTATAGCCATATAGGGCAAAATAGCCCCGCCCCCCTGGCGGCCATGTTTTTCAATCAATCAACATGGCTTGAAGGAATCTGATAGAGGGTCATCCAAGGAACATTTCTACAAATTTATTTGAAAATCTGCCAACCAGTTTGGGAGAAGAAGAATTTTGAAGTTTTTTTTCGGTTTCGTTGCCATGGAAACCAGAATTTTGCATGGATCCCAAAAATTTGAAGGAATTCTGGTAAGGTCATTGAGAGGATGCTTTCTGTGAAGTTTCATCCAAATTGACCCACTGGTTACTGAGGAGAAGAAGTTGACGCACGCCGGACGCCGGACAAAAGGCGATCACAATAACTCACCTTGAGCAAAGCTCAGGTGAGCTAAAAATGACAGAAATATTTTTCCTTAATACAATTTTTCAAGCGTTTGCAGGAATTATCAGCAATTTTTAATAAACCTTACAGAAATGTTATCATCATTCCGAGAGCAAACATAGATTGTTCTACTTCTGCTTATTTATAAAGCAGACTTAATCACATAGCTCTAGACAAGGAACATATTTCATGTTTTATTTGCTTTAATTCATTTATAAATATGCTTTGTATGACAAGATATGTGTTTGTTGTATAAGTTAATGAATTCTATTCTATTCTATTCTATTGATGTTCAATTATTATACTTTCACTTACACTTATTTTTCCTATTTTAACCTAGATATTTTCAAAGTATTCTGGTGCAGATTTGTTGTTTATCGTATGGTTTAAACCTCATATTGATATGATTCTTTTAAGAACCCTATCCCACAAACTTAAAATCAATCTTCAGCAAAGCAGCACTACTTCTGCTTATTTATAAAGCAGACTTAATCACATAGCTCTAGACAAGGAACATATTTCATGTTTTATTTGCTTTAATTCATTTATAAATATGCTTTGTATGACAAGATATGTGTTTGTTGTATAAGTTAATGAATTCTATTCTATTCTATTCTATTGATGTTCAATTATTATACTTTCACTTACACTTATTTTTCCTATTTTAACCTAGATATTTTCAAAGTATTCTGGTGCAGATTTGTTGTTTATCGTATGGTTTAAACCTCATATTGATATGATTCTTTTAAGAACCCTATCCCACAAACTTAAAATCAATCTTCAGCAAAGCAGCAGATAACTTTGAAATCATCTGGACAAAAAGTGCAACTAAGGTCCATCTGTTTTTTCACGAATTGTTAAGTCCAAAAAGGGGCATAACTGATTAATTATTAATCCTTTCCCTCATACAACAATTCTGCAGCAGACGACTTTAAAATATTTTGTCAAAAAATGGAAAATCTCTATAAATGAATAGATAACCTATGACTAAAAGTGGAAAACATTGTGGCAAAAGAAGAAATTGCTCGTTTTAAGCAATTTCTTCTTTTGTCACCATGTTTCAAAAAGCCGTCTGCTGCAGAGGCGTCAGAAAGGGTTAAATCAAGTGTTATTTGACTTGGTGTAGACATGTATATTTTTCATAGGAACATGTGTACCAAGTTTGATTCGAAAATATTGAACATTTTTTTTATTCATGAGGTAAGGTTAAAGTTTTCAGAAGACTTAGACGATGACACCAAGGGTATCTCAATAGCCCGAGCGTTTTTCTTCGAAAACAGACGAGCTAAACTGCAAAAGTTCTATAAATGGAAGTTTATTTACTGAAAAGAGACTGAGATGAAACCATTGTTGCAGAAGGAGAACTTGCTTATCATCTTAATATGTATCTTCAGCCCTGACTACAAGCATGCCCGGGATTACCTGAATAGTGATGTGTATCCACCCAGCCACCATCATCATCTGTTTCTTCAATGACCTTTTCTTGGTCCTCTTGGTGATTATCTACCTGTTTTACTCTCTTGTAACAAGGGACTGGAAAATGATGCAGAAGTTCAACACTTTCACACATACAACAAATCTGCAGCAGAACGACTTTGAAAACATTCCTGAACAATTTGGAAACTCCCTTTAAACGAAAGTACAATAATTTAATTGAGTTGGAAACATGGTGACAAAAGGAGAAATTGCTCGTTTTGAGAAATTTCTTCTTTTGTCGACATGTTTTTTAAAAAGCTGTCAGCTGCAGATGCGTCAGAATGCATCTACAGGTGGGAAAGGGTGAACACCTTCCCACACATAGAAGTTTTCTGACACCTCTGCAGCAGACAACTTTTGAAAACTTTCTGGCAAATGGAGAAATTGCTCCTGAAAATCAATTTCTCCTTTTGTCACGATGTTTTCAACTCATTTTATGATTGAACTTTCATTTATAGAGAATTTCCATATGTTTGTCTAGATGGTTGCAAAGACTTCTGCTGCAGAACTATTGTACATAGGAAAGGGTTGCCACTTTCCAACGTACAAACAGATTATGATGCAAAGATCTATATAGCAGACGCCTTTTGAAGACATTTGGCAAAAGGTGATAAGTATTTATAATTTTGTTCCCACAATGTTTTCAAATCTAATCAAAAACAATACTTTCATTTAGAGGGCTTTCCCATGTATATTTGCCAAAATAATATCAAAGTCGTCTGCTGCAGGTTTCTAATATTTGGGAAAATATATCTGTTTATACAATATTCCTAACTTTTTGCCTGATTTGACATTCTCAGTGTAGTCTCCTTTAAAAAGAAAGGCAGAGCCTCAGTAGCTCAGTCAGTAGCGATGCTGTCAATCCAGGGGTTGTGAGTTCAAGCCCTAGACAAGTGACATCCATCTTCCACCAATAGGCTAACAGTCTATGTGGAAAAGTAGCCAGTTGCTTGGAAAAAATGGTGTGTGACATACAGGTGTCAGGAAGCCAGGAAACACATGTGTTGGTAAATAATAATTAATAAGGAAAGGGAAGGATTTTTTTGTGATAAATATTTCTAAAAAAACCACCAACAGTTTCAAGAAAGTCTCCTGCAGCAGGGATTGAAATTGTTTGCTTTTGAAACACCTGAGAAAAAGCACATAACATTTAACTTCACTTTTTGTCTCCTTTGTCCGCAAGTTCTTTTTAATGTCATACGCCTCAAAGTAGATACAATGTGTCCGCCTCAATGGAAAGGACTTAAGTACAGTTAGAGTACAGATAAACATTGGCCGAACAAAATCAGAAGTCAAAATTAAAACGCCCAATTTTCCAGATGTTTATAATTTTCTGCCAAGATGTTTCCATTAGGCAACAATAGAAATACATTGTTGTACCATGATTGGTATCAGTTAACAGTGAAGCCAGAATTTCAATATTTTACAATTTGTATGTTTCATATTGAATCAAATATGACAACATTATTTTCCTAGGAATTCCATCAGAGGCCAAAAATAGGCCAACACAATATCTATCATTACTCATATAAGGCCTTTGTTATGGAAGTTAACCCTTTCCCACTTACAACAAATCAGCAGCAGACAACTTAGGAAACATTTGAGCAACAATATCTAAAATCTCCATAATATAAGTTAAATTATTGAAAAGAGTTGAAAACATTTTGGCAAAAGGAGAAATTGCTTGTAACTTATGCAGATGCTTCATAATGCATCTGTATGTGGGAAAGGTGGGAACCCTTTCCCACATTCAGTAAATCTGCAGCAGACGACTTTGAAAATGCCTACTCGAAAATATTGAAAATCTCTTCAATTGTATATTTACTGAAACAAGTTGAGAACATTGTGGCAAAAGATAAAATTCCTTGTTTTGCAAAAGTCCTCTGCTGCAGATGTGTCAGATGCGTCAAAATGCATCTATAGGTGGGAAAGGCTTAAAGACTCATCTCAGTTTAAAACAATTCTTCATTAACCATTACATAGGATCTGAAGTAAACAGTCAGTTTTTTTCTTATCAAATCAAAAAAATATATAAATTGTAGGTACTCAAAAGAATCCCCACAGTTTCTTATGAAAATACTTTTCCCACATACAACAATCTGCAGCAAAAGAATACATCAAGGCAATAATATGGAAAATCTTTAGAAATGAAAATATAATTACTGCATAGAGTTGAAGACATTGTGGCAAATTGAGAAATTGCTCATCATGAGCCATTTCTCTTTTTGCCACAATGTTTTCAAAATTGGCTGCAGACGCGTCAAAATGCTCCTGCAGCGGGAAAAGCATTATCAGGGACTCTGGTCCTTAGCTTAACCCTTTCCCTCATATAGACGCTTTCGGACGCCTCCTGCAGCAGACAACTTTTTGAAAACATAGTGACAAAAGGAGAAATTGCACAAAACGTGCAATTTCTTCTTTTGCCACACTGTTTTCCACTTTTAGTCATAGGTTATCCATTCAATGATGGAGATGTTCTATGTTTTGACAAAATACGTTCAAAGTCGTCTGCTGCAGAATTGTCGTATGAGGGAAAGGGTTAAATCATGTCTTCCTACCGTTTCTGGTAATTAGAAACTGTTTATCAGGAGGAAGATGGGGTTTCCTTTTGGATTCCTCTCCGGCGCCCCACTGCCATGTCGGACAATGATGAACAATATGATCTCCAGCTGCAACAAACTGTAAGAGGGTCAAATGAGAATTTTAGAACATGCAAAACTACCCTTATCTAGAGCTCTGCTTGATGCATCTGCAGCAGAGAACTTTTGAAAACAAAACTGCTCGCAATGTTATCAACTTTTTTTAACCCTTTCCCTCATATGACAATTTTGCAGCAGACTACTTTGAACGTATTATGTCAAAACATAAAAAATCTCCATAATTGAATGGATAACCTATGACAAAAAGTGGAAAACATTGTGGCAAAAGGAGAAATTGCACGTTTTGTGCAATTTCTTCTTTTGTCACTATGTTTTCAAAAAGCCGTCTGCTGCAGAGGCGTCAGAAAGCGTCTATATGAGGGAAAGGGTTAATAAATAATTCAATATCATACTTTTCTTCTAAAAGCTTTACATATTTTTACCCAGACATTGTCAATGTCTTCTGCTGCCGATTAACTGAAGTGTTCATGTACAAACTGTTCTTCTGATATAATCTTGATACATGATCAAACAGTGAAACGGACTGTGAAATAAATATTGGAAATTAACCCTTTCTGACGCCTCTGCCGCAGATATATGGTTTGGAAGTAAAAATGCAAAGAATGCAATATGCCCCTTATCTAGAACTTGGTAGTATTTTCTCTAAAATATTTCAAATGGTGTCTATTGTATCTATGAAGTCAGATACAGGCATAAAGGTTGAAGTCTATATTTAATTTTATTTATTGAGAATTTACACTGTTTTTAACATTATTTCAGTTATATCATGGCAACAGTTTCACTTATTCATGATCCCTGGGTAAACGAAATAGAAATAGCGCTTTGCCCAAGGGCACTTCACAATGACCTGCAGGTTTCGAATTTAGCAGTAGCAAATTTTCTACTTAAAATTGGAACATGCTACCTGTCCAAAAAGTCAGTTTGAAAAAAATTTGCTACCTGAAAAAAATGGCCCAGTTTTTATTTTAATTTGATGTTTCTCTTCCTATCTGCGCGTAATCAAGATAATTTACCCACTATTTTATCAATTTGTTGAAACAAACAAATTGTCAAGGTGATTGGTTTACGCATAACATTGTGCCAGACAATAAATACTCCACTAACCGTTTAGTGGATGCACATTAATTATCGATTTTAAACAAGTATTTACAAGTCATTAGATTAATTAAAGCAAAGGATAAAGCTTGCTTATGTTATTGTTTATCATGCTAAATAAATGCTATCTGAAAGATGAATTTACTACTTTCTTTCAAAGCAGGTAGCAAGTACTTGCTACCAGCCAAAAAAGTTAATTTCAAACCCTGACTGGGGATTGAATCCTGAACACCAAGTTCAATATCTTCAACGCTAACAACTCGGCCGGACAGATTCCTGTCTATATAATAATTATAAATAGTATTGTAAATACTGATCCCAAAGACACCATTAAAAATGAAAAAGAATCACCTCAAATTGATTTCTACTGTCTGATGAAATTTACGTTTTTTACTTTAGAACAGTCTAAAATTTTAGAGAAAATGAGTAATTAAACTAACAAGTCTGTTATAAATGTGAAACATCTTACCTCCTCTGGCGTTATTACACCTGTCTCTTTAAATTTGGATTCCTGGAAAATATATGATATATATTTGTTTCTAAATGCTTTCTAAGTAATCTGCTGCAGACTTGTTGTATGTGGGAAAGGGTTAAATTATTTATATGAGATTTTAATTTTCTCATCCCAGATTGTTTGAAAAGACATCGTATTTCCAGAGCTCAAGAAAAAGGACATTTTGCATGTTTTAAAATCCTTATTTAACCCTCTAACCCTATGGTGTTGGTACTCAAAAGATACAATTCTGTTGAATACCCACATCACAGGTTTGGTTGTAAATGAGAAAGATATTGGAATGAGTTCCCATCTGTAGATTTTCCAGGAATTCTCCAGATTTTTCCTGAAAATTCAGACAACTTTCCATGGATATCTAAAAAAAATCTGATAGTTTCCGTGGACACTTTGGAACAGTTCCCTGGACATCACGGAAAGGTTCCCTGGACACCCCAGAGTTTTCGGACAATTTTCGGCATTTCCACATCTTTACATTAAATTCCTTGTTTTTTCCATGGTTTCTCTGTATTTTCTTTTTTTGTAATTAGAGTCTCCGGAAAAACTGCAGCCGGTATTATCTGGTCCTCTGGTACTTCTGACTGAATCTTCAGATTACATATTATTTTGAAAATGTAAGCAGCTTATCAATTCTAAGATAAGCCCACTGTGTTTTTGTTACATGATTTTTTGGGAGGGTTAAGGGTATAACTGCTATTGGTAGAATCAGATTAACACTTAAGAAGGTAGGGGTGTTTTGAAATGGGAATGGGATATAGGCCAAACCAAAAATGGGTTACTATTCCAAGATTAATAAGCTTTGATGGAACCGGATCATGGCGCGCATTCTTTGTAAAATTCACTACCTTCGCTGAAGAACGAAAAATGGACAGGAAGGCAGAGGAAAAACTAGAAATATCACTGAAGATGATAAATACCCCCAAAACAGCACCTTGACTCAAAATATGGCTTCCGACCGACCAACAAAAGGGCAATAACTGTGTAAAATAACATGCAATTGTAAGACCTTTATGATATGCACATCTCCTCTTGGTATAGAAGCTTCATGTAAAATTTTATTGAATTCCACCAAGTGGTTTGTAACAAATAGGCCGGACAAAATACAACTTCTGACCGACCAACAACTTAATAAGTACAAGACCTCGGGTTGAGGGTGTCTCTCCCTTCTAAGAAAATCAGATATTAAATGGTATCACTATGCAAAAAGAAAGTAAAGTTGATAAAATGTGAAAAAGTAGGAGTCTGTCAATGCATTGTTATCAACATGTCATGATAAATAATAAACTCACTACATGTGTATATATCTTAATATATTTATTTACACATGAAGTAAAGAGTGATCAATAATACTACATTAAATTGTAAATAATTGCAATCACTATGATCATGATAGTAAGTTTTTACACATAAAATAACAACATAGTAATTTTAAAATAAGTCATGGGAAAATATTATTGTACTGAAAAGAAGGTCATATTTGCCGAAAATTTACATAATTACACTGATAAAGCAACACTTTTGAGATTTTACAAAAACACATATTTCAGAGCAAAAACAAAATTGTGTATTCTTATTTACTCATCAAAGTGTTATGTAACTTCCAGCAGGTATAACCAAGGTTGAGTTACCTAACAAAGGTCAAGTTCTGTAAAATTATGACCTTGACCTTAAAATGTTTACGGATGTCCCATGACCAAACAATACATCTGACATTTCAGAAAGATTCCATAAGGGGTTGCTGAGATAGGACTAAGGTTAAGTTTTGAGGTTAAGTTATCTAACAAAGGTCAAGTTATGCACAATTATGACCTTGACCCGGAAAATTTTGATGTTGATGGATGTCCCATGACCTAACAATACCTCTGACAAAGTTTCAGAAAAATTCCAGCAGGGGTTGCTGAGATATAAGAAAGGTTAAGTTACCTAACAAAGGTCAAGTTCTGCACAACTATGACCTTGACCCTGAAAGTTTTGACGTTGACAGATGTCCCATGACCAAACAATACAGCTAACAAAGTTTCAGAAAAATTCAAGCAGGGGTTGCCAAGATATAGCTATTTGTAAAAGCGGCTGCCGTCGCCGGAAAAGTGACTGCTATGTCTCACTCTACTATCGTGGGCGAGACAAAAAGGGCCATAACTCTGTAAAGTAACATGCAATTGTAAGACCTTAAGGGTATGCACATCTCCTCTTGGTATAGAAGCTTCATGTAAAATGTTATTGAATTCCACCCATTGGTTTGTAAGAAATAGGCCAGACAAAATTTGACCAACAACTTAATAAGTAAAAGGGCCGTTACTCTGTAAAATAACATGCAATTATAAGACCTTTAGGATATGCACATCTCCTCTTGGTATAGAAGCTTCATGTAAAATTTTATTGGATTACACCCATTGGTTTGTAAGAAATAGGCCTGACACAATATGACCAACAACTTAAGTAAAAGGGCCATAAATCTGTAAAATAACATGCAATTGTAAGACCTTTAGGGTATGCAAATCTCCTCTTGGTATAGAAGCTTCATGTAAAATTTAATTGAATTCCACCCAGTGGTTTGTAAGAAATAGGCCGGACAAAATATGGCTTCGGACAAAATATGACCAACATCTTAATAAGTAAAAAGGCCATAACTCTGTCAAATAAAAGGCATTTGTAAGACCTTTAGGGTATGCACACCTCCACTTGGTATAGAAGCTTCATGTAAAATGTTATTGAATTCAACCCAGTGGTTTGTAAGAAATAGGCCGGACAAAATCTGGCTTCGGACAAAATCTGACCAACAACTGAATAAGTAAAAGGGCCATAACTCTGTAAAATAACATGCAATTGTAAGACCTTTAGGGTATGCACATCTCCTCTTGGTATAGAAGCTTCATGTAAAATTTTATTGAATTCCACCTATTGGTTTGTAAGAAATAGGCGGGACAAAATATGGCTTCCGACCGACCGACAGGCAGACAGACAACCCGACACAGTGACTCCTATATACCCCCCCCCAAACTTTGTATTTTTGGGGTATAATAACCTATGCTGGTGTTTACAGGAGGGTGCAAGTGATTTCTTTGCCATGCTTATAGACAGAGAGCCACACTTGGAATACTTTGACTTTGTGCAGAGGCTTGAAAGGCGGTTTTGTTCAAGCGACCTACCCAGCACATTAAGAATGGAGTTCGTAAATCTGCGCCAGAAATCAGATGAAACGGTTAACAGATAGGCAGATACGGTGGCCAGTTTGGGCTACAAAGCATATACAGACATGCCAGATGATTACCTTCAGCACAAACTCATCGTCAAGTTCTGCCAGGGATGTCAGGACAGGGAGTCAGGTAATTTTGCAATCATGTAGTATGGAATCGGAATAATACAAAAATGATGAATTTTGGAGAGTAAGCTACTCAGCCCGGCAGATGTCTTACGAACCACATGCATATCAACACAGGGATATGTTGAAAGCCGGTTTGATGGATGGTCTCATCAAAACCAATAAGGTTCAACCAAAAAATAAAGGGTTCATATTAAGAAGCCAACCTACATCAGATGTGGAAGTACGACTAAGCACTGTCAAAAGCAAGTTAACTACAAGGTATTAACTGTCATGGATCAATTGAAATCAATGATGGTTAGGACTGAAGGTCAAATGGATAGGTCAAGGTCCATGTCAAAGGACAAAGGCAAAACAGAGTCATCTGAAAGAAGTCTAAGTACAGGCAGGTCAGATGCAGATTTAAACTAGATAGGGTTGAGGCAGGAGGTCAATCTTCAACCTAGAAACAATCTGGCCTGACTGAAGTGGAACCCTTAGATGAAAACCAAGACCCATCAATCCAAACTGAGGGAGATAAGAATATGGACTCGAAAGTCTGAAAGCAATCCATAAGACAATTTCCGGTTACAACAAGTTAGCAGGGGCATCTAAAGTATGACTTCAAATTGGGATCGGTCAAATATAACTATGGATTGCATGTCCATTACTCCACAGAAGAACTCTCGCCTAATCAGGAAGGTGGAGGAAGAGATCATTGAAAGTTCAAATGAAGATGTATGTTCGCGTGTCTATGTCACACCAAACGCTGGTATAGTGAAGTATGGCAAAAGAAGTACTGCGTCCGAGTTCCAAAATGAGTCAAACAAAAGTAGACTTGTGCCGGTATTTATATTGGAAAAGACTTACAATAAAGGGACCCTGCATAAGATGACTGAAATTCTGGATCAGTCCGCCTTTCACCTAAAACTTGACAAAAAGGGGATTCAAGCATAGAACTTGAATAGAACTGTGTTTGACAGGGGTAGGGCCCTGACAAAATTGATCAGTCAAAATCTGGATCAGTCCGTCTTTCACCTAAAGCGTGACAAAAGGGGACTGAAACACAGAATTGTGATTGACAGGGGTAAAGCCATGACAAAAAAGAGAATAATGCAGTTACTCAATTCTTAGAACAAAAATATAAAATAGAGGTACTAAAGGTCGAAAATAAAAATGCATATTATTGTAACTAGAGCAACCTTACTCAACCGCAGACATTCTTAGACCAAAACCTGTACATTGAGAGTCCCAGAATGTAGGAATTTAGTAATGGGTTGTAGAAATGTCCACTGACTGCAGGATCCACTGAGAACTCTTGCCAACAAATTTTTAGAATAGGCTCTTTGAGCGCTAGATTTCATTACATGAAGAAATTGTATTCTCAAGGGTTGAGTCAAATGTATTGGATATGAAGTTATAGACTATAGTTGTCATGCAAATGCTTGTTTCTGTCTTTTGGACCATGGCAGAGCAATTCAGGAATCCAGCAAATTGTATCATTTAAACGGGTCAATGGTATTACTTGTTTTGAAAAAGAGCAGCTGTGTGATTGCTAAGGAGTATTGGCTTCATTCAAAAGAAATGAAATTGTAATCCGCCTCAACATGTAAAAAGGGGATACTTTGTTTAGTACTGGGTGCATATTCCCAGCAGTAACTACATTTGAAAAGGTGACTTCAACTTCAAGCCGACCAGAGATGCAATCGTTTGCCAAATATAGGGATTTGCCTGTGTGGTCATAGTTACAGAAATTCAAAAACCCACTCGCCTAAAGTAAAAGGGGGTTTAATCTGTATACGTTATAACTAATAAGGAAGGCACATCCGTATATAACTAGAAGATGAAGTATCTATTCATACCTGGTTACATCTGGGACGAATATATATAGGTCGCATTTATAAACCAAATGGGCCAAAGGTATTTTATTGGTCACGTATCAAAAATAAACAGACCAAATGCAATTTGTTTGTTGTGTATCAAAAAGAAATCCACAACATTGCTCTTTAGCTTGTCAAATATGCCAAGGGATAATCCGATTTATAGCAAAAGGCTTGTGGTGCAGAAGTGAACTGATCACTAGTGAGCCTAATGAGAAGAGTGCATAAAGACCAATAGTGACGAAAAATGACTGACCAGAGCCAAGACTCCTATAAAACGGGGGAATGTGGTAGAATCGGATTTACATCTAAGAAGGTAGGGGTGTTTTGTGATGCCCTCTATCGGTGACAGCCACCATTTGCGCATGCACACTAATTGTAGTTTGTACACAAGATCCAGCAAGTCATTAGAGAATACACATGGTCCTTATACAGAGCAGACGCTTATAGTTTTCAAATTCCTGTTTTGTTTTGGGACTGATCAGGGACCGTGTATGTTGTCCTTGGACTGGCACAGCTTAATTAATTGTTCTTGCTTTCACACGACCTAGGCTTTGCCTATCCACATATTATCAGAATATTTTTTATGAGAATTATTTGCAGATTAAACCAGAGCTCTAGATAAAGAGAGTTTTGCTTGTTCTAAATTCCTTATTTCATCCACTAACCCTATGTTGTGACTTGTGGGTACTCAAAAGAATCGTGTCAACGAGACGAAACTTTTGAATAAGACAAAATAGAGTTGGTTTGAAAATGAGAACGATATTGTGGGGAAAAGAGCTATAAACTCCTCCTTATCTGGACCTCTGGTAAACGTTGATGTGGTCCCGTCTTCCAAGGTAACAAAGATAAATTCGGACGGTCAATAGACTCTAAAACGAAAGTTCATATCGACTTGTCATGTACCTTTAAAACAGGGGTAAGATACTCAGCCATTCCTAGTGCAGTTCCTTTTACAGTATTTAATATATTTTGCATCGCCATAGCTGAAGTGAAAGTCTATTTAATTTCAATATTTTCACAAATGTTCCACCTCCCGGAATCAAGCCGGAAGTTTGTTATCTGTCAGATTAACGGTGCTATGTAAAATATGTAATTTCATGACAGTTACTAGATTTAGACTGGAACCAGTCCCTAATGTTCAAGTATCACCACGACAAAGGCATTGAATCACTCGAAGTTTGCAATACTAAAGCTCCCAATAACTTTACGTTAAGGATTAATTTCAGGTTCAAAAAGATTTCTTGATTTTTGTAGATTGTTTAAAATGTTAATTCATGAATCTCTAAATAAAATCCAACCAAGATGAAAATTAAATGATTTAATTATTACAGCTATATATTAACAAGACGAATTTTGATGCAAAGCATCAAAGACGCCGCGCATGATTTTGAAGCATGACTTAAAAGAAGCAGATGCAGTTCAGAAAATTGAAATAACATTTAAACAGACAGGATGTAAATATTTCGAACAAGAAGGCCAAATGCCTCTTTATTTGAAACAAGAGGGCCATGATGGCCCTGGATCGATCACCTGTTTTTTTCTTCATTTTAGCTATATATAAGCCCCGCCACCTGGCGGCCATAGTTTCCGACCAATCAACTTGGCTTGAAGGAATCTGATAGAGGGTCACCCTAGGAACATTTTTACAAAATTATTTGAAAATCGGCCTGACACTTTTGGTGGAGAAGATTTTTTTAAGTTTTCACTATAGCCATATAATGCAAAATAGCCCCGCCCCCACTTGCGGCCATGTTTTTCGACCAATCAACATGGCTTGAAGGAATCTGAAAGTGGGTCACTTAATGAACATTTCTACAAAATTATTTAAAAATCGGCCTAACACTTTCGGAAAAGAAGATTTTTTAAGTTTTCAATATAGCCATATATATAAGGCAAAAAAGATCCGCCCCCCTTGCGGCCATGTTTTTCGACCAATCAACATGACTTGAAGGTATCTGATAGAGGTCATCCAAGGACCATTTCTACAAAATTATTTGAAAATCTGCAAACCAGTAATGGAGAAGAAGATTTTTTAAGTTTTCACTATAGCCATATAAGTTAAAATAGCCCCGCCCACTGGCAGCCATGTTTTTCAACCAATCAACATGGCTTGAAGGAATCTGATAGTGGGTCACTTAAGGAACATTTCTACAAAATTATTTGAAAATTGACCCGACACTTTCGGAGGAGAAGATATTTTAAGTTTTCACTATAGCCATATAAGGCAAAATAGCCCCGCCCCCCTGGCGGCCATGTTTTTCGAACAATCAACATGGCTTGAAGGAATCTGATAGAGGGTCATCCAAGGAACATTTTTACAAAAGTATTTGAAAATCGGCCTGACACTTTCGGAGGAGAAGATTTTTATAAGTTTTCACTATAGCCATATAAGGCAAAATAGCAACATTCTGCATGGATCCCAAAAAATTGAAGGAAATCTGGTGAGGTCATTGAGAGGAGGCTTTCTGTGAAGTTTCATCACAGTTGACCCACTGGTTACTGAGGAGAAGAAGTTGACGGACGACGGACGACGCACGACGGACGCCGGACAAAAGGCGATCACAATAACTCACCTTGAGCAAAGCTCAGGTGAGCTAAAAAGAAGACCAAGATGTGCCTACATTGCTCATCTGGCTACCATAGCCTATAATAAAAGGTTACAAAGAGCAGAAAGGGTCAATTTTGACGTAGGGATTGACGTTTTGTATGCTGCGATCTATGTGATATTCAGCATGTGAAATTTTGTCGTGAAAAGTCAAGTTTAGTCCTGAAACCATTTGGTTTAGAGTTTGCTTAACATTGACTGCACCTATAATGTGTCATACAAGCTGACGTTTCTTAATTTCTTATCAATAAACGGTTGTATATCTGATCTAACTATATCAACAAGATAACAAAAAATATATATATATATAGGTGCTTAAATATTAATATATATTAAGGTTTAATGCCTCTAGTTATAAGTTAAGTATGACACAAGCTTTGATGGAGAGCGGGAAGTCTATAGCAGAAGTATGATAACAAAGACGGAGTTACTAAACACAAAATACGAAGTAATTTTAAAAAGTTTAAATGTAATTTTATATACATGTATTAAACTGTTGTATGTGAGCTTTTAAGCACTATCCTTTTAAAATTTAGTAGAGGTAGCGAATTGGGAAATTATTAGAGTATGCCAATGGGATTAACTACCCGAGTCTAACGGTCGAAATGTTCTAAAGCCTTTGTACTCGAGAGTTATCTCCCTTCACATGTATAGTCAACATATAGCAAAAATACAATGGTCTGAATAAAGAAAGTTTAAAGTTTAGAAATACAACAGAAATAAATAGGAAAACACAACCCCGAAACATTTTTCTGAGCTTTGATGGATCGATTCGTCAGTGCAGTAAACCAAACAATTAAAAATAGCCTATGAAGTAACTCCGTAAAACAAACTTTAAAAAAAAGCGTAGCCTAGGAAGATGGGGAACAGTTATTAAAAACATATTAAATGTGTCTAAAGTGTTGTAATAACGGTAGAAGACATACGCAGTGTGTATTGTTTTGTCTCTTAAATCATTTTATACAATTAATTGATTCATAAATGTTGTTTTATTGAAACATACAACAGGGTTTTTCTTAACAATAATAATGTTGGTTGCTCCCTTTTCGATTACGTCACCCCATGGTACAACATTAAAACCTATCCCATACTGATCAACTGATTTTATTTGATTGATGAAATAGATGTTTTCAAATGCGTCTGCTGCTGATTTAGGTCAATAGTTTGCCTACTGACAGAAGTATGCCTGTCGCTAATTAACTATAGCACGCCAGGTACCATTGAAGTATATATTATTGGGATAGGGGCGTTTCGCCACTATCCCATAGCGAAGCTGCTTTCGAAAAGTCGGATTAAAGCTGCAACCGAAGTCCACATGTGTATACCTACACCAAAATCGAGTTTTGATTGGTTATAATCTGCCTTTTCAACGATTTCATTGGTTCGACCGAATCACGAAACCCTCCGCTTGCATAAATTTATGAGACAAAATAGTTTCTATGAATGAAACACACTCTGAACTATGGTTGACCTCAATGTCAGTAGTGTGAGGTAACGTCGACCGTTCTGTGACCCCATTAGTTTACAAACGTCGACTTATAGAGAAATGTGCAAAGCACTGTAAATAAAATTATTGAAAGAAGTTGAAACCATTGTGGCAAAAGTAGAAATTGCCTACGAAAAGCAATTTCCCCTTTTGTCACAATGTTTTCGATTGTCGTCTGCTGCACATGCGTCTGTAAGCGTCTGTAGGCGGAAAATGGTTACATCCTCCCCATGGAAGCGGAACCCTTTCCGTGATACTTTAACAGTTCGAAAATGGAGCTATTGCTGACAATGAGCAATTCCTCCTTTTCACACAATGCTTTCAAACACGTTTCAAATTAATTCTTTTCATATTTAAACGTTTTACTATGGACGTTCTTTCCCTCTTTCTCCCTTCCGGACACATTGAATAACATGCTAGAGATGAATGATTACGAGCAATTTTGTCTTACATCAAGGGGAAAAATATATAGTTGAAATCTTTGTGGAAAAAGAGGAAATGGGTCATGATAAACAATTCTGCAGCCGTCTGCTGCACATGCGTCAAAAATGCGACTGTAAGCGGGAAAGGGTTGAACCGTTCCCGTTATAGCTACTTAGTTACAAACAAATGTTAAAAGTATATTTGCAAACGGAGCAATTGCTGACAATGAGCAATTCCTCCTTTTCAAACAATGCTTTGAAACATGAATCAATTTGTTTCTATAACCTAGATAACGAAAACATTTGTCTACAGTTATTATTTTAACCTTTGCCCCTTTTAGACACATTTGACTAACCTTAACAGATGAATGATAATCAACAAGTTTGTCTTTTTCCACAATGTTTTCATCACTATTCAAAATCATACTTTTATTAATTCAGGTCAATAGTTATGCCTTAGTTCAATGTTGTTTGCTGTATATTTAGTCTATGTGGTCAAGGTTAAGGAATACTGTAAACAAACTTCGTCCAAAGAGAGAGGTCCTACTGTGTATACATGCCATGAAATAATGTTACAAACGGTCTCACCGCTACTGGGGAATTGTTGGTAAAACAGGTCGCGTTTTGTGTTGAATATTCTCATGTGTCGCTGTATGTAGACCCTACTAGGAAATAGAAATTAAATCTACACATTATAGATAAGTTAATTTCAACATTGATTGATTGGGGTTTAACGCCGTTTTTAACATTTCTTCAGTCATATCACGGCGGCCAGTTCACCTACAAATGTATTTCCTGGTTTTCTCAAACCAGTACTCCTCACAACAATCTTCCTAAGCAACTGGCTGCGTTTCCACATAGACTTAGCCCATTGGTGAAAGACGAATGACGCATGTCGCATTGACTTTTGTCAAACGTCGGAAAGAAATTTGGCCGAAATTGTCAACACATCCGAGTTATAACCGCAAGGTCATTATTTATTTTATAATTGAGGCGCTTCTAGCGATTTTGGGACTAAAATTATAATGTATATGCATTTGCGTTAATTGAAGACTCAACGTTCATCAACGTGTAATATAGTCCTAGATGTATCTGTTGACAAATAAACTAGAAATGTAGTCTAAATAGGTTTTTGAAAATTAACCTTGACGGTCCGGTCCCGTTTCGGAGATACAATTAAATTGCAAATACTTTACAAATACCATAATCTAAGCTGACGTGTTTTGACGCATCGAACCAGTCTTCTGTAATCAATACTTTATGAGTTGTCTCTGTCTGTAAAGCTTGGAGGTATAATCCGGCGTCCGGCCGGCTGTCTGCCTGAATGTGCATTCGTCCGTCCGTCATGGATTGCATGTATTGGTTAACACGTTGTTTCTGTATGGCAGATTTATTTCAAAGTGGTCACAATTATACCCGTGTGATCAGGAGAACGGCAAAGTACTAGGTACATAACTCTGGTCTGTTTTTTCAGTTATCTCCATTTTTCCTTATTTAGTTCAGCGATTGTCTCAATTAATTTTCATTGTATCAATTTCAAACTTGGTTTGTAGGTAACTTATGACCTACAGATTTGCAGTGCACCATTACCATTAATTTAGCATGCTGCGTTTGGAGTGTGTATATTTTTGTCTTTCCATGTTCTCACTTATTATATGACTTTCGCATGCAACACATGCGTTCCGTGAAATTCCCTTTTTCGTTAATGAGTGCTTCCCCAAGCTTTGTACTTCGTCAAATCTAATCTGTTTTTAGGTGTAAACTCAATTTTTTCATTTCTTCGGTTATTGTCTCAATATATGTCCAATATATCAATTTAAGACTTGGTGTATAGGAAACTCAGAGCTGCAATTGTGCAGTGCAAAAGAAACATAACTCTATCATGCTTTCGATTGTCTTTCATTTATCAGCATGATTACAATATACATTGTGGATCTTTAGTGATTTCTGAACTAGAAATATTTTAATTAAGGGTAGCTGCTCGTTTTTTTTTGTCAATCTTTTGTCCTTCGATATTTTGTTTATACAAGAAAAGGGTAAAACTTTGACAAATGAGGTATATGTTATTGGCAGGCAATATGTGTTGCTTCAAACATTTTTGGTTTGGTTTGTTTAAAGGTAATTGTTTCATTGTTTCAACAATGTTTGTCCATATGATCTATGCTATATGTTTTCAACTTACATATGCCCCTATACCATCAGCGCTTTCAGCGCTTTGATTAGTTTTGGTGGCAGTTTCTCCGGCCATTTATATCTCAGTGATTGTATTATCTATTTAGGCCAATCCGTCCATCTATCCGTTCGTCCGTCCGTCCGCTCAGTTGCATGATCGCGGTATTAGTTGGTTATAAGCAGGTGAGCCCTGAGACAAAACAATTATTTGATTCCTCCGTAACCACTTAAAATATTGTGTTTCTTAACTGATCATTCGATTGTTTGAAAACAATGGATGTACCATGTAAGGGGTCAAACGCCGGTCCATACACCCCACCCATTCATCCATCAATCCCTCTATCATACATATATTTATTTATTTGTTTTGATTTGATGCGTATCATTTTCGATACATCAGCTTAAACTACCGTTTAAAAGTACCTACAAAGATTCATCATTTGAAGAAAATAGACATTCATATATTTATAAATGGCAAACAAAAGCATGTTTAAAAAAACGTTAACTTTATAATTCCTATATTTTCAAAGATATAATGATATAAGGCCACAATGAAACAATAGCATAGGGTATGACAGAGAGAGGGAACGGTGTTATATTATTTCATTGATATTTGATTCATCATTTGATAATGCTATATTTTTACAGCCTCAAGGTTTTTGTTCATGAAAAGTGCAAAGATATATATTAGGTGAAACCATCCTAATCGAGCTTTGTTTCATTGAGTAAACGCAGAGTTAACATAGATTCTCTCGAAATTATTAATGACCTTTAATTACATTGTCGCTTTCAAACTAGTTTAAAGCATCATTTCCACGTGCAAAGTAATTATATTAACTTCATATCCACCTTGTCTGTGGAGCAATTATGCCATTAAGTGAAAAACCTTGCATTTCAGACTTAGGGGAAACACTCAGATGTATGACATGATGCTATATATAGGCATAACCCACTCATTACAGGTAACTATATGGTTGCCAATATTGTAATAAAAATATTATTATCAATAAACCATGAAACATAATTAATATTAACCAATGTAGCTAAAGGGGAAATTCCTGATGAATTTCTGATAATGAACAATTTCCCCCTTTGCCCCAATGTTTTCAATTCTATTCAATGAATCTCATATTTTTGACTAAACGTTTTCAATGTCGTCGGGTGAAGATTGATGAATATGGGAAATAGTTTATATAAACTTTGAAAGTGTTTTAACAAGAGAGAAAGCATGATACTGCTTTAGGTCGACGAAGGGCGATTATTGTTTGGAGTGATTCAGTTAACCCTTTCCCACATGTGGACGCATTTGACGCATTGTGACAAAGGGAGAAAGTGCTCATAACGAACGTTTTTTTCTTTTGCAACAATATTTTCAACTTTGTCTGTAATTATACCTTCATTAGATTTTCAGTGTTTTAGTCTAGGTTGTTTTCAAAGTTAGCTGTTACAGATTTGTTGCATGTATGAACACGGTCCACCAGTATCATAATGATGACATATGGTTTGACTTTGAATTGACTTGTCTTGGAGAAAGAAGCGTGAACTTGAGCATGGATGTGCAATGTTACGACCGATATGTACATCGACCTTTTCAATTGTCTGTTCTTCGCGTTGTGTTCAACAATCCTGTTTGACAATATTTGAGCCGCGTTTAGCAAGTTGTGGTCTTAATGCATTAAGGCAGTAAATACTCAGACAACCCCGTGTGCGTACAGTAAATAGTCAGACGACCCTGTGTGCGTACAGTAAATACTCAGACGTCTGACGACCCCGTGTTCGTACAGTTAATACTCAGGCGACCCCGTGTGCGTACAGTAAATACTCAGGCAACCCAGTGTGCGTACAGTTAATACTCAGGCGACCCCGTGTGCGTACAGTTAATACTCAGGCAACCCCGTGTGCGTACAGTTAATACTCAGGCGACCCCGTGTGCGTACAGTTAATACTCAGGCGACCCCGTGTGCGTACAGTTAATACTCGGGCGACCCCGTGTGCGTACAGTAAATACTCAGACGACCCTGTGTGCGTACAGTAAATACTCAGACGTCTGACGACCCCGTGTTCGTACAGTTAATAATCAGGCGACCCTCGTGCGTACAGTAAATACTCAGGCGACCCCGTGTGCGTACAGTAAATAGTCAGACGACCCTGTGTGCGTACAGTAAATACTCAGACGTCTGACGACCCCGTGTTCGTACAGTTAATAATCAGGCGACCCCGTGTGCGTACAGTAAATACTCAGGCGACCCCGTTTGCGTACAGTAAATAGTCAGACGACCCTGTGTGCGTACAGTAAATACTCAGACGTCTGACGACCCCGTGTTCGTACAGTTAATAATCAGGCGACCCCGTGTTCGTACAGTAAATACTGAAGCGACCCCGTGTGCGTACAGTAAATACTCAGACGTCTGACGACCCCGTGTTCGTACAGTTAATAATCAGGCGACCCCGTGTGCGTACAGTAAATACTCAGGCGACCCCGTGTGCGTACAGTAAATAGTCAGACGACCCTGTGTGCGTACAGTAAATACTCAGACGTCTGACGACCCCGTGTTCGTACAGTTAATACTAAGACGACCCCGTGTGCGTACAGTAAATACTCAGGCAACCCCGTGTGCGTACAGTTAATACTCAGGCAACCCCGTGTGCGTACAGTTAATAATCAGGCGACTCCGTGTGCGTACAGTTAATACTCAGACGACCCCGTGTGCGTACAGTACAGTAAACACTCAGACAACCCTGTGTGCGTACAGTAAATACTCAGGCGACCCCATGTGCGTACAGTAAATACTCAGCCGTCTGACGACCCCATGTTCGTACAGTTAATAATCAGGCGACCCCGTGTTCGTACAGTTAATAATCAGACGACCCCGTGTGCGTACAGTAAATACTCAGTCAACCCCGTGTGCGTACAGTTAATAATCAGATGATCCCGTGTGCGTACAGTAAATACTCAGGCAACCCCGTGTGCGTACAGTTAATACTCAGACGACCCCGTGTGCGTACAGTAAACACTCAGACGACCCCGTGTGCGTACAGTAAATACTCAGGCGACCCCGTGTGCGTACAGTAACTACTCAGACGTCTGACGACCCCGTGTGCGGACAGTAAATACTCAGACGACCCCGTGTTCGTACAGTTAATAATCAGGCGACCCCGTGTGCGTACAGTTAATACTCAGGCAACCCCGTGTGCGTACAGTTAATAGTCAGGCGATCCTCTGTGCGTACAGTTAATAATCAGGCGACCCCGTGTGCGTACAGTAAATACTCAGGCGACCATGTGTGCGTACAGTAAATAATCAGGCGACCCCGTGTGCGTTTAGTTAATACTCAGGCGACCCCGTGTGCGTACAGTAAATACTCAGGCGACCCCGTGTGCGTACAGTAAATACTCAGACGTCTGACGACCCCGTGTGCGGATAGTAAATACTCAGACGACCCCGTGTTCGTACAGTTAATAATCAGGCGACCCCGTGTGCGTACAGTTCATACTCAGGCAACCCCGTGTGCGTACAATTAATAGTCAGGCGACCCTCTGTGCGTACAGTTAATACTCAGGCGACCCCGTGTGCGTACAGTAAATACTCAGGCGACCATGTGTGCGTACAGTAAATAATCAGGCGACCCCGTGTGCGTTTAGTTAATACTCAGGCGACCCCGTGTGCGTACAGTAAATACCCAGACGGCCCCGTGTGCGTACAGTAAATACTCAGGCGACCATGTGTCCGTACAGTTAAAACTCAGACGACCCCGTGTTCGTACAGTTAATACTCAGGCGACCCCGTGTGCGTACAGTTAATACTTAGGCGACCCAGTGTGCGTACAGTTAATACTCAGGCAACCCCGTGTGCGTACAGTTAATACTCAGGCGACCCCGTGTGCGTACAGTTAATACCCATGCGACCCCGTGTGCGTACAGTAAATACTCAGACGACCCAGTGTGCGTACAGTTAATACTCAGGCGACCCCATGTGCGTACAGTAAATACTCAGGCGACCATGTGTGCGTACAGTAAATACTCAGGCGACCATGTGTGCGCGGACAGTAACTACTGAGGCGACCGAGTGCACGTACAGTAAATACTCAGGCGGCCCCGTATGCGTACAGTTAATAATCAGGCGACCCCGTCTGCGTACAGTAAATACTCAGGCGGCCCCGTGTGCGTACAGTAAATAATCAGGCGACCCCGTGTGCGTACAGTAAATACTCAGGCGGCCCCGTGTGCGTACAGTAAATACTCAGACGACCCCGTGTGAGTACAGTAAATACTCGGACGACCCCGTGTGCGTACAGTTAATAATCAGGCGACCCCGTGTGGGTACAGTAAATGCTCAGAGGACCCGTGTGCGTACAGTAAATACTCAGACGACCCCGTGTACGTACAGTAAATACTCAGACGACCCCGTGTGCGTACAGTAAATACTCAGACGACCCCGTGTGCGTACAGTAAATACTCGGACGACACCGTGTGCGTACAGTTAATACTCAGACGACCCCGTGTGCGTACAGTAAATACTCAGGCTACCCTGTGTGCGCACAGTAAATACTCAGAAGACCCCGAGTGCGTACAGTAAATACTCAGACGACCCTGTGTACGTAAGTAAATACTACGACCCTGTGTGCGTACAGTAAATACTCAAACGACCCCGTGTGCGTACAGTAAATACTCAGACGACACTGTGTGCGTACAGTAAATACTCAAACGACATTTTGTGCGTACAGTAAATACTCAGACGACCATGTGAAATTACAGTAAATACTCAGACGACACTGTGTGCGTACAGTAAATACTCAGACGACCCCGTGTGTGTACAGTAAATACTCAGGCGACCCTGTGTGCGTACAGTTAATACTCAGACGACCCCGTATGCGGACAGTAAATACTCAGGCTACCGTGTGAGCGTACAGTAACTAGTTAGACGACCCTGTGTGCGTACAATAACTAGTCAGACGACCATGTTTGCGGGCAGTAAATACTCAGCGACCCTGTGTACGTACAGTAAATACTCAGGCGACCCCATGTGCGTACAGTAAATACTCAGACGACCCCGTGTGCGTACAGTAATTACTCAGACGACACAGCGTGCGGACAGTAAATACTTAGACGACCATGTGCGCGTACAGGTCATACTCAGACGAGACTGTGCGCGTAAGTAAATACTCAGGCGACAATGTTTGCGTACTGTAAATACCGTGGCGACTTTTTCTGTGGACAGTAAATACTCAGGCGACCCTGTGTACGTACAGTAAATACTCAGGCGACCCTGTGTGCGGGCAGTACATACTCAAGCGACCCTGTGTGCGGCCATTAAATATCCAGGCGACCCTGTGTGCGGGCAGTAAATACTCAGGCCACCCTGTGTGCGGGCAGTAAATACTCAAGCGACCCTGTGTGCGGGCAGTAAATACCCAGGCGACCCTGTGTGCGGGCAGTAAATACTCAGACGACCCTGTGCCCGTACAGTAAATACTCAGACGACCCTGTGTGCGGGCAGTAAATACCCAGGCGACCCTGTGTGCGGGCCGTAAATACTCAAACGACCCAGTGCCCGTACAGTAAATACTCAGGCGACCCTGTATGCGGGCAGTAAATACCCAAACGACCCTGTGTGCGGACAGTAAATACTCTGGCGACCCTGTTCGCGTACTGTAAATTCTCAGACGACCCCGTGTGCCGACAGTAAATACTCAGGCGACCCTGCGCGCGTACAGTAAATACTCAGGCGACCCTGTGTGCGGGCAGTAAATACCCAGGCGACCCTGTGTGCAGGCAGTAAATAATCAGGCGACCCAGTGCGCGGGCAGTAAATACTCAGGCGACCCTGTGTGCGGGCAGTAAATACCCAGGCGAGCCTGTGTGCGGACAGTAAATACCCAGGCGACCATGTGCGAGGACATTTAGTTCTCAGGCGAAACTGTGCATTTCAACAGTCTCATTCACAAGAGTCTTCATCGTCCGCATATATGTTATACAATGTACATACATATAAGAACCTTCTGGAAAAAAGATGAAGTGCAGTCCCAGTAATTGTATACCAATATAACTTTAAATGATGTCAAGGCTGAGTGAATTATGACCCAAAGTCGATACACGTGGCTCATTTAATATCCATTTCTTATATAGGGACAAGGTTCGTGGAGATAGGGAGATAGGTCACAAGTGTAACAGCATCGAAATGTTTACGTCAATTCACACTGCCGGCCTTGAACACAATGTTTATCTTGTTGTTTTCATTGACACTACCCTTTTTTTAAACTCCCTGCGACTCATTGCCAAATTTCCTTTTTTTTTTTCAACATTAGCAGACGACTTTTGGAAACATAGTGGCAAAGTGAGAAATGGCTCACATTGATCAAGTTCTCCTTTTGTTATATTTCAATAATTATAATTTCATTTATTGATATTCTCCATTTATTTTGTTAAGATGTGTTCAAATTCGTCTGCTACAGATTTGTTGTATGTGAGAATGGGTTAATGTTACACATGTTAAGCAAATTTATCCATCATAATATCCTTACATTCTACATTGACATATACTGAAACATTTACCGATTTGTTTAGATTGTTCTGATTTAAAAAGATGTCAAAGCCAGGGGCGTAGCTCACTTTAGGCACTGTAGGCACGTGCCTACACATTTGTTCTCATGCCCTAACATGCAGCTGCGGCTATAGACATCTGCGTAATGTATCGACCAGATAAGCCTGCGCTGTCCGCGCAGACTGATCCGGCCGACACATTCCGTCTTAGGGGGATAGATGTATAGAGTAGTGATTCCTGAAACAGAAAATCCACAGGAGGCGAAAAGTGTCTATCCGGGTAGGCCTGTATGGTATTCTTAGGCTGATCTGGGTCGATACTTTACGCAGAGTCCACAATGTTGATTTTCTCACGAGACGGCCTACACATTGATCATTGCCAAGCTACGACCCTGAAAGCCAGTATGTATGTAACTTGATAATAACCACTTTCCCTGATCAAACACAACTACCTATTAGTAGTTTAACACATTTCCATTTACTAACATTGATTTGGGTTTCACGCCGTTTTCTACAATGTTTAAGTCCTATTCACGGCGGCAAGTTCACCGTCTCATATCTTTCCTGGTTTTATCACACCAGTACTCCACAAAACATACTTTCCAAGCAACTGGCCTCTTCTTCACTTAGATTGTTAGCCTATTGACGAAAAAACGAATGATGCTTGTCACAGTGACTTTTGTCAAACGGCGGAAATAATTTTGGACGAGCTGGGAATCGAACTTAGATCCCCTGAATTGACAGCCGCCATTGCCACCGACTGAGCTACCGGGGCTCAGCTTACCACAGGTGAGTCTAATCTGATATCCTTCCCACCGCCACTTAAATTATTGATTGCTTAAGGTGTTTTATGCCGCTTTTTAACAATAGTTCGGTTATATCATGGCGTTTCCGGGGTAAGTTATTAGTACTACTTTTCCATTTATCCCGTCACCATCGAGCCAGGGGATCGAAACCGCGACCTTCCGCACACAAGGCGGACGCTATTTCACAACACCACAAAGGCGGTTCCTTAAGTTAACTTGACGAGTCAACTCGGGTGACCACATTGGTGAAATGGTCTTAAACTCCGTGATTTGTTGTACAATTCCATTAAACAGTACATTGTTTGGTAACAGCTGTTCAAAACACACTGTTTGTACATTGGTTTGATAAGATAAGTTTAACACATAAAAGTGAAAATGAAAGTAGACTTTCCACAATTCCATGTGCATTTTGAAATGTGAATTCCGATAAGGGTATCTATTTTACCCTTTTAAACATGCAGACGCACCTTGACGCATCTGCAACAGACAACTTTTAAAAACGTTGTAACAAAAGAAGAAATTGCTCGCATTGATAGTGGTTTGAGCCGTCCCGCGAGAAAACCAACATTGTGGGATCTGCGTAAAGTATCGGCCCGGATCATCCTTAACATGCCGCGCAGGCTAACCCGGACAGACACGTCTCGCCTCCTGTGGATTTTATGTTTCAGGAGTCATTACTCTATACCTCTATGCCCCTGAGACGGAATGTGACGGTTTAGCCTGCGCGGACTGCGAAGCCGGATCTGGATCGATACATTACGCTGAGGCCATAATGTAGGTGTTCTCGTGAAACGGATCATTTCATCTTTCTTCTTCTGTAAAGATTGTTCATATGCATGTCTCTGATGTTAGTTTTCAGATTGTTCGTATGAAAGGGTAAAACTGAAACTGAAAACTCGTACATGTGGCAGTCATACTAGATTTACACATTTATAACATGTATAGATAGATAGATTGTATTCTGGAAAAAGGGCAAATATGCCTAACATACCACAAATATATAACACATTCATTTAAACAGTCAAATAGCGGACTAATAGTCAAAATCCGGGGAGAAAATGTTTGAAAAATAATATAGAAAACTTAAATAAGATTTTTTTCCCCTTTGATTGACAAACGAATTAATATACTAATCAAAGATAATAAGTTAATAAAATTGAAATCATTAATGTAACAGTCATTTGAGAGAAGATATAACTCCCATAAAAAACATTTAGAAATCATTGCAGAAGGTGACGAAATTGCTCAATGTCAGCAATTTCTCAATTTCTACATTGATTTCTTCTAAAGGCTGCAACTAAACCTCAGCTACTCTACGTAATGATTGTTGTTCCTTATTTCAAAACCTTTGAAAACAAATAGTTGCCAAGTTTTTGACTATATTTTCATTTTCAGATTTTAGTAATTCAATAAATTTAATCATACTTGAGTGTTTCCAGTAATATTTTTTTGATATATAACATTCGTATATCAGAAAACATTGGAAATTTTAATAAAAAGTGCATTTCATCTTCGATAGTTTTACATAATTTACATTTTCTTTCATTATATGGTATTTTATTTGGTTTGTGCCATCTTCCAGCTTCAATTTATAATCTATGTGCAGAAACACGAAATCTTGTAAGAGCGATTCTAAATTTATCGATTTTAATTGAATTTAAATATGGTTGAAAAACGAAATCAGAATAAAGTCTGTATGTTTTTGCTCTTGAAGAGTTTTGTAAATCAGAATTTCATATCTGAATATAGTTATCAAAAATTCTTTGTTTAAAAACAGACAAAAATAATTTCACATTTTCAACACCTTGGTTTAACCTAACCATACAATATTAAAACCTAAGTTTTCAAAAACATTTCAAATCGACTTTACCAAAGTTTTTTTTTCTGGAAACAATTGAAAGTCATTCAACATCATGTCATATACATGTTTAATATATTTTTCATTTGTAGACCTAATTATTTTAAACCAATATGTTACTACTCTTATTAATCTCTTAAAATTGCACTCTTATAGAAATTCATAAAAAAAATAAGAAAAATTACAATTGTTTTCCCTTATAAACCTTTATGAGGACATTTTTGATTATAATTAGACTGTAGTATGAGAAAGCTTTCATATTTTAATTATTTAAATAAAGTTGTTTTTCCCTGCTCGGTAGGTACCTCTTTAAAGGTTGGTGTCTAATACAAACATTCGGTGTGTGGGGGGGGGGGGGGGGGGGGTGGGAATAAAGTGTACACAAGTCATTGAACTGAGTGTGTTTTTTATAACAGTTATGTACATTTTATCTCAACACGGTTCGTATATGACATCATACCTTTAAATATATTCTGGAATGAAAATGTACATGAATGGCTCCGTTTTTAAAATCCTGAAATCTTGGAGAAAAGTATAATTTGTGAGTGTGGGCTCTTGGGTAACATGTATTTGGTTGCACAATTTTAAATGAATATTTTCTAGTTTAAATGCCTCATTCATACCCCATATGATAAAATTGGTTATATAAAGTATATGGCACCCTTTCGGAATAATTTTAGGTTTTATTGACGGCGGAGCTTGTTATGGATGAA
>JASEVX010000008.1:30157920-30500973 GCA_031761405.1 Serripes groenlandicus | reverse complement strand
GAATACATATATGATAGGGCATGTCAAATTCTTAGAAATGTAATAATTTCGATAAAACTTACCCTTTCGTCAAGTTGCTTTAGCCTTTCTCTCGCCTCACTTAGTACCAATATCCGGTGTCGCTCCAATACGGTGATATTGTATAAACCAATGATAATCAAGGCTTGTACACGTACATGCACTGTGAGGGAAATTGCTTCTTTTCATAAAAACTACTGAACGACCAGCAGTAAATATGGGAACTACCTCCTTCTCCTCTCACGAAACCCTTTTGTCTACCAATAGGGACATTTGTGACGGACATAACTATTCAGCTACATTTCAGGCGGAGTATTTTGAACAGGGAGCGTGTCGCTATGCATTAAAAGGGATTCTATCGGGAACCGGGGATAGAGACAGAGATCGTTGTGTAACAAAAGTTTTCAAGAAAGAATATGCGAAACATTTCGTTCAATGGACGCCCGACCTTGCCGCCAGCAAAAAGGCTTTTATATTTGAGCAAGAATTTGTCAAAAAGTACATGCCGAGAATTCGAAATCGTGAAAATGAAAATGGAATTGAGTTTCTGATCCCACTAATTGCCAAAATGAAAAACATCCAACATTTCGATTTACTGTGGCTGTTTCCTATAGCTGATGACAGGTATGTCAAACTAAATGAATATGTGGCCATTGAACCATATATGGTGGGGGATTATGACAGGTTTAACTCGAATGGTAGTTACGAAAAAGGCATCCACGAGTTGATGACGGCTTTTGCCACTGGACATGGTACATCAGTGGACACAAGTACATGGTTTGTGACTTACAGGTATGTGTATCGTGATTATCTAACAACATAATTAATCCGTTTTGATTTTTCTTTAATTGATAGAATTTTAATTGGATAAACGCCAATTAAATTAAATCAATATTCCAGCCGCATAAATGTATATAGTCACTTCTGATAACAGTGCGGGTTCTTGATTGTCTCAGTAAACACGATTCCAGTGTTTACGTTGTTGCGAACACAGGTACAAGTATCGTTACAGCTAGAATAAAAAGGATTTTTCACATTTTACTATAACATAACTTAGATTTAAGTGCAAAATTTAAAAAAAATGTGATTTTTGTGTGAAACTTTTAGGAATATCGGAGAGGACACATTTTATTTCAAATTTATTAGCCTAATTAGAACGATTATTCCTAAATGCTCTGTCCCCATCGACAACGAAATCATTTATTTTTAAGTACAAAACCAGTTGTTTTCATTTGCTTTCAAATTTGGCTCATGGCATCAAGGAAACAGGAAGTCGCGTGGACTAGTTCTCGGTTGAAATAAATCACGACTTATATGCGATAAAAGGAAATTTGACGTGAAAACCATCTTAAGAAGAGGGAAGGTTTAGTTGTCCTATGATTTTAACTTGATATTCAATTATGGACATTTCAGGGCGTCAAGACCGCACATAATTACATGTTGACAGACCCTGCCATACATTCCTATGACTGTAGCTTTGGTCCCACAGATTTGGGTTTTCCTGGCATGGAGAGGGTTCTCGCCAATCACACATGTAACAGTCTGTGCAGAGAGCTGGGACTGGACAACCCACTCACAGGGACGTACATTCCAGTCGGACCTAGATCAACCACCTACTCGTTCCAGGTGACAGAAAAGGACCAAATAAGAGCCTACAGAGGAAAGAGTGACTACTTTAAAATTATGTCACCCACCTTCGAGTGATTTATCCTTTCCCAAATACAGGATATCTGCAGCAGACGACTTTGAAAGTATCCAGACAAAATAATGGAAAATCATAGATCTATCTAAATGAAAATTTATTATTTAAAAATCAAGAATTTTAAATGACCAATTTCTCCTTTACAGCGCGCCGAGCACTCTCTGGGCGGTTTTCTGTTCCCGTTTTTTTTTCCCTCGGACCTCCCACTAATGCGGACTACATAACAATGTTTTCATAAGTCGTCTGTTGCAGAAAATGAAAAAAGGTATAACCTTTGAATGATATATTTTAGAGTCGGCTATATAAGGGGCAATTACATATCAGAAAAAAGAATTGTAAAGTTTTATTTTTACACATAGGTCAAATCATCATCGAAAGTAAAGAAATTGCAGCCTGTTTTGAGCAGTTTCTCCATTTTGCCCCCAATATTTTTTAATTTAACAGCCGCAAAAGATCGTCTTTATTAAAGAGGGCTAAACAGATATGCACACAAAAAAACCAAAAAAAAATCCATGTGAATTTATTAACATGTGCATAAGACAATCAACTGAAAAATAATATAGATAAATCAAATGTAATTTTGATTAAATAAATACAACAGAAATTTATGTGCAGTCCATCTTTGTTTCAAATATATTAAGTTGTGATGAGGAGACGTCATCAGGACAATATGACGTCAGTTCCGTCGCGGCGTCATACAATTCCCGTACTTTTCCATCTGCTGAAATGCGGCACTCTGTACAAATATCTTCCCTTCCTGTGATCACACGCGCGTTTTTCTATGACTCAGGACCGAGTCATCCAGCATATGAAAAGAATTAAAGATAACTGGCAGAAATGTGTACAAAAACCTGCAATTAATACTACCTAATATTATTAAAATTACTTATAACAATAACAACAACGATATATCATTATCGTCTGTATTATCATCATAACCATTAGCATTAGTGCATCACTATTATTATCATCATCATCATCATCATCATCATCACAATCACTATAATCGATATCATTATCATCATCATTATTATTAACACTTTAATATCACCACCAATATTATAACATAACCAATATTAACATATTAAAGGTCATCATTAAATGAGATTAAAATATGGTTTGTCTAAATGATATAAAGAGGGAAATAAGTCACTACTACTACTATAGTAACTCATTAGTCAGTCAGGTAACCTTATAAAAAGAGCCCTAAGAGGACCAGTATCACAAGGTCATATTACCCAACCGCATGTTGTCTGTCCTTTATCAAATAAATACGACTTGAGATAACTGTAAGAGGGTCACCAACGAAATGTTTATATACCGGATTCAAAATAAGATATTAATTTATCTTAGGAGATAATTTTCTAAATCTTACACTCACAGCATAAAGGGTAATGCATTCCCAGCCTCTTGTTGCGATATCGTTTGACCAAGGATTTGGGACGAAAGCCACACAAGGAACATTTCTTTAAACGTTTTTGAAAATCCGTCAAATATTTTCAGAAGAGAAGATTTTTGAAGATTTCACTATAATCAAATGACGGCCTTTTTTTTTTACCAATCAATATGGTTTGAACAAATATCGTAAATGCTGACTAAAGGAACATTTCGACAACATGCGAGGGGTGTATAAAAAGTTCGCGGGAAAGGGTTCTTATTTCTATAGTATGGCAGTTATGTTTCTGGAACTTAATTTAGATATTGTTCGATTTAATACCAATTTGATCACAACATATCAGATTCACTACTCACTTACATTTACAATTATCGTAACTACGAAACGTCACTTAACAAATCTCTGCCAAACACATTTTGACGACGAACTCAAGGTACCCGTTCATGATAACTGCTTTCTGAAAAACCACCAAGTAATTTTCAAAATACTCTCCATTAAATAAAATACACTTTATAAAAATGTCCAAGCAATGATTCCAGAAAACAGCTTCTAAACGATTCTGTCTGTGTGTAATAAATAGACACATGGATTGCCAAGGGCAGATTTTGACCAAGCAGCTCTCTGACGGCGACGACGTGTGATGACTTTATGTATTTCGGACGACCGCTAATGATACATTCTCCTTCCTCATCGAAGCGTTTATACCACTTATAAACTAAGGTTTTCTTCAATGCAGTTTTACCATAGACATTTTCCAACATGTCCATGATTTTTGCCTTGAAATTCTATTCCGAACACGGAATGTAATGGTCTATCTCTGTTCTTCACCTATTTTAACACATATTCTTAGAAAACATGCAATATGACATCACCAGAATCATTTCAGAAGATGGCGGGAACGATTATATGTCATTTGGTAGACATGCCTTTAGAATTAAAGATAATAGACGTAATGTTTCGAAAATATATAGATTGAAAAATACTGAAAATTGGGCCGGGATGACGTCGGAGACGTTGATATAGTAACTTTTTGTCGTTATCAACTATGACCGCAGATCTGATAATTTCTGCTTGAATATGGAATTTCGTGATCTACATAACAGCGCAATTATACTGAAATGCTTCAAAATATAAAGAAATTGGAGCACCTTTCCGCAAACTTTTTAAACACCCTTCGTAATTTGAAAATCGGCCAGATACTTTCTGATTTTAAAATAGAGGTTCACTAAAGCCATAAATGGCAAAACAGTCCCGCCCCTGTCGAACATGTTTTTCGAACAATCAACATGACTTTACGGAATCTGATGAAGCGTCACCCCAAGTTTATTTCTGCCAAATTATTTGAATATCGATCAGACTTGCGGAGGAGAAGATTTTTTAAAGTTTTCACTATAGCAATTAAAGGCAAACAAACATCGCCTATCTCACAGCCTTGAAGGGATCTGATAGAGGGTCAAGCACTGTCTAAAATATGCCAATCAGTTTGAGAGGAAAGTGTTTTTTAAAGTTAACACCGCCACTCTCACAGCCTTGAAGGAATCTGATATGCCAACACATTTAGGAGTAGAATAGTTTTTCGGCTAAAGCTGAATAACGTGGATTTTGACCTAGATGTTAAACAAATGATCTAAATTGTAGACCAATCAAATGTTGTATTTAATGAATAATATCGAAGAAATAAAGGTAATGAAACGTTTTGATTGGTTCATAGTTAAGTTGGCGATCCTACGAGAGGCACCAATGAGGTGAAGTTTTAAAATGAAATGTTCTGCATACTAACTTTTAATTGTTTTCATTAAGAAATAAATTTCAGTGAAAACGTATGATATATAATATTTAAGAGCAAAATATTAATTAGTTTTGAAATATGAAAAGTTTTCAGTTATTTATCGCCAATTGAAACTTATACTATGTTACATAATTCACCTCTTGGGAGCCTCGCGCAATCTCCATTCATCTGATACATTCTCGGCCTTGAACGATATGAACGTCGTGTCGCGCTAGTGTAATGGAAGTTGACTTGGATTGTCAAGTGAAATGTCTGTGGTTGGCTTCCCGGCGCAGGCAAACTTTTTTTTTCCTCTCTCATTCATATCAAAACCAAAGTATATATATGAACTTAAACATTTATAAACCAAATATTACATAGTTAACGTTATTGTTTTCTGTCATTCTAATAAGTGAGATAAAATATCAAATAATATGCGCATGTTCCATTTATAAGTGTTTTCTCATATTGATTGCCGTTTATCTTTTTTAAAGATATTTCTTGTTTATAGTTTACACTACGTGTTACTTAGATTGCCTTTGAGGCGAGATACATTAGAGCAGTTCCACGAGAAAACCAATATTATTGACTCGGGCGTTATATATCGACCCAGATCAGCCTGTGGCATGCTTAGGCTGATCTTTGTCGATACTTTACGCAGAGTCAATAATGTTGGTTTTCTCATGGAATGGCTCATTTGTAAACGCAAAATATTTACAAATTAACCACAGAGGTCACAGTACACCAAATAAATTACTTCTTTGTTTCCATGTAAATCAATCAGTTTCAACACCCAGTTGTCACGCTTTCTAAGCGTTCAACCTATATCATTGAATAGTTACCTCTAAGCTTTAAAATAATTCGAAATAATCGGGGTCATGTATTATGCAATAAAACCATTCACCATGCTAATTCGATATGGTTACCGTCCTTTCCAAGCAACTGGCTGCTTTTCCACATAGACTGTTAGCCCATTGGTGATAGACGAATGACGTTTGTCAAACGGCAAAAGAATGTTGGCCGAGCTGAGATTCAAACTCACAACCCCTGGATTGACATACTTACATGTAAGCATATACTATACATGTATACGTGTTAGAGATTAGATTAACCACCGGTGCGTCTTATCTGATATCCTTCCCAACGCCACTTTAATTATTGATTGCTCAAGGTGTTTTACGCCGCTTTAAACATAGTTCAGTTATATAACGGCATTTCCTGGATAAGTTACCAGTACTACTGGTCGATTTATCCTGACAACATCTTGACCCGGTCGGTGATCGAACCCGCGACCTGCCGCACCCTAGGCAGGCGCTCTTTCACTACACCATCAAGGCGGTTCCATAAATTAACTTGACGAGTCAACTCGGGTGATCACATTGGTGAAATGGTCTTAAACTCCGTGATTTGTTCTACAAAAGTTTGCATTCAACATTACTGTCTTTGGTAACGGCGGTTCAAAACACAATTTGTTTACATTATAGCAAGGTTAAAACATAACATATACTTCAAGAGACCTGTTACATCAGTGGACACAAGTACATGGGTTGTGACTTAAAAGTATGTGTATCGTGATTATCTAAAAATATAATTAATCTGTTTTGATTATTTAAAAAAAAAATTAATTCATAGAATTTTAATTGGATAAACGCCGACTAAATCAATATTCAAGCCACATACATGTATATATACTCAATTTAATTTTCTCTTACACTATTTCGAATTCTCGGCATGTACTTAAGGGCAAATTCTTGCGCAAATCCAAGTCTTTTTGCTGGCGGCAAGGTCGGGTGCCCATTGAACGACATTTTTCGCATATTCTCTCTTGAAAACTTTTGTTACACAATCATCTCCGTTTCTACGCCCAGAAAATTTGAACTCCCTTTGCCTATGTGTTCGAAAAAGAAAGTTTAAAACTTCATTATCGAAGATTATATTTGAATAATAATGAGCACACATATACGCGTCTCTGTTCTGTTACAACTATTGCTAACGTCAACATCGTGTCAACATTGTGATTTTGTCACAAATATTAGTCGGCGTAAATCTAGTATGACTGCTACATGTACGAGTTTTCTGTTTCGGTTTCGGTTTTTACCCTTTCCTACATACGAAAAAAATCTCAATATTTTGAAAACATCTAGACATGCTTATGAAAACTTTTTATTGAAGAAAAATCATTATCAATATGAGCAATTTCTTCTTTCGCTAAAACGTTTTCAAAAGTAGTCCGATATGCAGACGCGTCTAAGGTTAAAATATATTCACATTTCTAAATGCACATATTCTTGACATATACTTCTTTCGTTTTTGCTTCTCTTGTAGTATTATACTGTATATGTTATGTTTTAACCTTGTTATAATGTAAACAAATTGTGTTTTGAACCGCTGTTACCAAAGACAGTACTGTTGAATGTACATGTGGGAAACGGTTAATATGGTACAAGTGTAAACTAATCTTGTTATTTATTTGGCCTGATATTCAAGTTGAAGAAATGTCTCCTTTTCCCATATTTGACAACACCCACCCCCCAAAATAACTAATAAGCAGATGCATCTATAGCTTTCTTATCTAATATCACTTTGTGTTTAAAATTTAGAGAGAAATTCGTCGGTTGCCTAGGAGGATAATACTTGGTGCAAGAAAGCCAGACAACCCTTTCCCACAACAAATCTGCCGTAGACGACTTAAGCCACATCTAATCAAAAACACGAAAAATCTCTCTTATATATATATGAAGGTTTACTTACTGACAAAAGTTGAAAAATTGTGGTAAAAGGAGAAATTGCTTGTTATGAGCAATTTCTGCTTTTGTCATAATGTTTTGCTTCAGAGGCATCAGAAAGCATCCATATGTGGGAAAGGGACAACAAAGAGTTGAGCTGGGCTATGTGATATAAATGATAAACTATGTCAACCTCTATAAGTCAATTAAAGTTTTCTCTGTGAAACATTAGCCCTTTCCCACATAGAGATACTTTGAGCCTTTCTGATGCCTTTGCAGCAGATGACTTTTCAAAACATTGTGGCAAAAGAAGAAGTTGCTCATAATGAGGAATTTCTCCTTTTGCCACAATGGTTGTCACCTTGACCTTAAATTAATGTGTCATCTGTACAGCTTTTGTGATCGCTCACCGCCCGTCGTCCGTCGTCGTCGTCCGTCCGTTCACATTTTCGTACAAACGACTTCTCCTAAACCAATAAACCAAATTCAAAATTATTTTACAGGAATGTTCCTTGGGTGGATCTCTGTCAAACTTGTTCAAAGAATTCTATTCCATGCAGAACTTTGGTTGCCACGGCAACAAAAAAAGGGAAATTAACCAAAACTTAAAAAAACATTCTTGTCTGAAAGTAGAAGGCCCCGGCCTTTGATATGTAGTATGTAGCATCATCTAGTGGACCTCTACCAAGATTGTTCAAATTATATCCCTGGGGTAACAAATGACGCCATCCCGGCGGTCACTTGTTTTACATAGACCCATATAGGGGAAAAACTTAAAAAATCTTCTAGTCTAACAGTAGAGGCCCCAGGACTTTGATATTGGGTATGTAGTATCATCTAGTGTACCTCTATCAAGAGTAAGTGTATACAGTAACTAGTCAGACGTCCCTGTGTGTGTACAGTAACTAGTCAGACGACCCGTGTGTGTACAGTAACTAGTCAGGCGACCCCGTGTGTGTACAGTAACTAGTCAGACGACACTTGTGTGTACAGTAACTACTCAGAAGACCCCATGTGTGTACAGTAACTAGTCAGACGACCCCGTGTGTGTACAGTGAATACTCAGACGACACCGTGTGTGTACAGTAACTATTCAGAAGACCCCGTGTGTGTACAGTAACTAGTCAGACGACCCCGTGTGTGTACAGTAACTAGTTAGAAGACCCCGTGTGTGTACAGTAACTACTCAGAAGACCCCGTGTGTGTACAGTAATTAGTCAGACGACCCCGTGTGTGTACAGTAACTAGTCAGAAGACCCCGTGTGTGTACAGTAACTAGTCAGACGACCCTGTGTGTGTACAGTAACTACTCAGAAGACCCCATGTGTGTACAGTAACTAGTCAGCCGACCCCGTGTGTGTACAGTAACTAGTCAGACGACCCGTGTGTGTACAGTAACTACTCAGACGACCCCGTGTGTGTAAAGTCACTAGTCAGACGACCCTGTGGGAGAACAGTCACTAGTCAGGCGACCCCGTGTGCGTACAGTCAATAATCAGACGACCCCGTATGCGTACAGTTAATACTCAGACGACCCCGTGTGCGTACAGTAACTAGTCAGGCGACCCTGTGTGTGTACAGTAACTACTCAGACGACCCCGTGTGCGTACAGTCACTAGTCAGGCGACCCCGTGTGCGTACAGTAACTAGTCAGACGACCCCGTGAGTGTACAGTAACTAGTCAGACGACCCCGTGTACGTACAGTCACTAGTCAGACATCCCCGCGTGCGTACAGCAACTAGTCAGACGACCCTGTGTGTGTACAGTAACTACTCAGACGACCCTGTGTGTGTACAGTAACTAGTCAGACGACCCCATGTACGTACAGTCACTAGTCGGACAACCCCCGTGTGCGTACAGTTACTAGTCAGACGACCCTGTGTGTGTACAGTAACTAGTCAGACGACCCTGTGTGTGTACAGTAACTACTCAGACGACCCCGTGTGCGTACAGTAACTACTCAAACGACCCCGTGTTTGTACAGTAACTAGTCAGACGACCCCGTGCGTGTACAGTCACTAGTCAGACTACCCTGTGTGCGTACAGTAACTAGTCAGACGACCCTGTGTGCGTACAGTCACTAGTCAGACGACCCTGTGTGTGTACAGTAACTACTCTGACGACCCCGTGTGCGTACAGTAACTAGTCAGACGACCCCGTGTACGTACAGTCACTAGTCAGACAACCCCGTGTGCGTACAGTCACTACTCAGACGACCCCATGTGCGTACAGTAAATACTCAGACGACCCCGTTTGCGTACAGTAAATATTCAGACGATTCCATCTACGTACAGTAAATACTCAGACGACCCCGTGTACGTACAGTAAATAATCAGACGACCCCGTGTGTGTACAGTAAATACTCAGACGACCCCGTGTACGTACAGTAAATACTCAGACGACCCCGTGTACGTACAGTAAATACTCAGACGACCCCGTGTACGTACAGTAAATAATCAGACGACCCCGTGTGTGTGTACAGTAAATACTCAGACGACCCCGTGTACGTACAGTAAATACTCAGACGACCCCGTGTACGTACAGTAAATAATCAGACGACCCCGTGTGCGTGCAGTAAATAGTAAACACGACCCTGTGCGCGTACAGTTAATACTCAGACGACCTTGTATGCGTATAGTAAATACTCAGGCGACCTTATGTGCGAACAATACATACTCAGGGAACGCTGTGTACGTATAGTAAATACTCAGACGACCCTGCGTGCGTACATTAAATACTAAGGCTACCCCGTGCGCGTACAGAAAATACTCAGGCGACCCTGTTCGCCGAACAGTTTAAATACTCAGGCAAACATGAGCCTCTACAGAAAATAATCAGACTACCCTGTGCGTGTACAGTAAATAATCAGGCGATCCTGTGCGCGTAAATTAAATACTAAGGCTACCCTGTGTGTGTACAGTAAATACTCAGACGACTCGTGCGCAAACAGTAAATACACATGCGACCCTCTCTGTGGACAGTAAATACTCAGGGCAACCCTGTATTTGGACAGTAAATACTCAGGACACACTGTGCACGTACAGTAAATACTCAGGACACACTGTGCACGTACAGTAAATACTCAGGACACACTGTGCACGTACAGTAAATACTCAGGCGACCATGTGCGCGTACAGTAAATACTCAGGCGACCATGTGCGCGTACAGTAAATACTCAGGACACACTGTGCACGTACAGTAAATACTCAAGCGACCATGTGCGCGTACAGTTAATACTCAAGCGACCATGTGCGCGTACAGTTAATACTCAGGCGACCATGTGCGCGTACAGTAAATACTCAGGACACACTGTGCACGTACAGTAAATACTCAAGCGACCATGTGCACGTACAGTAAATACTCAGGACACACTGTGCACGTACAGTAAATACTCAAGCGACCATGTGCGCGTACAGTAAATACTCAGGCGACCATGTGCGCGTACAGTTAATACTCAAGCGACCATGTGCGCGTACAGTTAATACTCAAGCGACCATGTGCGCGTACAGTAAATACTCAGGACACACTGTGCACGTACAGTAAATACTCAGGACACACTGTGCACGTACAGTAAATACTCAGGACACACTGTGCACGTACAGTAAATACTCAGGCGACCATGTGCACGTACAGTAAATACTCAGGACACACTGTGCACGTACAGTAAATACTCAGGACAAACTGTGCATGTACAGTAAATACTCAGGCGACCATGTGCGCGTACAGTAAATACTCAGGACACACTGTGCACGTACAGTAAATACTCAGGACACACTGTGCACGTACAGTAAATACTCAGGACACACTGTGCACGTACAGTACATACTCAGGCGACCATGTGCGCGTACAGTAAATACTCAGGACACTCTATGCACGTACAGTAAATACTTAAGCGACCATGTGCGCGTACAGTAAATACTCAAGCGACCATGTGCGCGTACAGTAAATACTCAAGCGACCATGTGCGCGTACAGTAAATACTCAGGACACACTGTGTACGTACAGTAAATACTCAAGCGACCATGTGCACGTACAGTAAATACTCAAGCGACCATGTGCGCGTACAGTTAATACTCAAACGACCATGTACGCGTACAGTAAATATCCAGGCGACCCTGTGCCAGTACAGTTAGTTCTAAGGCGAAACTGTGCATTTCAACAGTCTCATTCACAAGAGTCTTTATCGTCCGCATATAGGTTATACAATGTACAGACATAAAAGAACTTACTGACAAAAACACAATGAAGTGCAGTTCCTCTAGTTGTATACCAATATAACTTTAAATGATGTCAAGGCGGAGTGTATTATGACCCAAAGTCGATACACGCGGCTCATTTAATATCCATTTCTTAGGGAAACGAGTTGGCGGGACAGGACACGAATTTATGTCTGACTAGTCTCAATATATCGCCGTTACATTCTGGGTGCGAACAGTCAAATTATAAAATTGCATTCCTAGCACAATAACCTTGACTAATGTCTAACATATGGTGGCATATTACTGCCGTAAGATAACCAGTTAATGTTTTGTACATTATTAACTGGTTATCTAGTTAGGGTTTGCGAATTTCACTTAATAAGTAACATACTAACTAGTTAACTAGATAGGATTCGTGTTACCACTTATTTGATATTCTCGAAACGTAAGACTAAAACAGGCATGAAAGTGCCCAGAACTGCCATCAGTTACCTTACCATGCTGTAAAATAAGATTTACACGAGCATTAACTTACAACTGAAACACATTCACGGTGATTGAACGTCAAAAGTTGGGGCTCACGCAAGATTTTGTCACACGTTGACCATTAATCTTCAATATCTTCGCCATTTTTACAGCTGCATGTATGATTTTGGTATGATTACAAAGGAAATAAAATATACTTCGGATGCATGACCTTTATTATTATCTTTGGTAAACGAGTTTATTTATAAAAAGATAGTTTGCACGGAATGCGCTTAAAAATGACGTTGTAATTTGTAACAAAATGTTCCAACTAAGTATACGAAACATATTCTTAAAATTACATTTTTTAAGAAAATCGCAAGAACATTTATCAACCGACGTCGTATGTACGTATTAAAGAAAATAACGTAATTTTGACGGCAATAAACAAGACCTCCAAGAAGATGGATATCGTTAAGGAAAAAACAAAATTGTGTAATTCAGCTTAAAAAAGGGTGTATTTTATCATACTAATTTTTATAAATTAAAAATGAGGCTTGCTATTTAAGCAAAATACTATTTTGCATGGAAAATACGTCTGAACCAGAATTTCTGTAAATAAAATTTTAGCGTATTCTAGCATCAAAAACCGTTATTTTTATTCAGGTTATTTTCACTGATAAAATGTCCCCTTTCACCAAAAAACATCACTTATACTGATAGCGTTAAGAATTAAACACAAATAATTAAAACTGTGTATTTCATTTTACCATTTTGAGTTTATTTTCAACATACGTCTAGAACATTGTTTTTAAATTTCAACGGGTTTAATTAATGTGTTGATATTGAATGAAATATCATAATTTTGTCATAACTGACATTTTGTCCCCTTTGAGCGTTTTTTAACGTTTATTACGTGTACTTTTTATAGGGACGCCGCCAAAGGGTACCTTTGAGTATTACCGCTGGTTAAAACGATCTAAAAACCTCCCAATCGAATAAAAAATATGATTGTGCAATTCAAAATAATAAACAACGGAAACAGCTGTCAGAAAGCAAGGAGGGTACGAACAAAAGTAATCAGAGAATCGCGTCCAGGGACAAACTAAACAAAATAGAAAACAAGCGTATACGTCAGAGAGAAAATGTAAGAAAATTTAACGCAAGAAAGGCGCAAGAATCACATACACATACACACAATGACTTCAAACATAGAATGGAGAAAACTCGCGCGTTAAAAACATTTAAATCCGGTCTTTCCCAGACCATATGCATTGTACGGATTTAATGAAAACTGCGTTCAATGTTTTACGACGTCAAACCGGACGTCATTCTGTTACAGTCGTGAGTCCCAACTTTTGACGTTCAATCTCTGAACGAGTGTTATCAGTTATCGATCACGCGTGTATTGCGCAATAAACGCGTGATCGATAACTGTCCAAAGGAAAAATACAAAGGACCTCCGCAGTATCTATTATTAAGTGGTAACATGAATGTTATCTAGTTAACTAGTTAGTATGTGACATAATAAGTGGTTAACTAGATAGGATTTCAGTTGTACGTTATAGATACTGCGGAGGTCCTTTGTGTTTTTCCCTTGGATCGATAACTGTCCAAAGGAAAAATACAAAGGAACTCCGCAGTATCTATTTATAACTGGTAACATGAATGTTATCTAGTTAACTAGTTAGTATGTGACATAATAAGTGGTTAACTAGATAGGATTTCAGTTGTACGTTATTGATACTGCGGAGGTCCTTCGTATTTTTCCTAAATGAACTTGCAACTTCCATAACGGGAAACTACAAAGGACCTCCGCAGTATTTATTTATAACTGGTAACATGAATGTTATCTAGTTAACCAGTTAGTATGTGACATAATAAGTGGTTAACTAGATAGGATTTCAGTTGAACGTTAGTGATACTGCGGAGGTCCTTCGTATTTTTCCTAAATGAACTTGCAACTTCCATAACGGAAAAATACAAAGGACCTCCGCAGTATCTATTTATAACTGGTAACACGAATGTTATCTAGTTAACCAGTTAGTATGTGACATAATAAGTGGTTAACTAGATAGGATTTCAGTTGTACGTTAGTGATACTGCGGAGGCCCTTCGTATTTTTCCTAAATGAACTTGCAACTTCCATAACGGAAAAATACAAAGGACCTCCGCAGTATCTATTTATAACTGGTAACATGAATGTTATCTAGTTAACCAGTTAGTATGTGACATAATAAGTGGTTAACTAGATAGGATTTCAGTTGTACCTTAATGGTCGTTTAAGTCTTATTGTACAGCAAGAAAAGGTAACTGGTGGCAGTTCTTGGCACTTTCATGCCTGTTTTAGTCTTACGTTTCGAGAATATCAAATAAGTGGTAACACGAATCTTATCTAGTTAACTAGTTAGTATGTTACTTATTAAGTGAAATTCGCAAACCCTAACTAGATAACCAGTTAATCTTTACAAAACACTAACTGATTTGTTTAGAGTGTTCTCAGCCGTGTGTTCCATAGTAAACACAACATAAACAGTTTAAGCTATGCCTATCAAACGGAACAAAACCTACCTGTTTTATGAATGGAAAACAGGTAGAACATGTTTGGTTAACCGACTAAGGAACGGTATATCGACAAAACCTATATAGGTTTCGCAAAACAGGTTTTGAGTTTTGTGACTATGGAACACAGGGCTGATTTAAATAGATGTTAACGCCATTATGTATGTACATTTGTGTCTCCCACGTGTCCGGACCAATTACAACTACTGAGGAAAAGAACAGTGAATCGGAGTTATTAATGTTACACACGTTAAGCAAATCTAGCTCTCATACTATTCATACTTTATACATTGACATATACTGCATAATTTACCGATTTGATTTAACCCTTTCCCTCATATAGATGCTTTCTGACGCCTGTGCAGCAGACGGCTTTTTGAAAACATAGTGACAAAAGAAGAAATTGCACAAAACGTGCAATTTCTCCTTTTGCCACAATGTTTTCCATTTTTGTCATAGGTTATCCATTCAATTATGGAGATATTCTATGTTTTGACAAAATACGTTCAAAGTCGTCTGTTGCAGAATTGTCGTATGAGGGAAAGGGTTAAAAATATTTCAACGCCATTATTTATGTAAAATTGTGTCTCCCACTTTTCCTGATCAATTACAACTACAGTGATAACCCTCGCTAAATTACAGTTTAGCAGCCTTGATAATTTCCCTTTTACTAACATTGATTGGGGTGTAACGCCGTTTATAAACAATATTTAAGTCATATTACAGCGGCTAGTTCACCTTCTCATAACTCTCCTGAATTTCTCACACCAATATTCCACAACACATACTTTCGAATCAACTGGCTGCTTTTCCACATAGACTGTTAGCCCATTGGTGATAGACGAATGACACACAGTCACAGTGACTTTTGTCAAACGGCAGAAATAGTTTTGGCCGAGCTTGGATTCAAACTTAGAACCCCTGAATGTACAGCGCGCTTCGCTACCGAGGCTCGGCTTACATACATGTATGCATATACTATACATATATACGTGTTAGAGATTAGATTAACCACTGGTGAGTCTTATCTGATATCATTCCAACCGCCACTTTAATTATTGATTGCTCACAGGTGTTTAACGCCGCTTTGAACAAAAGTTCAGTTATATCACAGTGTAATTTCCCACACAGTGCATGTACGTGTATACGCCTTTGATTATCATGGGTTAATGAAATATGGGAATCCGAGAAAGATTACCATATATGATAGATTAGATAGATTTTAATCGACTTATACAAATACATGTATCTTATCATGTATATACATTTACATTAACAAAATTAATACGTGAACAACAAATAATAATCCGAAATAAAACCTTTAACTTTAAACAGTTTAGGAGAGTGTGAAATTTACAATTGTTGGAAGACATATCTTTATCCAAATTCATACTGTCAATCACCTACATGTATTACCTCAAAATCATCTTATTTAGGTGATCTTAAGCTTATAGTATGTGAGTAATGGGTAATTAGGAATATATAAAACTGTTGAGCACTATCAACGATAAATTACATATATTTAAGCAGTATGCAACCTGCATTAGAAAGAAGTTTGTACGTTTGTCTGAATTTTCCTATCTATTTTGTCTAAAAGTTTACATATCATAAAATATTTAATACATACTCATTTCGTATTAATAAGGCCTTTTTGATAAAATTGCATAATTTTACAATAGTTGATCTCTTATTGCAATTTAATAGTTCAACAAACTTATAAACGCTTGGTCTTTTATAAAAATAAGGTTTTATATACGTGTTTCTAATTTCTTTGTAAGCTTCACATTGAATAACAAAATGAAATTCATCTTCTATAACATCTGAGAGGCAACACGGACATTTTCTTTCTGGTCTAGGTACTCTATTACTTCCATGTCTCCCAGTTTCTATTTTAAAGTTATGCGAGGAAAGACGAAGTCTAGTCAAGTTTTCTCTTATATGTTTTGGTATTACTTTTTCTAGATATTCGCTCAGACAAACATCTGTTTTAATAAATTTGTACAAAAGTGACAAAATATTACCTTTTTCAAAGTCACTGTACCACTTTTGTACAAAATTATTAATAACTCTTTGCTTAAATATACCTATAAACATTTTATAATTATGAGTACCTTGATTTTCCCATATATCGGAAAATCCGTGTTCCGACAATAAGGTTTTAACGTTTGAAGACCAATTTTTTTTTACCATTGCGGGTGGTGTCTTTAAGTGACATCATACAGTTTTTAACATAATATTATATGGAATGTTAAAATCCCAGATAATTTGAACTCTACCTTTGCCCATGCGTTCGAAAAAGAAAATGTAAAACTTCATTATCGAAGATTATGTTTGAATAATAATGTGGCACACATGTAAGAGCATTTCTGTTACAACTATTGCTTACGCTTTAACGTTGAATAGTTAAGCAGACAAACTACCTGCACGTTATCATCGTGTCAACTTAGTAATCTTGTTCACAAATATTAGTTGGTGTAACTCTAGTATGACTGCCACATGTACGAGTTTTCAGTTTCGGTTTCGGTTTTACCCTTTCATACATACGAACAATCGGAATACTTGCATCAAAGAAAACAGCCGTTCCAAGAGATAACCAACATTGTTGCCTTAGCGTAATGTATCGACACAGATCAGCCTGCGCATGCTAATCCGGGCCGACACATTCCGTCTCAGGGGGTATAGAGGTTTTTGGAAACAATGCAAATTCAGGTGAGTCAGCTCGTAACGAGCTGTCTCACCTGAAATCAGCATTGTTTGCCTTTAAGTTACCAAAATAGTCCAAAACTTTCATAAATTGAGAAATGGACACACCCGATTTTGAACATGGAAAAGTCTACTTTAAACAATTCGGCGCTTAAAGAGTTAAGGGAAAACCTTGCATTTCCCAGCAGACTTAGGGGAAACAACTCCCATGTATGACATGATGCTATATATAGGCATAACTCGCCCATTACATGTAAGTATGCGTTGGCCCTTGAACTATGAAACATATATTAATGTATTAATCCTTTCTCACATACAGACGCTTTCTGACGCCCTCTGCAGAAGCCGACTTTTGAAAACATTGTGGCCAAAGGAGAAATTTCTCATGATGAGCAATTTTCCCCTTTGCCACAATGTTTTCAATTCTATTCAATAATTCTCTTTTCTTTTTTTTATAGAAAGCCAGTTTTCCATACTTTTGCCTAGATGTTTGAATGTAGTCGCGTGCATATTTGATGTACGTGGGAAAGAGTTTATATAAACTTTGAAAGTGTTTTAAAAAGAGAGAAAGCATGACACTGCTTTAGGTCGTCGAAGGGCGATTATTGTTTGGAGGGATTCAGTTAACCCTTTCCCACATGTGGAAACAGTATGAGAAAGGAAAAAATTGCTCATAACGAAAACAAATACTTTTGCAACAATGTTTTCAACTTTGTCTGTAATTATACCTTCATAAGATGTTCAGTGTTTTCAAAGTCAGCTGTTGTAGATTTGTTGCATATGGGAAAGGGTTCACCAGTATCATTAATTTGACATATGGTTTGACTTTGATCTGACTTGTCTTGGAGAAAGAAGTGTGCACTTGAACATGGATGTGCAATGTTACGTCCGATATATACATCGACCTTTTCATTTGTCTGTTCTTCGCTTTGTGTTCAACAATCCTGTTTGACAATATTTAAGCCGCGTTTAGCTATTTGTGGTCTTAAGGAAACTGCGTACAGTAAATACTCAGACGACCCGACCCCCTGTGCGGTCAGTAAATACTAAGACAACCCCGTGTGCGTACAGTAGATACTCAGAGGACCCCATGTGCGTACAGTATATACTCAGACGACCCCATGTGCGTACAGTAGATACTCAGACGATCCCGTGTGCGTACAGTAGATACTCAGACGATCCCGTGTGCGTACAGTATATACTCAAACGACCCTATGTGCGTACAGTAGATACTCAGACGACCCCATGTGCGTACAGTAGATACTCAGACGACCCCATGTGCGTACAGTAAATACTCAGACGACCCCATGTGCGTACAGTAGATACTCAGACGACCCCGTGTGCGTACAGTATATACTCAGACGACCCCATGTGCGTACAGTATATACTTAGACGACCCCATGTGCGTACATTAGATACTCAGACGACCCCATGTGCGTACAGTAGATACTCAGACGATACCGTGTGCCTACAGTAAATACTCAGACGACCTCATGTGCGTACAGTAAATACTCAGACGATCCCGTGTGCGTACAGTAAATACTCAGCCGACCCCGTGTGCGTACAGTAAATACTCAGACGATCCCCCCTGTGCGTACAGTAAATACTCAGACGACCCCGTGTGCGCACAGTAAATACTCAGACGATCCCGTGTGCGTACAGTAAATACTCAGACGACCCCCCCGTGTGCGTACAGTAAATACTCAGACGATCCCCCCTGTGCGTACAGTAAATACTCAGACGACCCCGTGTGCGTACAGTAAATACTCAGACGATCCCGTGTGCGTACAGTAAATACTCAGACGACCCCGTGTGCGTACAGTAAATACTCAGACGATCCCGTGTGCGTACAGTAAATACCCAGACGATCCCGTTAGCGTTCAGTTCATACTCAAACGACCCTGTGTGCGGACAGTAAATACTCAGACGACCTTGTGCGCGTAGAGTAAATACTTAGAGGAAGTCGTGTGCGAACAGTAAATACTCAGACGTCCCGCTGTGCGTATAATAAATACTCAGACGATCCCCATGTGCGTACAGTAAATACTCAGACGATCCCGTGTGCGTACAGTAAATACTCAGACGATCCCCCTGTGTGTACAGTAAATACTCAGACGATTCCGTGTGCGTACAGTAAATACTCAGACGACCCAGTGTGCGTACAATAAATACTCAGACGATCCCCCTGTGCGTACAGTAAATACTCAGACGATACCGTGTGCGTACAGTTAATACTCAAACGACCCCCCTGTGCGTACATTAAATACCCAGACGATCCCCCTGTGCGTACAGTTAATACTCAGACGATACCGTGTGCGTACAGTTAATACTCAGACGACCCTGTGTGCGTTCAGTTAATACTCAGACGACCCCCCCTGTGCGTACATTAAATACTCAGACGATCCCGTGTGCGTACAGTAAATACTCAGACGACCCAGTGTGCGTACAATAAATACTCAGACGATCCCCCTGTGCGTACAGTAAATACTCAGACGATACCGTGTGCGTACAGTTAATACTCAAACGACCCCCCTGTGCGTACATTAAATACCCAGACGATCCCCCTGTGCGTACAGTTAATACTCAGACGACCCTGTGTGCGTACAGTTAATACTCAGACGACCCCCCCTGTGCGTACAGTTAATACTCAGACGACCCTGTGTGCATACAGTTAATACTCAGACGACCCCCCTGTGCGTACAGTTAATACTTAGACGACCCCGTGTGCGTACAGTTAATACTTAGACGACCCTATGTGCGTACAGTTAATACTCAGACGACCCCATGTGCGTACAGTAAATACTCAGACGACCCCGTGTGCGTACAGTAAATACTCAGACGACCCCGTGTGCGTACAGTTAATACTCAGACGACGCTGTGTGCGTACAGTTAATACTCAGACGACCCCCTTGTGCGTACAGTTAATACTCAGACGACCCTGTGTGCGTACAGTTAATACTCAGACGACCCACTGTGCGTACAGTTAATACTCAGACGACCCCCGTGTACGCACAGATAATACTCAGACGATCCCTCTGTGCGTACAGTTAATACTCAGACGACCCCGTGGGCGCACAGTAAATACTCAGACGACCCCATGTGCGTACAGTAAATACTCAGACGACCCTATGTGCGTACAGTAAATACTCAGACGACCCCGTGTGCGTACAGTTAAAACTCAGACGACCACGTGTGCGTACAGTAAATAAATACTCAGACGACCCAGTGTGCGTTCAGTTAATACTCAGACGACCCCCCCCCCCCCCTGTGCGTACATTAAATACTCAGACGATCCCCCTGTGCGTATAGTAAATGCTCAGACGACCCCGTGTGCGTACAGTTAATACTCAGACGACCCCATGTGCGTACAGTTAATACTCAGACGACCCCCCCTGTGCGTACAGTTAATACTCAGACGACCCTGTGTGCGTACAGTTAATACTCAGACGACCCCCCCCCCCTGTGCGTACAGTTAATACTCAGACGACCCTGTGTGCGTACAGTTAATGCTCAGACGACCCCCCTGTGCGTACAGTTAATACTTAGACGACCCCGTGTGCGTACAGTTAATACTCAGACGACCCCATGTGCGTACAGTTAATACTCAGACGACCCCCCTGTGCGTACAGTTAATACTCAGACGACCCTGTGTGCGTACAGTTAATACTCAGATGACCCCCCCTGTGCGTACAGTTAATACTCAGACGACCCTGTGTGCGTAGAGTTAATACTCAGACGACCCTGTGTGCGTACAGTTAATACTTAGACGACCCTATGTGCATACAGTTAATACTCAGACGACCCCATGTGCGTACAGTAAATACTCAGACGACCCCGTGTGCGTACAGTAAATACTCAGACGACCCCGTGTGCGTACAGTTAATACTCAGACGACGCTGTGTGCGTACAGTTAATACTCAGACGACCCCCTTGTGCGTACAGTTAATACTCAGACGACCCCCTTGTGCGTACAGTTAATACTCAGACGACCCTGTGTGCGTACAGTTAATACTCAGACGACCCACTGTGCGTACAGTTAATACTCAGACGACCCCCGTGTACGCACAGATAATACTCAGACGATCCCTCTGTGCGTACAGTTAATACTCAGACGACCCCGTGGGCGCACAGTAAATACTCAGACGACCCCATGTGCGTACAGTAAATACTCAGACGACCCTATGTGAGTACAGTAAATACTCAGACGACCCCGTGTGCGTACAGTTAAAACTCAGACGACCCCGTGTGCGTACAGTAAATAAATACTCAGACGACCCAGTGTGCGTACAGTTGATACTCAGACGACCCAGTGTGCGGACAGTAAATACTCAGACGACACTGTGTGCGTAGAGTAAATACTCAGGCGACCTTGTGCGTAGAGTAAATACTCAGGCGACCCCGTGTGCGGACAGTAAATACCCAAACGACCCTGTGTGCGGACAGTAAATACTCAGACGACCTTGTGCGCGTAGAGTAAATACTAAGCCGACCCCGTGTGCATACAGTTAATACTCAGAATACCCCGTGTGCGGAGAGTAAATACTCAGGACACACTCTGCACGTACAGTAAATACCCAGGCGAGTCTTCATCGTCCGCATATATGTCACACAATGTACAGACATAAAAGAACGTTCTGAAAGAAAAAAAACGAAGTGCAGTTCCACTAGTTGTATACCAATATAACTTTAAATGATGTCAAGGCGGAGTGTATTATGACCCAAAGTCGATACACGCGGCTCATTTAATATCCATTTCTTAGGGAAACGAGTTGGCGGGACAGGACACGAGTTAATGTCTGACTAGTCTCAATATATCGCCGTCAAAATATAAAATCGCATTCCTAGTACAGAAACCTAGACTAATGTCTGACAGCATCGAAGTGTATACGTCAATTTTAACACAATGATTATCATTTTTTTCCCACTGACACAAAGTGATTTTTAAACTCCATCTGCCGGTGAATTGGCATTAGAAAGTGCTCTCATCGAAATTTCGTGTATACGTGTCAGATATTAGATTAACCACTTGTGAGTCTTATCTGATAACACTCCCACCGCCACTTTAAGTATTGATTGCTCAAAGGTGTTTAACGCCGCTTTAAACAATAGTTAAGTTATATCACGGCGTTTCCGGGGTAAGTTATTAGTACTACATGTATGTGTACTTTTCCATTTATCCCGACACCATCCTGATCCGGCCGGGGATCTTATCCTCCACCTCCCGCACCCTGTGCGGACGCTCTTTCACTAGACCACCAAGGCGTGTTCCTTTAATTAACGTGACGAGTCAAGGGTGACCACATTGGAGAAAAGGTTTTAAACTACGTGATCATTAAACAGTACATTGTTTAGTAACAGCTGTTTCAAAACATTGGTAAGTTTAACACATATTATATACTGCAAGACACGTGACAATGAAAGTAGACTTTTCATACACCATGTGCATTTCAAATTTTGGAAATGTGAATTCAGATAAGGGTTTCTATTATACCCTTTCAAACACGCAGACGCACCTTGACACATCTGCAACAGACGACTTTTGAAAACGTTGTAACAACAGAAGAAAATGCTCCCGCGATAAAACAAACATTGTGAACTCGTCGTAAAGTATCGGCTCGGATCATCCTAAGGATGCCGCGCAGGCTTACCCGGACAGGCACGTTTCGCTTCCTGTAGTTTTTTGGGGGTTCAGGAGTCTTTACTCTATACCTCTATCCCCCTGAGACGGAATGTGTCGACACGGATTAGCATGCGCGGGCTGATCTGGGTCGATACATTACGCAAAGGCAACAATGTTGGTTTTCTCGTGGAACGGCTTTTTTCTTTGATGCACGAATTCCGATTGTTCGTATGTATGAAAGGGTAAAACCGAAACCGAAACTGAAAACTCGTACATGTAGCAGTCGTACTAGATTTACAACACCTAATTACTGTGATCAAGATCACTATATTGATGTAAGCAGTAGTTGTAACAGAAACGCTTATATGTGTGCACATTATTATTCAAATATAATCTTCGATAATGAAGTACTTTCTTTTTCGAACGTATGGGCAAAGGGTGAGTTCAAATGATCTGGGATTTCAACATTCCATATATGGTAATCTTTCTCGGATTCCCATATTTCATTAACCAATTATAATCCAGGCGTGTACACGTACATGACTGTGTGGGAAATTGCTCATTTTCAGAAAAACTACTGAACGACAAGCAGTAAATATGGGATCTACCTCTTCTCATGAGACCCTATTGTCTACCAATACGGACATTTATGACGGACATAACTATTCAGCTACATTTCAGGAGAATCATTTTGAACAGGGAGCTTGTCGCTTTGCATTTAAAGGGACTCTATCAGGATCCGGGCGTAGAAACGGAGACGATTGTGTAACAAAGGTTTTCAAGAGAGAGTATGCGAAAAATTTCGTTCAATGGGCGCCCGACCTTGCGGCCAGCAAAAAGGCTTTTGGATTTGCTCAAGAATTTGCCAATAAGTACATGCCGAGAATTCGAAATCATGTTAGGGAAAATGAAATTGAGTTTCTGATCCCACTAATTGCCAAAATGAAAAACATCAAACATTTCGATTTCCTGTGGTTGTTTCCTATAGCGGCTGATGAAAGGTATGTCGTACTAAATGAATATGTGGCTATTGAACCATACATCGTGGGGGATTATGACAAGTTTAACTCGAATGGTGGTTACGAAAAGGGCATCCACGAGCTGATGACGGCTTTTTGCCACTGGACATGGTACGTCAGTGGACACAAGTACATGGTGTGTGACTTACAGGTATGTGTTTCGTGATTATCTAAAAACATAATTGATCCGTTTTGATTTCTTTTAATTGATAGAATTTTAATTGGATAAACGCAAATTAAATTAAATCAATATTATTGCATAAAATCTATGTTTTACGCCCGCTTAAGGGATACAGAAACATTGCAAAAGCCGGGCATAAACGGCGAGAAAACGTGTATAAACAAAGCGATTCTCGCGCGTACGTGCCGTTTCAGACCGGTTAGATGTTTTACATATGCATTACCCGGGCACCGTTAGTAAACAAAACATGGACGCTCCATCTCCACTAGAATAGGAGCAATTGTTGGGTTAACAATAACATCAGCTTCTTTAACTCGATAATCGGTAACATGCAATAGACTCACAGTTAAAGAGCATAACATAATCCAAAACCATTCGAGTCAGCGATGGCAACCTTGATGTAGGACCGGTTCGTGGATATATAAAACATAACTTGTTTACTTTATGACGTCACATGTGTCAATCCTTATCGCGTCATGTTCATCGGCGGTTATCGTACAACTGAACGTTACAGCGGACTATATGTTGGATGTTTGCTCTTATTTCTTATTATCTCCTATTATTTTATGCAATAATAGTGAAAATACACATTTTCTCGGGCGTGAACATCTGCGGACGCCCTTAAAATGTGTTTATGCCCTCGTGCTGCGCACTCGGGCATAAACACATTTTGCAGGCGTCCGCAGATGTTCACGCCCTCGAAAATGTGTATTATCCCTATATTCAAGCTTGGATAAACGCCAATTAAATTAAATCAATATTCAAGCCGCATACATGTATATATAGTCACTGCTAACAGTGCGGGTTCTTGATTGTCTCAGTAAACACGATTCCGCGGTTTACTTTGTTGCGAACACAGAGGTATCGTTAGAGGTAAAATAAAAAGGATTTTTTCACATTTTAATATAACCAGGGATGTAGATCTTATCTACGTCCCTGCTATAACATATATATAGTAGATTTAAGTGCAAATTAAAACAAGAGGGCCATGATGGCCCTAGATCGCTCACCTTAATTATACAATGTACTGCAATGCAAAACACATCAAGACAATTATTCTGAATGCAACCTCCACGGTGTTAACAAGAATTTCCTTCATTTGGCCTAGTGATCTATATTATTTTACCTGATATGATCCATATTCCAACATGGACTAGATATCATCAAGACAACACTCTGACAAAGTTTCAACTTGCTCAAAGTAAAAAATGCGGATTCCGGAGTTTGAACAATATTATACAATTATGGACTTTTCAGCTGTTATACATGATGTGATATGCACCAAAAAAATCATTATTGACCGAGGCGATAGCCGAGGTCAATAATGATTTTTTGGTACATATCAACATCATGTATAACAGCTGAAAAGCCCATAACTGTTTTATTGTATAACCCTCAATTTATCATATCGTTTTGATATTGATCAACTTAAAAGAAAACAGAGGACCACTCAAGGAACATTTCTGTTGTATGTTGTATTTCTGTCTCATGATAACATTACGTTTTTGACATGATAACAATCTAAAACACGCGTCTAAAATGTTGGTAATGAACGTGCATGACGTCATTTAAAAAAAAAATACGTCACCGGAATGACCACTCGGAAGTTTCCGTGGTCATTCGGAACGCGCCTCGGAAAATTCCGTAGCGTACGGATAAAGGCGAAGGATATTAATAGGCGGCTCGTGGGATTCCCCGGTCTTCCCCTGTTACTATTTATAAAACTGGTCAATATCAGAAAAAAACGGTCAATATCGCTAGATATTTTTTCTAAAAAATTGCTTTTTAGCCAATGAAAAGGCGTCTATTTATAGGTTATATAATAATTTCCTTTATTGACCTTGTTTCTGACCCAATATGACCCATATTCGAATTTGACCTAGACATTTTTAAGACAAATATTCTGACAAAATTGCGGCCTCTAGAGTGTTAACAAGATTTTCCTTCAATTTGACATATATTGACCTTCTCTTTGACCCAGCATGACCCATGTTAGAACTTGACTTACATATAATCAAGACAAACATTCTGATAAAGTCTCCATCATGCTCAAGTCAAAAAATGCAGTATCCAGAGTGTTAACCAGACGCATCTTTCTTCATTTTTTTGTTGAACATTTTAGGAATATCGGAGAGGACACATTTTATTTCAAATGTATTAGCCTAATTAGAACGAGTATTCCTAAATGCTCTGTCCTAATCGACAACGAAATAATTTATGTTTTAGTACAAAACCAGTTGTTTTCATTTGCTTTCAATTTGCTCATGGCATCATGGAAACAGGAAGTCGTTAGTTGTTCTATTACTTTAACTAGGTTTGAATTTTGGAAATTTCAGGGCGTCAAGACCAGAAAAAAATACATGTTAACAGACCCTGCCATACATTCCTATGACCGAAGCTTTGGTCCGACAGATTTAGGGCTACCTGGCATGGAGAGGGTTCTCGCCAATCACACATGTAACAGTCTGTGTAGAGAGCTGGGACTGGACAACCCACTCAAGGGAGAGTACATTCGAGCCGGACCTAGATCAACCACCTATTCGTTCCAGGTGACAGAAGAGGAAAAAATGAGAGCCAACAGAGGGAAGAGTGACTACTTTCGGATTATGTCGCCCATATTCGAGTGATTAATCCTTTCCCAAATACAGGAAATCTGAAGCAGACGACTTTGACAAAATCCAGTCAAAAAATTGAAAATCATATCTAAACGAAAATTTATTATTTAAAAATCGAAAGAGTTGAAAATGACCAATTTCTCCTTTACAACAATGTTTTCATAAATCGTCTGCTGCAGATGATCAAAATGTGCATGCAAATGAAAAAAGGTGTTTTATTTTTTATGCAGAGGTCAAATCATCATCGAAAGTAAAGAAATTGCACCCTGTTTTGAGCTGTTTCTCCATTTTGCCCCCAATATTTTTGTATTTAACAATAGTAAAAGATCGTCTTTATTAAAGAGGGCTGAATAGATATACACTATAAAAAACGCATCCATGTGAATTTATTAACATATATACATAAGACAATAAACTGAAAAATAATGTAGATAGATAAAATGTAATTTTGATTATTTTAGATACAAAAAATATAAAACCTTATAGTTTGTATATTTTATTGGTTCTGCCTTTCCACATAATCTCTTTAAAAAAAAAACGTCCGCTGCCAAGTTCTCAGTCATTTGTATCTAGTACTTCAAAGACAAGCAGTGTTGAACGGATATGTTATTCTAGACTATTTCATACTGAAAACGTCTGTAGAAAAAAAGAAAGTCTGGACAAATCAATAGTTACAACTATAGTAACTCATGTGTCGGTCAGGTTACCTTATACAAAAGACCTAAGAGGACCAGTATAGCTCCAGTGTCACAATGTGATATTATCCTGCCCTTTGTCAAATTAATATGACTTGAGGAAACTGAAAGAAGGTCATCAAAGAAATGTTTATATACCGGACTCAAAATAAAGACTTAATTTTGTTTAAGGAGATAATTTTCTCAATCTTACACTCATAAAGGGTAATGCAGTCCCAGACTCTATTGTTGCGATATTTTACGACCAAGGATTCGGACAGCAAGCCACACAAGGAACATTTCTTCAAAAGTATTTCAAAATCCGTCAAATAATTTCAGAAGAGATTTTTGAAGATTTCACTATACTCATATGGCGGCCATTTTTTATTTTACCAATCAACATGGCTTGAAATAATATCGTAAATGATGATTAGAGAAACATTTCGACAACATATCAGGGGTGTTCAAACGGTTCGCCGCGGAAAGGGCTCTTGATTCTATAGTATGGCAGTTATGTTGCTGGTACTTCATTTAGAAATTGTTTGTTAAGGTAGTAGAAGCCTAATGAAAACCTCCACTTGAAACTCTTCAATTTTAATGCTTTAGCCTATGTTGTTAAGCACAGGTCTTAAATCTGTTGAGGGTTTCAAGGTAGTGGTTCGAATACCTCCAGAAGCACAACTATTTTCTTTTCTTTTTTTCTTCTTTGTTTTCATAAGCTAACACTGTTTACAGAAGTTTATATTGTACTTTCATTAAAAAGTAATTAAAACATTCCTATACATAAATATTAGCTTCTTATAATGAGCCATTTTTAGCTCCACTGGCTGAAAGCCAGTCGAGCTTATGTCATGGCGAATTGTCCGTCGTGCGTCCGTGCGTGCGTGCGTAAACTTTTTCCTTTAAACGACTTCTTCTCACTCACCACTTGGCCAATTTGGTTGAAACTTCATAGGAAGCATCCTCTCAATGTCCTCTCTTAAATTCCTTCAAATTTTTTTGATCCATCCATAATTCTGGTTTCCATGGCAACCAAAAGAAAAAAAATAGTGAAAACTTAAAAAATCTTCTTCTCTGAAAGTGTCAGGCCGATTTTCAAATAATTTTGTAGAAATGTTCCTTGGGTGACCCTTTATTAGATTCCTTCAAGAAATGTTGATTGGTCGAAAAACATGGTCGGCAGAGTGCGGGGCTATTTTGCCTTATATGACCATAGTGAAAACTTAAAAAATCTTCTTCTCCGAAAGTGTTCAGCCGATTTTCAAATAATTTTGTAGAAATGTTCATTGGGTGACCCTCTATCAGATTCCTTCAAGCCATGTTGATTGGTCGAAAAATATGGCCGCCAGAGGGCGGGGCTATTTTGCTCTATATGACCATAGTGAAAATTTAAAAAATCTTCTTCTCCGAAAGTGTTGAGCAGATTTTCAAATAATTTTGTAGAAATGTTCTTTGGGTGACCCTCTATCAGATTCCTTCAAGCCATGTTGATTGGTTCAAAAATATGGCCACCATGGGGTGGGGCTATTTTGCCTTATATGGCTATTGTGAAAACTTAAAAAATCTTCTCCTCCGAAAGTGTCAGGCCGATTTTCAAATAATTTTGCAGAAACATTCCTTGGGTGACACTCTACAAGATTCCTTTAAGCCATGGTGGTTGGTAAAAAATATGGCCACTAGGGGGCAGGGCTGTTTGGAGATTTGATTTTTGCCTTATGGCCGTGGAGCGATACTGGCCCTCTTGGGCCTCTTGTTCCTTTTACCACAATGTTTTAATCTTTATTTACTGATTTTACTTTCATTGATAGAGCATTCTCATATTTTTGCCTAGATGTTGCAAGAGCATCTCGTGTAAATTTGCTATACATGTATGTATGTTGGAAAGGGTTATATGTTCTTGATAATTATTAACCCTTTCCCACATACATATGCTTTCTGATGCCTATGCAGCAGACGACATTTGAAAACACTGTGACAAAAAGGAGAAATTGCTCAAAACAAGTAATTTCTCCTTTAGCCACAGTGATTTAAACTTTATTTTTTATTATTATACATGTAGTAGAATTTTTATAGAGATTTTTCACAATTTTGTAAATACCTTTCAAATACTGTTGCTGTGGGCACGAGACGTGTGTTGCTCCAAATATTAACCTTCATTTGTTAAGATACTAATAAATTAACCCTTTCCCACGTATAGACGAATTTGCAGCAGATGATTTTTTTGTGGCTAAAAGGAGAAATTGCTATAATTACACATTCTCTGATATTACTAGAAAGTGGAAGGAGACATCATTGTCCCTTTGAACATTCATGATTACTGTCTTTTGATAAAATACTCTATATGAAGAGAGTCCATGATCACAAGCAGCTATGTTTGCTCAATGTCACTTATGGTTGGAGCAATGGTAGAGATTCAGAGAAGGCCATCAAAATAGTTCTTTAGGGTGTATAAGGACAACATAGGACCATTAGTTTAACCTTTCCCACATACAACAAAACTGCAGCAGACGACTTTGGAAACATATGTACGAAAATATAGAAAATACCTATAAATAAGGGTATATTTACTGAAAAAAGTTGTAAACATTGTGACAAAAGGAGAAATTGCTTGTTTTGAGCAATTACCTTTTTCGTCACATTTTCAGAAAGCGTCTATATGAGGGAAAGGGTTTAAAAACAGAAGCATTTGTACTGTTTCCAATTTGCCGTCTTATTTTTAAGTATCTATGAACAATTCTTTCTTTTGCCACAATGTTTTCCAACTCTTTTCTATAATTATGTTTTCATTTATAGAGATTGTCCATATATTGCCTAGATGTTTTCAAAGTCGTCTGCTGCAGATTTGTTGTTTAAGGGAAAGGATTTAAGAGTATTGCCTTTAACTGCATTTGTGTTAAAGCGACTGAACTCCAGATACCCAACTGTTGAAAAAAAATAAAATTTCCAATTTTAAGAAAATAAGTGTTATTTTTGTATTTTGGGCATTAAAATATGATAACTGACATATTACATACCCCTATAATCGGTGAGATTTTTCTTGTTTTCGATATACTTTTTCCATTGCAAATTCTACCCTGTCAGTAACGGGTTAAGTATTTTTTAAATAGGAAACCCCTTCATCGGGACAATTGAAAATGACTCAAGTTCACTTTATTGATAAAAACCGATACATTTTCTACCCTGGTTTTACTTGGATAACATAAAGAATAACATTTAGGGCGAATTCGATTTTTTTTTTTTTTTTTCGCGCCATCTGGATTTCAGTCGCTTTAACATGATCGACCATACATTTGAATGAAGAATAATTGAACAAACAAAGTTTCTGAACGATTACACTAAAAAAGGTCCTGTTTAATGTTGTTGATGTTCATCCAGTGGATTTCAATGAGCAACTTCTCCTTCTGCCAAAATATTTTCAACTCTATTCAATAATTGATCCAGCATTCACAGAGATTCTGCATCTTTTTGCCTAGGTATATTAAGTTTTCTGCAGCAGATTCGTTGTATGTTAGAAAGTGTCAACCCTATCCCTCATACTTAGTACGCTCTCTGAAACCTCTGCAGCAGACAATTTATGAAAACATTATAGCAAAGTTGAATTAACACTAACACTATCTAATGTCAAAGTTTGTTTACTGACTGGTATTCAGACATGTCAAATAATTCTCTAACTTGATCACAGTTTAAAGGTACACAGTCTATTGGTTTCCGTCCTCTGTTGTCTAAAATGGTCTTTCCAGCTGGATATTTTCTCAGGAGAATTTCTGTAACTTGTCTGTGGCCCATTTCTGCTGCCTTCAAAGTAAAAGCAATAGGTTTTCGTAAAGATTATTTCAGGGGGGGAAGGGAAGTGTTAAATGTGGGAAAAGATTGATTGATTGAATGGGGTTTAACGCCGTTTTTAACAATTTCTCAGCTATATCACGGCGGCCAGTTCACCTACTCATGCATTTCCTGGTTTTCTCACACCAGTACTCCACACAACAATCTTCCCAAGCAACTGGCTGCTTTTCCACATAGACGTCAATCGTCGGAAAGAAAGTTGGCCGAGCCGGGATTCGAACTCACAACCCCTGGATTGACAGCCCGCGTCGCTACCAACTGAGCTACCGGGGCTCGGCTGTGGGAAAAGAAGACATTTCTTTAACTTGAATATCAGGCCAAATAAAGAACAAGATTAGTTTACACTTGTACCATATTAACCCTTTCCCACATATAGACGCTTTCTGACACCTCTACAGCAGACGAATTTTGAAAACATTGACAAAAACCAGCAATTTCTCCTTTGGCCACAATGTTTACAACTTTTTTCAGTAAATATACCCTCATTTATATGGATTTTCTATATTTTTGTCCACATGTTTCCAAAGTCGTCTGCTGCAGATTATTTGTATGTGGGAAAGGGGTGGGGTGGGTTAAATGGTCTGAAGAACAATCTACTGCAGTGGCATATTCGTTGTATGTGGTAAAGGGTTACCTTGTGAAGCGGAAGTTTCCCATCTGAATCCACCATACATACATCACCTCCAAATTTCAACAGTAATTTGACAACGTCAACATTTCCACAATATGCGGCCCGATGAAGTGGGGTTGTTTTACCAGAATTGGTTTGAATATTTGGTGAAGCTGAATAGTCCAGCAGGATTTGACAAATTGTTAAATGCCCATTCCTGGCAGCGTAGTGCTGAAAAAGAAAAAAACGAGCTTAAGTTAGTCAGAGTTCTAGATAAGGATTCTAAAATTTCTAAAATCCTTATTTGACATTCAAATCCTATGTTGTGGGTACTCAAAAGAATCATCTTAGTTAGACCATTCTTTTGAGTACCAACAACATAGGATTTGGTTGAGTAATAAGAGAAATATTATCGGGAAAAGACCTGTTCACTCCCTCTTATCTAGTCCTCTGGTTAGTATTGAATAGTGATGTTCTTCCTCAGCATGAAGGTATGTTAATTCAAACCTTTACATGATTTAAGTTATGTCTGCTTTGAAAACATCCTTCTAATATTTTAAGAAAAATTCTAAGTATGTATTTGATATAGTGTTGAAAATGAAGGTATTTATGGTTGGATTTGAGTTAAAAAAAGAAACTGCTGATTTTTAGCTCTACTTGCCAAAGGCCAGAAGAGCTTATGTCGTGGTGTGGTGTCCGTCAACAATTGCTTGTGAACGCGATACAGTCTTCAGTTTTGATTGTATCTCAATCAAACTTATACAGTAGTATGATATCCATGAGAGCTTGGTTCCTTTCGCAAACCAGCCAGATCCGCCCATGCAAGACTGGATTATGGCCCTTGGAATTGTCAAAATTGCTATAATAGAGCTTGTGAACACAATAGAGGCTCCATTTACTTATTATCTGATCTTCACCAAACTTACACAGTAGTTAGGTATCCATGAAAGCTTGGTTCCTTTTGCAAACAAGCCAGAACCGGCCATGCAAGACTGGATTATTGCCCTTGAAATTGTCAGAATTGCTATAATAGAGCTTGTGAACGCAATAAAGTCTTTAGTTTTGATTGTATCTCAATCAAACTTATACAGTAGTTAGATATCCATGAGAGCTCGGTTCCTTTCGCAAACCAGCCAGATCCGCCCATGCAAGACTGGATCATGGCCCTTGAAATTGTCAAAATTGCTATAATTGAGCTTGTGAACACAATAGAAGCTCCATTTACTAACTAATCTTCACCAAACTCAGATAGTAGTTAAATATTGATGAGAGCTCGGTTCCTTTCGAAAACCAGCCAGATGTAAACTTGCATGAATGGATTATGGCCCTGGAAATTGTCAAAATTGCTATAATACAGCTTGTGAACACAATAGAGCCTCCATTTACTATTCAATCTTCACCAAACTTAGATGTTAGTTAAATATTGATGAAAGTTTGGTTCCTTTGGCAAACCAGCTAGATCTGCCCATGCAAGACTGGATTATTGCCCTTGAAATTGTCAAAATTGCTATAATAGAGCTTGTGAACACAATAGAGGCTCCATTTACTATCCGATCTTCACCATTATCCATACATACATGCTCGTGATTGAAAATTACCAAAGAACCATACCAGTAGAGCATAGGCCCTCATGGGCCTCTTGTTCCTTAAAATATAGATATTTTCATTTGGAAGACACTTTTAACGCTTTTCCACTCGCAGAAGCATTTTTGAGGCATTTGCAGCATACAACTTTTGACACACTACTCTAGTCAATAGTTTTTATTTGTAATAGTACTTTTATTCAGAAAGATTTTCCTTATTTTTGTCTAGATGTCTTCAAAGGGGTTTACAGTAGAGTTGTTATATGTGGGAAAGGGTTAAAGACAAAAAATCTCTTTCAGGCAGGCCAGGTCACATGAAAAGTGAGATACAGAACATTTTAAATAACCAAGATGTTGATCTGCACAGTCAAAAATTCCCTGATAGCAATCTAATCATACACATATCAAGACTATTACAAGAGAGCCATGATGGCCCTATATTGCTCACCTGAGTAATTGTTTTAGGGTCCTAATTTAATTGCTCTACAAAAATAAGAAAGAATGTCAAATAGTCATGGTGAAGGTCATCCAAAGACAACGATGATATTTGATTGTAAAAGATCACACTAAGGTCATGGTCACATGTTTTTAAAACAATGTAAAGGACATGTGACAAATAAATGAAGTTTTGATCGTGTTAACAAAGCCAATTATAACAATTTTGGTTTTCAAAAGGAACCGAGCTCTCATGTATATCTAGCTACTGTATAAGTTTGGTAAACATCGGATCATAAATTATGACTTTAGCTTGTTCACAAGGTCAATTATAGCAATTTTGCCAATTTTAAAGGGCCATAATCCAGTCATACATATATGGATTTGGCTGGTTTTCAAAAGCAACCGAGCTCTCATGTATATCTAGCTACTGTATAAGTTTGGTAAACATCGGATAATAAAAGATGACTTTAACTTGTTCACAAGGTCAATTATATTAATTTTTAAAGGGCCATAATCCAGTCATGCATAGATGGATCTGGCTATCTGGTTTTCAAAAGGAACCGGGCTCTCATGGATATCTAGCTACTGAATATGTTTGATAAACATCGGATAATAAATGAAGACTTTATCATGTTCACAAGAAATTGTGGACAGATGACGGACGACAGACAATCACAAAAGCTCACCTTGTCACTACGTGATAGGTGAGCTAATAAAACAAGATGCCCACAGGCAACATGTTGAGCCCACTCAAAAGGTTTTGTCACAGACATAGTGCTATTCCATACAATTGCATCACAGACTGACAAATAGCTGACCTGATAGCAGTTAATTAAGGGCCTTCTCAAGGCTTCTGCGATACCGAAGTGGTTGTAAAATGTCAAAAGTACAAAAATCCAACATTTTGTTTTTATTTTTGAGATACCACAGGGCTACAGATAAGTAGCTTTTTTGCTTAAAAAAGCAAAAGAATTGTCAAAAAAAGCAATTCTTTTTAAAATGACGAGTACTCAAAAGCAAACAAAATGTAAATAAAGCAATTGTTTACATTTGTGTTGCTTACATTTTTTACATTAAATCAAACAAGATCCAAATGGAATAAAAAGTATCTATGGCTTGATGTGAACGAGACAAATTCTAAGCTTCAGATGTACACTGCATACAGATTAAAGCAAAACTAATCTTAAAAAATGTCTGGATGAATGAGGGATCCCCAAATATATAGATTTGCCAACAATTAGAAACATTAGTTAAACAACATTGAAATATTGTGAGAAAAGGAGAATTTGCTCATTATGTCTCCCTTTGCCACGATGATTTCAAGTCATACTAAAACGTAATTTCAAAAAAATGATGGGGTAAAATTATTCCTGTTACTTAAATTTAAAAAAAAAAGCAATTCTCTAAAAACAATGGGGTAAATACCCAATTCACTGAAAAAGTTATCTGTAGCCCTGTACCATATTATTCTGAAGTTTAATTTACATAATTTTTAGTATGTTTTGTGTATGAGAGGTTCAGGCGTATTTAACATAGGAATCATTTTACACACCAACACATGTGGGATGGACAAGGCAGTCTGGTCAGACATATCTCATTTAAACCTTTAACCTCTATGTGTGACCTTGACCTTTGAGGTACAGATCTGGGTTGTGTGTGCCACATGTCACCTCATCATGGTGAACATGTGTTCCCAGTATATGGCAGTAACTTGGGAATCCTATGATGGATGGTTTCTCATTTTGACCTTTGACCTCTAAGCATGACCTTGACCTTTCGGGTACAGGCCTGGGACTTGCGAGTGACACTTTACCTCATAATAGCAAACATGTGTGCCCATAACATGAGAATCCTATGATGCATCGTGAGGATGTGGGCCGAACAAGGTACAGTCGGGACTATCAAACAGTACAGTTTGACCTTTGACCTCTAAGTGTGACCTTGGCATTTGGGTTACAGGCCTGGGTCTTGTGCATGACATGCCAGCGTATCATGTTGAATGTTTGTTCCAAGATTCTTGGAAATACTATGAAGCATAGTTAAGATGCGTCCCGGACATGTTTCAGACAGACAGACTCAAAGACACCGAACCGCCATTGTGACAGCTATGTCAAGCTCACCGCAAGCGGGCTTGACAACAATCTATACATGTATGCAATTCAGTTGTAATTACTATTAATTGATGTTTGTGGGTAAAGGTTTTTGGCTCAGATAATCAGACACATGGAACAGTAGTTTTTTCCAGGGATTACTATTTTCAGATAGAAACCAAGGCTATCAACATTAAGTTATCAACAAGATTGAGTGATCCATCAATATATGCTTAATTCATTTATGAAGTTTCATCTTAGTAATTCATTTATGAAGTTAGAGCTTAGTATATCATTTAATTCATTTATGAAGTTAGAGCTTAGTTATTAATTTATGAACTTAGAGCTTAGTTATTAATTTATGAACTTAGAGCTTATTAATTCATTTATACTTGAGTTTATTATGAAAAGCATACCAGTGATTGAATCATATCAAGATAACTGCTACTAAGATATTTTCGAAAGAGATATTTTTTGGAGTTAAATGATACATGTTTGATTTATTGCAAGTCCACTGTATAACCTCTGAACTCTTAAGTGTGAATACTGAAAAGAATTGTCTCACTCAATCAATCTTTATGGCGTATAGTGTTTCATTTACAGAGATTTTCAGTGTTTTTGCCTAGATGTTTCAAGTTGTCTGCTGCAGATTTGTCGTATTCAGGAAAGGCTTAATAACATTAAAAGAGGAGTACTTGCAAATACACATTACGCTTTGTTAGTACCAAGGCAGAATACCCTGAAGAGTCCTTCAGGTCCGGGTCAATATTTCTTTTCTGTAAACACTTCAACAACTCGGATTCATCTCCATTTAAAGCTGCTGTCCATATTCCTCTGGTAAAGTCTAGTTCATCCAATGTCTGTGACGTTGACGGTGTAGCAAGAGTACAGCAACATGTACTGTGTCCATTTTCACAGGAATTTCCTGACATCGCCGCAGCTGTGTACTTTCTACTAGCCTGTCATATACAAATGAGTGTAATGTGCACCGATCATTACACCAAAGCGGAGCCTTTATTACATAACTGGGAATCACTGGGGTCCAGGGATGATGTCACCCTGAAATCCCACCACAGCCACCATTTGTAATATATGTACTACTTTTCTTCACAGATTTAAGACAACACGGGTAATCAATCCAGGCACTAGCCGTGATGTATGTTGTTTAACTCGGTTAAAACGTAAACCACCTTACCAACATCGCTATAAAAGCCAGCTTCTACAGCAAGACTGTTAAATTGATTGATTGATTGATTGTTTGGTGTTTAGCAAAACTTTTACGCCACTTTAAAAAAAAATCAGTTTAATAATAACTTATAAGTTATATCACAGCGTTACCAGAAACTGCTCGATTTTTGCCGACAGTGGCCAGTTAGTTGTAATGTCAACCCCGCCATCGTGAGCACCAAGGAGGAAAACCATTACTACCATTTTCATGGTTTTGCAAGTATTTGGTACGAGTCTGACCCGGCCTTCAATGATTTGATATTGTCTGGCAATAGCCTACCTATAGCCTAGTCTCAATATATCGCCGTTACATATTGCATTGTAAGCGAACAGTCAAAATAAAAAATCGCATTCCTAGTACAGAAACCTGGACTAACCTATAGCCTTACTAAACTTATTTTCTAGTCTTTAATCTATATAAATGAATTCACATAACTGCATAAATATGCTCGACAAAAATACGTATATTATGATCCAGAACTTACACATCTAATTCTTATTCTTAGACTCGGTAGAAATATTTTTACTAAATAAAACTACAAATAACATGAAAAGATGGAGTCGACTGTATCTCTAATAAAGGCCACACATACTACAGAACAAAGTATAACCTTTCAGATATATTCAACTGCTATCAAACTTCACAACTCTTTCTCGATATTCAGAATATGAGTTTTAAAGGCTATTTCAATTATTGTGAATCGTAAATGATGGTAATTCTCACGTCATGTAAGTCTTACGTATAACACCGTGGTAATCAAAGTACAAAAAGTACACCTTGGTTCCTTCGATGATATTCCAAGAGAACTTAGAACTTGTAACCTATGTCCTAGTAACTCTCTAGGTGACGAATTCCATTATCTTTTTGTATGTTCACATTTAGTTAATACAAGAAAGTTGTATCTTGATAAATATTCCTATGAACATCCAAGTGCTTTAAAATTTGAAAACATAATGAACCAAAGTAATAGGAATATCCTTATGAAACTTGCCATATTTTGCAAAAATATTATGTTATTATTTAAATAATGCTAACTTGTTAGACTTAAGTCTTTTCTTTTTTTTTCGCAATGATTTTTGATTTTGATTTTTCTCTCTCATCCTCCATTACATCATGGAGTTGTATTACCATTTATAATTTGTTGTATATTATTTGCCATTTTGTATTATTTTGTTTTTACATATTATTTACCATTTTGTATTATTTTGTATTCATGTACCGTTTCATGTTGTCACATGCCCATATGGGCCTTGACTTATTCAAATAAACCTTGAAACCTTGAAACCTTCGCAGAGTTGTCGTTCCTTATACTCACCAACAGTAAATTAAGGTCAAAGGGAAGCAATTCATTTTACATAGACGACCATTATATCAAGTTATGGGATAGGGTTCTTTCCCAGCATTAAAAAGAAGCCAAAAACCTGTATTAAATCAAAGTCCATTCTTATATCTACCATAACAGCACACAAAACTCAAAGGTCACCCTACCCTTTTTTTAGCGTCAAATGATGGGTCACTCTTATACCGCACTGAATTATACTTTAAATTTCAGAAAATACAGGATTTTCTTAAAACGACTCTGAAGTTTGGTAACAAATCACTCACAGGATAATATAGTTTTCAAAAATACTTTTTCAACTTTCAGCAAAATCATTATTGTACAATGGGAGACATTTTCAGTCTTGTATATTCATCCCCGCAAGCCGATCGGAATGACTTCCCTATGACCTGAATGTAATGGTTACAATTATTCTTTGTTTCCATGTAAATCGACCAGTTTCTGTCCTCAATTGTCCCGTCATTTTAGACCAAATCGGGCTCGGACAAAACCGATGTTTAGCATTCTGTACTTTCACTTTCAAACAAGGTCACAATACTAAAAGTGATCAAATCAATCATTTCCAGTACATCCTATACACATTTACAATAAGTTTAAACTCAATGTCATATATTCAATGTAGTTATGGTATATATGCACTCATTTCTACGCAAACAAAGTTCCTTTAGGGGATAGTGTTAGAGTGTGCCGGGTTGATTCAGGGATAGTGTCCCTGGTTGAGTGTTAAGCCCAGTTTTATTTTTGATTATTGTTAATGAAAGCTTCATATTAAAAACATACCCAGAGATTGACCAAAGACAACTAAACGTCCTTATAGGATTGATCTGACTCTTGAAAGAATATTGAAGTCATCTAGAAATACTAACGTTAAATCTACCCTAGGCTACCCAGGAATGTAATTCTACGTCCCTGCACTGGCTTCTGCATTAGTTTTTGTGAAAACAGCTCTGTGTCAGTTTTATGCTAAACTGAGCGCGAATTGCTCAAGATGAGCGGAGTAATCTTGATGCTCTTTTGTTCTTTGTCAATAATCTGCGTGTTAAGACTAGTGGCCATTATTTTCACAACAACTCATGAAATGAATTATCTTTGTTTAAATCTTCCTGATATCTAGGATAAGACGTTCTGTCTGGAGTACCAAAGGAGACAGTACTCGGTCCTTTGATTTTTCCCGCATACATACACGATCTGCCAGATTGTACATGTATGACCTCGTGGAATACGCCCGTTTAAGGACCAACACTATGCTGACCTTTCAGCGCTTAAGAACTGGGAGAGTGACTGGCCAATGGAGTTTAATGAGGAGACGTACACCTTAATCCGAATTTGTAACAGCAAGCGTCACAGAAATTGAGATAACAGACATCTTACCAATAACACGAACATACCCTCGACCTCAAATGGAGGAAACACATCATTGTTACTGTTGCTACTGGAAGCCGCACAGTCGACTTTGTACGAAGGAACCTTGCCGACTGTACTCACCATGTCAAAGCTGCTGCATACAACGTACACCATTGTTAGGCCCATTCTTGATTACGCTTATATTTCGAACTTTCAACCCCTTGATTGCCAGCTCGCGTCGCTACCGGGGTTCGGCAAGGAAGAAGAAGAAGTTCGAATGCGGGTCATGTCGGGTCAAGAAACTAGGTCACTAGGCCATATTGAAGGAATATATTGTTAACACTCTGGAAGTAGCATTTTAAACTTCCATGTTGTAACTTTGTCAAAAAAATTGTATTGGTGATATCTAGGCCAAGCATTAATATGCGGCATGCCGTTCAAAACTAGGCCGACTTTGACAAAACCCTTGTTTACCTCCAGATACCACACATATTAGGTCACTAGGTAAAATTCAACTAAAAGCTAGTGCATATTCTAGAGGCTGCATTATTATTATTAATTATTGATTCATTGCAGAATTGTAAACGTATCCTCACATCATGAGGATGAATACCATTTTATTATGATATGCCCAATGTATTATGATTTGCGATGTAGATATTTTCCACATAATGTTTTCGAAAAACCTAGTATTCATAAATTCTACAATCTAATGTCTTCGCAAAATGTTATTTTGATAAGAAATTTAGCTATATTTATCTATAATGCTTTTAAAATAAGAAGAACATATCTTGATTCTTTTGAATAATAGTTGTGTTACAATGTTGCAATGTATAGTTGGTTCTCCTTGAAGGACTTGTAACTCAAGCTGCTATAAAACGGGTCTATGTGTTCTCTTTAGAAAGGTGATGATATATCTCATACAAAGTCTATTTCTTCAGTTAAGCATTTCTAGTCAATCTAAAAGTCGTATTATTGTTCTAACATTAGCCATAGCCTTTAACTCTTAGAATTATATCATGTAATGGATATATCCGAGTTTTTGTATTATTTGTCTGTATTACTATGATGTAAATACTGTTCTCACTTCTAATGCTATGTAATTATGATGTATCATGTGTATGGGCCGGTGGCCTAAAATATCACATTAAATAAAACTAAACACATCAAAATACATCAGAATACAAAATCAAAGTACTGAAAGTACTTAAATGCGGGGATGTTGATTTTCCTTCAATTTGGCCTAGTGACCTAGTTTCTGACCCAATATGACCCATATTGGCTTACATATCATCAAGACAAACATTCTGATAAAGTGTCAACATGCTCAAGTTGAAAATATGGCCTCCAAAGGGTTAACAATATTTCTTCATTCAATTAGTTGGCTTAGTGACCTAGTTTTTGATCCGGTTTGACCTATATTCAAACTTGGCCTAGATATCATATAGATAAACATTTTGACCAAATTTCAAGCTGCCTTAGCAAAAAATGTGGCTTCTACAGTGTTAACAAGATTTTCCTTCAATTTGACCTTGTGACCTACTTTTTTACCAGATATGACTCATGTTCGAACTTGACTTACATCACCAAGACAAACATTCTGATAAGTTTCAACATGCTCAAGTTGAAAATGTGGCCTCTAGAGTGTTAACAAGATTTTTCTTCAATTTGACCTAGTGACCTAGTTTTTGACCTCAAATGGCCTATTTTCAAACTTATCCAAGATTTGATGGAGATGAATGTTCTGATAAACTTTCATGAACAATGTAGCCTGTAGAGTGTTAACAAGGGAAAATGTTGACAATGCACGACAGCCGTATTTCCGTATTTTTCATTGCAGGGATTTTCTCAAAAGGTGTTTGAGCTACCCGCTTTCAAGCTATTCGTTTTCCATATATTTAAAAGAAACATTTAAGATCCTTATGTCAAACTCAAATTTCTAAATTATGAATACAACTTCATGGATTAAAACTTTACATTGTGTACGTTTACTTTGTATAATGTGCATACTGTTAAGCTTGTTGTGAAACGTATTTAACTGATCCCTGGACAATCAAGATTTTTTTTCCATTTTGATAAAAAAAAAGGGCAGCAACATTGTTTTACAAATTAACACTTCCTGAAAGCTGGGCATGACACTATACGGAGGTGTTCAGCATAGCTGAATCCCCCGCATAAAAAGGATGCATTTTCAAACATTATTTTTATCCCTTTCAAACGAAACAGTTTTTCCAATTTCCAATTTATTTATTTATTTGTCTAAAATGTAGAGCAGATGTCTCTAAAACATCATATCAGGTGTCTTTACTATACATTTCTGTATGCATAATTATGTTTATCAACCATGAGCTGTTAATGCTTAAGTTGAAAACAAAATCTGTTTTGTTCCATGTTCCAAAATTCAAAACTTAAGCTGATCGCATGTATTTCCCTAAATGTTTCCGGCACACAAATATAGCCTAAAGATTAGTAAATAAAGTTCAGCTCTTTCTTTTTCCATATATGTGTGATGTTATCGACTTGTTACCTTTGCCCTCCCTAGAAGGCGCGGCCGTCTTGAATACTGAATATGCCTAACTATTTTTATTGACCCAGCTTCATATTTGAGAGTCTATCTCGACACCGCCAAATATAGGACTCCGCCTAATATCAACCTAGTATCGCAGATCTGTACCTTTTTCCCCAATAGTACTCATTCATTCATTTAATCAACATAGTTTTGGCCATAACATTACAAAGACATCAATCGCCGGAGTGGGTATTTCAGTTATATCGATCAGGGCGGTACAATCACCGAGTGGGTACTCCAAGCATAATTCTTCCCATCCAACTGACTCCTTTCCCACATAACATAATAAGTCCATTGATGTAAGACGAATGACGCTAGCCCCAATGACTTGTACGAATCAACGGAAGTAATTAATGGTCGAGTCGGGGCTCTAACTCACGACCCCTTGATTGATAGCCCTCGGCTTTTCAGACTGAGCTTTGCGGCTTGACATATAACTGAAACCGAAACATCTGATTAACAGCGGTGTAGCAAGTCCTATATATATTACAAAAGACATATATATACATAGATACATTATTGATTAATTGCTATGTGTTCCAACAATTCTTCAATCTTATCAAGGGAAGTAAATATTGTACTACTAAAATTTGTGACAATGTTGAATTATTTCCCTTAGTTTTGTCACACGCAAAACCCACACTACCAAAACGTGAAACGGGCAGGGTACCAGCATATTTACACGGTTATCAAGAGTACCTGCCCAAGTTCAATGTCAATTTAAGTGGGATGTCCAGTTCATAAATCACTTAAAGAAGATGTATCCAGGAATGACAGCATAACACTGTAAGATATGTGAAAACTTGCTTGTTATTTATCAATGTGATATAATAGTTGAAGATAAGTTCTTGTTTTGTTGACTATTCCAACACCTATTCAGGAACAGCTGTTTTAAATTCATAGACCAAGTCTAAGAACTTTGCCCCGATATTGTTGTTGTTGTTTATTTTATATATAGAGAGCTCAGACACAATGTTTCCTTCCACAAGCACCCAAGTATGTATGTCTGCCTTCATCTACTTATCTGTGTGTGTGTGTGTGTGTCTCTCTCTCTCTCTCTCTGTATTGCCTATTGGACCAGGAAGTGACACAATTTGTTTAATAACCTTTTCCCACAGACAATAAATCTTCAACAGATAACTTTAAAAACATCATGGAAAAAAAAATTGAAAACCTACGAATGATAATTTAATTATTGGATAGAGTTGAAAACATTATGGCAAAAGCAGAAATTGCTCTTTTGCAACAATGTTTTCAAAGGTTGTCTGCTGCAAGGCGTCTGAATGTGGGGAAAGGGTCATGCATTTGACCTAGAATTAAATATTTCTTAATTAACCCTTTCCCTCATATAGACGCTTTCTGAAGCCTCTGCCTTTTTTAGCTCGACTTTTGAAAAAAACGAGAGCTATTGTCATGACCCTGGCGTCGTCGGCGGATGCGGCGTGGTCGTCCGGTTAAGATTTTTTGTTCAGCTCAGCTTTTTTTCTGTTTTCTAACAAACTACTACTGTTAAAGTCACTAAACTTCATAAACATAATCATAATATGTTAAATAATAAAAGTATATAGCTGGAAATCTTTATTTGTTTCACTTAAAACTTCAAAACGTAAGGTTAAGGTTTTTTGTTTAGCTCAGGTTTTTGACAATTTTTTACTCATGATTTTTCATATCTTAAAAACTTTTCTTTTTTTTTGCTTGAAACTTCACAAACTTGCTGAGTGTCTTAAGTTGACCTTATATAACAAGTTTCATAACTCTGTAAATAGTATTGACAAAATTATCTCCCCATTTCGATTTTGAAAATCTACTTTGAAGGGAGAAAAATGGTGATAACTGAAACACAATTTAACCTATAGCTTTGAAACTTCCTAAACTTATTCAATGTCTTAACATAACTTGATACAACATGTTCCATAACCCTGAACTTAATATTGACCAAATTTTGGACTTAGAAAATCTACACTGAAGGTGTTGTCAACCGGTTAAGGTTTTTTATTAGCTCGACTTTTGAAAAAAACGAGAGCTATTGTCATGACCCTGGCGTCGGCGGCGGCGGTGGCGTGGTCGTCCGGTTAAGGTTTCTTGTTTAGCACATTTTTGTTCTCCCTATCAGTCGAGCGTCTGTGCCGTACGCGGTGCTCTTGTTTGAAAACATAGTGACAAAAGAAGAAATTGCTCAAAATGAGCAATTTCTCATTTTGCCACAATGTTTTCCTCTTTTAGTCATAGGTTATCCATTCAATTATAGAGATTTTCTATTTTTTGACAAAAAGTCGTCTGCTGCTGAATTGTCGTATGAGGGAAAGGGTTAAATGGTTTCAGAAGTTTTTGAATTCTTTTCAGGAAAAGTCCTACAGTATAGCCAACACAAGCTTAGAAGATTCATAAAATGGCGAAGATACTCGGCATTGAGTTTGCTCCTCTGTTTATACCCCTAGAACGGCGGTTACAAACGCTGTGCACACTTCAATGGGTTTTGACATTTCTGTTTGGTGGATTTAGCTGCCTAGGTGTCGCCATTTATCTGCTATTTACGAAATACTACTGGATCACGTTACTGTACCTTGTGTGGTACTATTTCGATATTAAAAAGCCGGAGAGGGGTGGCAGACCTTGGAGCTGGATACGCCATCTTGCAGTCTGGCGAAAATTTGCGGATTATTTCCCAGCGAAACTTCACAAAACCGTTGAACTTGATAGAAATAAAAGTTACATTTTTGGGTTACACCCGCATGGTATTTTTCAGACGAGTGGTTTCCTTTCCTTCGCTACAGAAGGGACCGGGTTCAGTAGAATATTTCCGGGTTTGGTACCCCACCTCCTTGTTCTTGCTGGCCAGTTTAAATTTCCTTTCTATAGGGAGTATATGTTAACCTCTGGTAAGATGTTTAATTAGTTTAATGTCACTTTCAACAGTTTTTAGCTCTACTGGCCAAAGGCCAGAAGGGCTTTTGTCGTGGCGATGTGTCCGTCGTGCGTGCGTGCGTCTGTCCGTCCGTCCGTAAACAATTTCTTGTTAACACGATACAGTCTTCACTTTTGATTGTATCTCAACCAAACTTATACAGTAGTTAGATATTCGGTTATGAGAGCTCGGTTCCGTTCGAAAACCAGCCAGATCCGCCCATGCAAGACTGGATTATGGCCCTTGAAATGGTCAAAATTGCTATAAAAGAGCTTGTTAACACGATACAGTCTTCACTTTTGATTGTATCTCAAATAAACTTATACAGTAGTTAGATATCTATGAGAGCTCAGTTCCTTTTGAAAACCAGTCAGATCCGCCCCTGCAAGACTGGATTATGGCCCTTGAAATGGTCAAAATTGCTATAAAACAGCTTGTTAACACGATACAGTCTTCACGTTTGATTGTATCTCAACCAAACTTATACAGTAGTTAGATATCCATGAGAGCTCGGTTCCTTTCGAAAACCAGATCCGCCCATGCATGACTGGATTATAGCCCTTGAAATGGTCAAAATTGCTATAAAAGAACTTTTTAACACGATAGTCTTCACTTTTGATTGTATCTCAACCAAACTTATACAGTAGTAAGATATCCATGAGAGCTCGGTTCCTTTCCTAAACCAGCCAGATTCGCCCATGCAAGACTGGATTATGGCCCTTGAAATTGTCCAAATTGCTATAATTGAGCATGTGAACACAATAGAGGCTCCATTTACTATCTGATCTTCACCAAACTTAGATAGTAGTTAAATATTGATGAGAGCTTGGTTCCTTTTGAAAATCAGCTAGATCCGCCCATGCAAGACTGGATTATGGCCCATGAAATTGTAAAAATTGCTATAATACAGCTTGTGAACACAAAAGAGCCTCCATTTACTATCCGATCTTCACCATACATACATGCTCTGGATTGAAAATGACCAAAGAACCATACCAGTAGAGCATAGGCCCTCATGGGCCTCTTGTTCAGTTATATAACAGAAAATGGGATAATGCAATTCTGAGGTACCAGACGGTTACTGTTACCTTTAGTACCTATGAGCCTCTTTCCCACATACAGAAACTTTCTGACTGCTTCAGCAGACACTTTTGAAAACATTATTACGAAAGTAGAAATTGCTCAAAACAAGCAATTTCTTCTTGTGTCATGCTGTTTTCAACTCTATTCAATAATAAAACAATAAATTTGGCAGATTATTTCACATTTTTGCCTAGGTGATTTCAAAGTTAACTGCTGCAAATTTGTTGTATGTAGGAAAGGGTAACACCCTTTCCAACTTGTTGATAGCTTTTGTGAAAATATTGTGGAAATAAGAGAAATGTCTTTAGATGAGCTATATTTTCTATTCCTACAAATTTTTCAAGACTTTATGAAAAATAAACTACAAATTTTTCAGATTTTTCAAAAAATATTCCGGATATTTTCAAAGGAGACTTCTTTAAAATTTCAGATTTTTAAAGCTGAATTATAATTATAATCATTTATCTTATCCCAAATATATGAAATCTGCAGCAGATGACATTTGGAACAAATATTGAAAATCTCCATAAATAAAAGTGTAAGTATTGATTATAGTTGAAACATAGTGGTAAAAGTGATTTCAATAGTCGTCGGCTGCAGATACATTAAAATGTGTTTGCAAGTGGGAAAACTTTAAACCATTGATCACTACCATTTATATGCGACCATGACATACATGTTCTTTTTCCAGTTATGTTCATTTTTGCATTGAAGTTTGCATAATAATCTTGTAAAATTTTCTTCTGTTTCTCGGCCAAGTATTACGAAAGACTATACAAATGGTAGTAATTGCTGCCCTCCTTGGCGCTCAGGGTTTCAGGGTTTAGCATAACGACCGGCTGGTGTGAGGATACGAGGGCTAGTAGTACTGGTAACTTACCCAGGAAATGCTGTGATATAACTGAACAATTGAACGTGACAAATTTAGTAAATAAACTTTTATTTTAAGAACTTTTTCCTTTGTTTGCATGGATGTTTCCAGTTATCTGCAGCATATTTGTTGTTAAGGGTTAAGTTGGTAAGTGGGCTACATAATTTAATTTATAAATATTTTTAAGGTTCAGCATCCGTTTCAAAAGAGAGTTTTAAGTGGATTTGTGCCCAACCTGGACACTGTGCCTGCGTTGTTGTTGGAGGGGCCATTGAGGCATTGGAGGCTAAACCTGGTCACTTTAACCTCGTGTTGAACAAAAGGAAGGGATTCATCAAACAGGCTTTAATCAATGGGTAAGTACTGTCAATGTAAATTGAAATATGGCATCAAAGGTCCCGGGTTCGAATCCCGTGATGAGCGGGTTCTGCCTTTGGGATTTTTCCACACAAACAAATGGTTAAGTTTCCAGGAAGCAGAAATCGAGCGTGATTAATATAAGCTTATAGCTTGTTTCGCAATCGATGTAAAATAAATAAGTTTAAACTAAAGGTTAAGAAAAGGAGGGGTTAACAGCTCTTTTTCCCAGCAATATCTCTTCTTTTTTTTTTCAACAAACCCTATGTTTTGGGTACTCATAAGAGTACACCGACTCAGTGGTGTAGTGGTAGAGTGTCCGCCGCGGATGCTGGGAGGTCAGGGTTTGATCCCTGACGAGGTCATACCAAAGAACTTAAAAATAGCAGTAATTGCTGCCCTCCTTTGCGCTCAGGGTTGCGGGGTTTATAGAATTATGACTGACTGGCTGTCAGGATAAATAGACCAGAAGCACTGGTAGCTTACCCAGGAAACGCCGTGATATAACTGAAAAATTGTTGAAAGCGGCTATAAACACCAAACAATAAATCAATCAAAAGAGTAAATGCCACTTATCTAGAGCTATCTGGCATGTTAACCCTTTCCCACATACAACATTTCTTCAGCAGACAACTTCAAAAAACATCTAGACAAAAATATGGAAATTCTCTATAAATAAATGTATTACTATTGAGTATAGTTGAAAACATTGTGACAAAAGGTGAAATAGCTCATTATAAGCAATTTTAACCTTTTGTGACAGTGTTTTCAAAAGGCCTCTGCTACAGAGGCATCAGGGAGAGTCTGTATTTATGTGAACACAAATCAAGGTCAGTTACAGAGCTCTAGATAAGGGGAGTGTTTTTATGCCCCCACGGAATCTCCGATTCGGGGGGGCATATAGTTTTTGGCCTGTCTGTCTGTCTGTCTGTTGGTCTGCACGTCTGTCTGCACAAAAAAAACTTTAACCTTGGCCATTACTTTTGAACCATAACAGGTACGGCTACCATATTTCACATGTGTATTCCTTGTGACATGACCTTTCTGTCAGTACCAACATTTTTGACCTTGCGACCTTGACCTTTGACCTAGATGTTGCCATTCTCGAAAAAAACTTTAACCTTGGCCATTACTTTTGAACCATAACAGATACGGCTACCATATTTCACATGTGTATTCCTTGTGACATGACCTTTCTGTCAGTACCAACATTTTTGACCTTTGACCTAGATGTTGCCATTCTCGAAAAAAACTTTAACCTTGGCCATTTCTTTTGAACCATAACAGGTACGGCTACCATATTTCACATGTGTATTCCTTGTGACATGACCTTTCTGTCAGTACCAACATTTTTGACCTTGCGACCTTGACCTTTGACCTACATGTTGCCATTCTCAATTTTTTTTTGTAACCTTCCCCACTTCTTTTGAACCATAACAGGTAAGGCTACCATGTTTCACATGTGTATACCTTGTGACATGACCTTTCTGTCAGTACCAACATTTTTCACCTTGCGACCTTGACCTTTGACCTAGATGTTGCCATTCTCGAAAAAAACTTTAACCTTGACCACTACTTTTGAACCATAACAGGTACGGCTACCATATTTCACATGTGTATTCCTTGTGACATGACCTTTCTGTCAGTACCAACATTTTTGACCTGGCGACCTTGACCTTTGACCTAGATGTTGCCATTGGGGGCATCAGTGTTTCACAAACACATCTTGTTTACGTTCTAGAATCCTTATTTTACCCTCTAACCCTATAATGTTGGTACTCAAAAGGATTGTCTCAATGAGACATCATAGGATTTGGTTGATGGATAAGAGAGATATTGTGGGGAAAAGAACTGTATACTCGTCCTTATCTGGACCTCTGCAGTTATATAAATTTCATCAAGTATTTACTGACCTATCAGTGCCATGGCTGCAAGTTCGGCAACAGTTAAGTTTACATGGAGATTAATCTTTTCACGCATACAGATGACATTTGAAGCCTCTGAAGCAGATGGCTTTTGAAAACATTGTGACAAAAGGAGAAATTGCTCATAATGAGAAAAAAGTTCCTTTCGTAACAATTTTTTTTATAATTATAATAATTTCTTGTTAAGATAATAACTGTATTTGTGCGTAGATGATTTTATCCTTTCCCAACAAATCTGCAGCAGACGACTTTGATAAAATCTAGACAAAAACAGGGATAATTTCTATAACTGATAGTTTAATTATGTAAAAGAGTTTGCCAAAATGTTTTCAAAAGTTGCCTGCTGCATGGGCATCAGAAAGCGTCTATAATTATGTGGGAAAGGGTTAATAATAATTCGCTGGAAGCACAGGCTGATCTTGAAATTACCCCATCGCAAAGTCACAAATGTTAGTTTTCTGGTGATGTGCCTCATTTTTCCTTTTCTCTTTTTAATAGGGCTTCTTTAGTACCAGTATTTTCATTTGGAGAGGTTGACATCTACGACCAAGTACCTAATCCAGAAGGTTCCTTCTTAAAGTCATTGCAATCCTTCCTTGCCCACAAGGTGTTCGGGTTCTCACTGCCAATCGTAGTCGGGCGAGGGGTCTTTAACTACTCATTTGGTATAATGCCTTATAGAAAACCTTTGAATACTGTAGGTAAGTTTTTCATTGAGACAAAGTCTTGATTTCCTTTACTCCGCAGGTTTGATCCCCAGCTGGGTCATACCAAATACTTTAAAAATGGAAGTAATGGCTGCCAACCTTGTTGCCCAGGGTTGCAGTGGTTAGCATTTCCACTGAATGGCTGGTGTCGGGAAAAATGGACCAGTACAGTTCTGGTAACTTACAATACTGCCATGACATGACTCGAAATGTGTTGAAAGAACCGTTAAACACCAAAGAATTTATCAATCCTTTTCTCTGCATGTGTTAAATGAGGGTACACGTGTCATCTCAAATAACCAATCTTTAAAATTCTTCTCCTGAATCCACATGTCAGATTCCAAGATTATTTAATAGTAATGTTCCTTTGGTGACCCACTACAACAAATGTTCAAGCCATAATGATTTGTTGAAAGACATGGCCCGCAAAGTGAGGCCCGCATGGAAGACTGGGACAACCCAAATGTGTAGCCTCATAAAATAAAGTTGTTATTATTATTATTATTATTATTATTATTATGGCATAGAAAAAGGGGCAAAAGGACAATTTTTAAATAAACATTCTTATGAAAGTGCTTGTCTGATTTCAAGATGAATGAAGTGAATGTGTAATATGTAAAATTACTTTAAGCTTCAAATGACATCCCCTCCTTGTCCAATGGTTCAATTTCAACCAAACTTATAAGGAATGTTTCTTTGGGGGTCCTCTTTCAAAATTGTTCAAAGATATAAATTCTATACAGAATTTTGGTTGCTGTGGCATCAGAAAGGAAAGGCCATAACTGTTTAGCTCTTCTTCTTTGATCAGCTGATTCCAAGAAAATTTGGTAGAAAAAAAAGGGACCATCTACAGAAATTGTTGAAGCCATATTGATTGGTTGAACGATTTGGCCACTAGAAGCCATCATAAAAGGGGCAAAATGACAAAACTTTAAAATTCCATTCTTATAAAGTTGTTGTCTGATTTCAATATGGTGTAGCAGAATTGCTCTTTTAGTGACACTGTACATAATTTGTTCAAGCCATATTGATTGGGTGAAAAAGATATCTGCCAGATGGCATCAGGAAAGGGGTGAAATGAACTTTACATAAAAATGACATCTCCTAAACCAATAGACTGGTATCAACCAAACTTCACAGGTGGTCCGCTTTCAAATTGTTCAAATATGTTATGCCTTATTACAAATGTCCTCTACTGATAAGCTGTTTCATTTTCAGTTCATTCCCACTCTTGATAAAAACTTCCCTTTGATAATCAGTAGCAGTTGCTACTATACTATCACTAAGATGATTGATAAAGGGCCATCCTGGCCCTCTTGTTTTCAAAAGTTGTATGCTGCATATGCGCCAGAATGAGCTTGCAAGTGGGAAAGGGATAATCAAAGATAAAACATGATGGAAAGACATACAGATGACTGAGAATTAATGCATAATCCTTTCCCCCATAAAACAAATCCGCAGCAGACTAGGAAAACTTTGATTTAAACATATTAGACAATCTCTATAAATGAAAGTATACTTGTTGAAAACCACAGGTGCTGAACATAATGCTCACTCATTATGAACAATTTCTCCTTTTGCCATAATATTTTCTCGTCATTTGCTGCAGATGCGTCAAAATGTGCCTGTAGATTTGAAAGGGTGATGTGTCTTCCTGCCAAAGCAGGTGATGCAAATCTGTGCTTCCCTATGAAAAATGTCATCCAATAGTTGAATTAAAAATTATGTAGCCGTTATTCTGGTATTATATTTTCGACTTCGCAATAAAAAAAAAATCATACCTGGAAAATTGGAAATACAATTTAGAAAAAGAATTAACCCTTTCCCACATACAGCAAATATGAAGCAGATGACTTTCAAAATGTTTTGACAAAAACATGAAAAATCTCAATAAATGAGAGTTTAACCTAAATAGAGTTTAAAATGTTGTGGCAAAAGGAGAAATTGCTCATTTTGAGCAATTTCTTCTTTTGCAACAATGTTTTAAAGAGGCGTCAGAAAGCGTCTATATGAGGAAAAGTCACAGAATTGTGAATCCATATAGCAGTAGATAAAATGTGGTAAATCTCTATAAATGAAGGTATAATTATTGATTAGAGTTGGAAACACTGTGGAAAAATTGCTCATTACGCTCAAACTTTGTATGCTGCAGATTGGGTCAAACTGCATCCGTAACTGAGAAAGGGGTCAAGTTCTGATCAAACGATATATCTCTCATTTCAGTTGGTAAGCCTATTGACGTTGTAAAGATAGAAAATCCTAGCCAGGAAGACATTGAGGAGTTACACAAGAAATACAAAGAAAGCCTAATAGAGTTATTTGAAGAAAATAAGGTCAAATACGGAGTGGATGAATCAAAACATATCAATTTCATTTGTTAATCCTATATCACATAAATCCATTTATCCCTAGCAGACGGCATTCCACTCCTTTGCAGCAGATGGTTTTTGAAAACATCGTTAGAAATACATGTATAAGAAATTGCTCAAAAAGATAAATTCCACCTTTTCCCACAATATTTTCTCCTCTAGCTCAGATTCAGACATACATGTGTACTCGAATATTATCAATGCTTTTCTCTAGCAGTTTTTAAGGCTGTACTCTAGAAATATCATAATTGTTAAATGATTCAATCCCTATATTTATTCATAGTGTTATTAAGTATGCTGAGAACCAAACAAACAACGTTTTTACTTTCATTAATATGCCACATTATAAAAATGTAATGTTAAATCATTATAATCCTTAACCCTTTCCCTCATACGGCAATTCTGCAGCAGACGACTTTGAACGTAATTTGTCCAAAAATAGAAAATCTCTTTAACTGAATGGATAACCTATGTCAAAAAGTGGAAAACATTGTGGCAAAAGGAGAAATTGCACGTTTTGTGCAATTTCTTCTTTTGCCACTATGTTTTCAAAAAGCCGTCTGCTGCTGAGGCGTCAGAAAGCGTCTATATGAGGGAAAGGATTAATTAATTAGATAATTCAGGAAAGCCCATGTATGATGGTTTATGGAATGACAATATTTCGGTTAAATAGTTATTCCTTTCCCACCTATAGACTTTTTTTGAAGCATTTGCAGCAGGAGACTTTTGAAAACATCATGACAAAAGGAAAAATTGCTCAAAACGAGCAATTTCTCCTTTTGCCACAATGTTTTCAACTTTTTTCATTAATTATAATGTAATATATATAAAGAGATTTTCCATATGTTTCACCAGCATGTGTTCAAAGTCATCTGCTTCAGATTTGCTGTATGTGGGAAAGGGATAAACTGCTCATGATAATCACTTGCGTTACATTACAGAATCACCCAATAATGTGAATTCATTCATCTAACTGTACAATGGAAAACAAAGCAGAATGCTATCACAGAAAAGGATCTGTCCACAACTTGTGATACAGACTGCTGTCTCAAACTGAATTTAACCACCTATTGACGCTTTTTGACGCATTTCGACGCATCTGCAGCAGATGAATTTTAAAAACATCGTGACAAAAAAAAAATGCTCAAAACAAGCAATTTCTCCTTTTGCCACAATGTTTTCAGCTCTTTTCACTTATTATACCTTCATTTTCAGAGATTTTCCAACAGAATTATAGATGTTTTCAAAGTTGTCTGCTGCAGATATGTCATATAGGGGAAAGGGTTAAAAGCGGAATGCACATGATGGTTTGATTTAAGACAACCTTTTAATTTACACAAATGCTGTATTCGGTTGGGGTTTCTATCACCTCCCTTTGGAATAAAGCTACATCGACCATTCAAGCGAAATGCACGACTTGGTCGAAGGGAAGGGCTTTGTAGTTGGATATATTTTCTTGACATTGGACTCTCATTATGTTTATATCTGTCTCGAGCTCTAATGCTGCTTTTATAACCAAAGACAAAATGAGGTCAACAAAACTATATTTACTTTTTAGTTATTGTTTTGGCCATTAATCGGTATTAAAAGTATTTTAATTTCGATATTGATAAAATAAATCAAGGCGAGAGACTTTAAATGATGGGAAGAAAGTTTGCTGCAAGCCTTATTGCTGCCAGACTTTCATAGATTTGGTTGATGGCAAATTGTCTGTTCCTAACAACATTCTATCCCTTTTCTACTTGCAGATACATTCTGATGCATATGAAGCAGACAAATTTTGAAATCATTGTGACAGAAGGATAAATTCCTCATGATTTTCATTAATTCTGTCTAGATATTTTCAGTCATCTGTTGCAAATGTGCTGTATACATGTGGGAAAGGGTTAAGATGTTGCATTTATTCCCTGGATATTTTAAAAAATAGATGTCTAAAATAATATCAAATCTGGTGAAGTTAAATGTTTAGCCTTTCCTACAAACAACAAATTTCCAACAGACGACCTCAAAAACTGAAGGCAAAAAGTTTGGGAATGTTTTAAATGAAAGAACATTGATTGAATAAAGTTGAAAACATTGTTACAAAAGGAGAAATTGCAATTTCCCTTTTTGTCACAATGTTTACAAAAGTCGTCTGCTTCATAGATGTAGGAGAGCATCTTTATGTGGGAAAGAAAGGTTAACCTGATCCCACATATAGACGCTTTCTGATGCCTCTGCAGCAGACAGCTTTTTGAAAACATAGTGACAGAAGAAGCAATTTCTCATTTTGCCACTATGTTTTCTACTTTTAGTCATACGTTATCCATTCAATTATAGAGATTTTCTATTTTTTGACAAAATATGTTCAATGCTGCAGAATTGTTGTATGAGGGAAAGGGTTAACAGAGGGAAAATAAGGGATCATTCCCAAACATAACTTTCAAAACCATAACAGTATCTATATCTACATCTTTCTTTTCATTTATATCATATTTAATCAGATTTTCATTGCTTTTGTCATATCATTTGAACTATTTTACATTTTTTGTTCTAGTTGTTTAAATTGTTGCCACATTATAAAGTATCTTTTTCTACATTTTCTTTTCATTTGGATCACATTTAATCATTTTTCATCGTTTTAGTCATTTCATTTGAACTATTTTCAATATATGTCTGTCATAGTTGTTTAAATTGTAGACTTAATCACCATGTTACCAAATGAAAAAAAATTTGATGTTTCTGAAGTGTACAACTTTTTCAAGTATCATGGAAAAAGTAGGAATTTCTCTTTCTCCTTCAATATATTTTTAGCTGTTTTTAACCCTTTCCCACTTGTATACACATTCCGATGCATCTGCAGCAGATGACTTTTGAAAACATGGTGGTAAAAGAGAAATTGCTCATATTGAGCAAACTCTCCTTTTGCCAAAATGTTTTCAACTATTTAATAATTTAACCCTTATTAGGAATCCGCTGTGGTCGAGTGGTTAGTGTCGGGGATTTCGATACCGGGTGTCCAGGGTTCGATCCCCAGTCACGGCACTACGGTTATGGTGGAGTGCCCTTGGGCAAGGCACATTTTCTAGCCTAGTACTGGTTTGTTTACCCAGGGATCATGAATAAGTGAACTGTCGCCGTGATACAACTGAAATAATGTTGGAAGCGGCATAAAACCCCAATAAATAAATAAATAAATAAACCCTTATTTATGGAGATGTTTTCAAAGTTGTCTGCTGCAGATTTTTTGTATGTGGGAAAGTGCTTAGTTCAGTTCCAAATTACCAGACATTGAATATATTACCAATTGAAGGTTATAACCCTTTCTCACATAAACAAATCTGAATTGAGTTGTAAATACATTTGCAAAAGGAGAAGTCATTTCTTTTTGAGCCATTTCTTCTTTTGCCACAGGGTTTGTGAAAGTCTTCTGCTTCAGGGTCGGCAGAAAGTCTGATATGGGAAAGGATTAACCCTTTCCCTCATATAGATGCTTTCTGACACCTCTGCAGCAGACAGCTTTTTGAAAATATAGTGACAAAAGAAGAAATTGCTCAAATTGAGCAATTTCTCCTTTTGACACAATGTTTTCCACTTTTAGGCATAGGTTATCCATTCAATTATAGAGATATTTTTTTTGGATAAAATATGTTCAAAGTCATCTGCTGCAGAATTGTTGTATGGGGGAAAGGATTAAAGCAGATAATCAAAACATTTCACAAGGGAAAGGGTTAATTGTAAATTTAGGCATTTATGGTGGTGTTAGATAAAATTTAGTTATATTGTGCCTTTTCCTTCTTGTGGATCCAGTCTTAATTTTTCTACAGGAAACCCTGATTATAAGGATCTTGGGATTGATGGAACTACTGGTCAATCTTACCCACCTGCAGCAGTCAACTTTTGAAGACATTGTTGCCAAAAGAGAAATTGCTCATCATGAGCAATTTCCCTTTCGTCACAAAGTTTTCAATTCTATTCATAAATCATACTTTTATTTTTTTAAGAGATATTATATATTTTTGCCTCTACTGAACGTCTTCTGCTGCTGATTTGTTGTTTATTGGCAAGGAAGGAATAAGGTTCTATCATTTAAGCTCAGCTATACGAAAACATACCTTTTGAATATACTTGTGAACCTTTTCCCACATATAACAAATCTGGTGCAAAGGTCTTTACAAAGATTTAGCCATAAATATGGAAAATCTCGACAAACGTGCAAATGTGTCTGCATCATATTTTCAATGTCATCTGCTTGAAGATGATTTGAGGAAAAAGAGTTAATATGGAAAACGGAAAGAAATAGTTTTAAAATACAATTTGAAACAATGTGGGAAATAGAGAAATTATTAGTGTGTGCAATTTGGTTTTTTTCCCCCTATAACAGTGTTCTAAAGTAGTCTGCTGCAAGGTGTCAACTATTTTCTTTGTCAGGGTCGAGGTTTATCTTCAACTTGGTAGAGTCGATGACTGTTCTATCAAGAAATGAAATAATCCCTAATACAGAAGCATCTGCATCAAACTGCTTTTGTAAACATTTTGGCAATAGGAGAAATTGCTGATAACAAGCAATTTCTCTTATTGTAACTTTGGTTTCGGCTCCATTAAAAAATAGCTTTAATTTCTAGATATTTTCCATATATTTGCCGAGATGTTTTCAGTCATCTGCTGCAAATGGGAAAGACTTGTATTGAACAATTTCTCCAGTTTCCTAGTGGTTCCTTATAGACAGGGTTAGTGTATGTGTTGTTGTTTACACAAGGTATGTGTCATGTATGGGAAAAGGAGCTGATTTGATGGTGCTATTTTTGTACAGGGTAGGTCTAGTCTATTATAGTCCTTTATTTAAAAATGTAGGCATTTGTTAAATGTATTGTTAATTTTGCTCATTTCCTTGTTGTTGCTTATTTAATTTTTTGTTTGATTTTTAGCTTGTCTGTTTTTCGAAGAAGAAAAGTCTGAGTATTATTATACCCTTGGCGTCATTGTCTGCGTTGTCACTACACTTTAACCTTACGTCATAACTCAAAAAACGTTGAACATTTTCAAATGAAACTTGGTACACATGTTCCTACGCAAGTCTATACCAAGACACATAACTCTAGCTTTAATAATTATTCAGTTATGCCCCTTTTTAGACTTAGAAAAAACAAGATGAGCATTGGCGTTTGTTTGCATCACTCTTTTTCTTCTGCACAAGAGGCAGCTAAATGGGTCTGATGTTTGGAGTCGATGCAACTCGAGCTCAAACAGGAGGGTTGATATTGGTTTCATTCCTTATCCATTTCCCTCATATAGACGCTTTCTGACGCCTCTGCAGCAGTCAGCTTTTTGAAAACATAGTGACAAAAGAAGAAACTTCACAAGACGTGCAATTTCTCCTTTTGCCACAATGTTTTCCACTTTTCGTCATAAGTTATCCATTCAATTACAGAGATTTTCCATTTTTTAACAAAATACGTTAAAAGTCGTCTGTTGAAGAATGTTGATATGAGGGAAAGGGTTAAATATTTTTGATCTTGATGTAAATATAAGGTGTTGGACCAATATCATCTTTTCTGTCAGCTACTCCATCTTATCAGAATCTGTAGAGCAGTGAAGAGGTTAACCCTTTCCCTCATACAACAACAATTCTGCAGCAGACGACTTTGAACATATTTTGTCAAAATATAGAAAATCTCTATAATTGAATGGATAACCTATGACTAAAAGTGGAAAACGTTGTGGCAAAAGGAGAAATTGCTCGTTTTGAGCAATTTCTTCTTTTGTCACTGTTTTCAAAAAGCTGTCTGTTGGAGAGGCGTCAGAAAGCGTGTATATGAGGGAAAGGGTTAATCAGACTGTATGGATGCACAACAGGTTGATCTGTCCAATCTACACTTTTCTCAAAAGTCAATTTGTTCGTTGTTCCATTGACAGACTCGTACTTTATGGAAGTTCAGGAGAAATAGAAAATTTCATAACTTAAAGTCTTAACCCTTTCCCACAATTCTTACTTACAGGACTTACAAAACTGTGGAAAATCTTCATAAATAAATGTATTACTAATGAACAGTATTGAATACATTGTGGAAAATTGAGAATTGATCATGTTTTCAAAAATTGTCTACAGAAGAGGCATTCAAAAAGCATATGCATGTGGGAAAGGGCTTTAAATTGGATTTTCTGGGTAGTGGGTGCAATCCTGCTTGCGACAGTTGTAGCAATATATTGTCCTTGGTAAAGTCACATTTACAAGCCTAGTTATCATGAATGTATGTGAATTGTTGTTCTCAGCCTCTGATATATCTGAAAATGGCATTCTGAGCAGATGAATTTTTGAAAACGGGAAAACGAGAAATTGCTCAAGACAAGGAAATTCTCTTTTCAGAAAAGATTTATATTTTTTTCCTTCAGAATAATGTTTTCTGTACAGAGGGCAATTAAATATCATATCAAGTAAATGGTTTAAAGGTTTGCTGTTATTATTAATTATATACAATATTTATTTAAGTATGTGCTCTAAATTTAAATATCAATTATATGTCCGTCTCTTTATACTTTCCCAACATACAGACGTGCCTGTAGCAAACCACTTTTGAAAACATTGTGGCAAAAGAAAGAAATTTCTCGTATAGACCAATTTCTTGTTTTGCCAAAATGTATTCAACCATTTAATATCATTTATAGAGATATACCATATTTTTGTCTTGATGTTTTCACAGGTGACTGTGCTGAGTTAAAGTGGGTAATGATGAGAGCAATTAATCAATCCAGGGTTAGTGAATTTGATGCCCACCTCAGCCAAATGCTTCTTTCAAATGCTTGACAAAACTCAATTGTGATATATTACTTCTACCAAAGAGCTAAAGTAGGGTCTGTTTGGGAAGGTAGCCAATTTCTTTCAAATGTATATTTATCAATGTATTTTATAAATACATATAATGCTAGTCCTTATATACTTGAAAATCCTTTAGTAATGCTAGTCCAATAATAATTGTCTCCATTCTTGTCACATTATGTAGAAAATATATTTTTGAGAATAATTTACCAATGATTCATGTTTTGAAATCCATTTATTAATATTATATTGTGATAAGATTTGTAATCAATATTATTGCACGTTTGTTTCATTGTGAGAAAAAAGATTTCAAACATACTATTATGATGTTATATATAACTGTTCATTGGGTACCTAATTGCCAGAGGTGATACAATTTAAAGAGTATCCAAAACATGGGAAAACCCCCAAAAATATAGATAGATGAAAGTTCAAAGTATAACATCTCATTTAGAGATACATGTATTCCCTATTTCCTATTCCTGCCTTAATATTTTCATAGTTAGCAAACTAATAATTCTTTATCCTTTTCCCACATACTGATACTATTTTATGTATCTGCAGCAGAGGACTTTTGAAAACATTGAGGCAATTTCTGCTTTTGTCACAATGTTTTCTACTGGATGATATGCTATCTACTTAATAGCTAAAGAAATTTCCAAGTCGTTTGCTGCATATTTGTTGTTTGTTGGTAAGGGTTAAGGAATAATGTAATATGTACCTAAAAAGCCATAATAATACTATGTATACTTAATGATTTGAAAAAAAATAAATACTTAGCCTGTTATACAGAATACATTTTGTTTATTTTCTGATTTCATTTTGAAAGAATTCTCGGATAAATCTTTCTCACATACAGACGCCTTCTGAAGTATCTTCAGCTAATGAAGAAATTGCTCAAAATGAGCAACTTTTCCTTATATCGCAATGTTTCTTTAACCCTTTCCCTCATATAGACGCTTTCTGACGCCTCTGCAGCAGACTGATTTTTGAAAACATAGTGACAAAAGAAGAAATTGCTCAAAACGAGCAATTTCTCCTTTTGCCACAATGTTTTCCACCTTAAGTCATAGGTTATCCATTTAATTATGGAGATTTTCTATTTTTTGACAAAATATGTTCAAAGTCGTCTGCTGCAGAATTGTCATATGAGGGAAAGGCTTAAGAAAGATTTCTTGGATAATGTGTCAATGAATGATCAAGTAATTTGCTGCAGATGCATCAGGATGAGTCTGTTTGTGGGAAAGTTAGAGGGTTCACTAACTGGCAATAGCAGAACGGACCACTGATGATCATCAATATAGCCATGAGAGGTCTGAATATACACACATTCTCGCCTTAATCTTTGTCCATTTTAAATAATAAACTTTCCTTTTAGCACACTGTTTTTCAACTATTGTCAATAATTATACTATTATACATTTTCTCAAGAACTTTTCAAAAGCGTCTGCTGCAGATTTGTTGTATGTGGAAACGGGCTAGTGTCTGTGTTTTGCATAAAGTGTCTTAGTTCATAGATCCAATGATATGCAAATGAGATACAACATTTTAGCCAATCAAAAAAATCGATATGTTCTGTTCAGGATACTGGAATGTGGAACACCGTTTCTATATCACAAACAAAAACTGTGTGATGCATGGGATTCGGGTAGTTTTTAACGATTTTAAAAATTCTTGGTTTGTCTGTGATGCATCACGAAGGGCGAGGGTTTAAATACGATCTAGGATCTCTGTATTAAATGTCGGTATCCTTCTGAAAATCTGCCTTAACAGCCTTCAAAAGATCTTCACTATAATAAACATCTATAGCAGACAGCGCTATAGCTTTAGCAATATCCAGAGAGTATTTCTGTGCTTCCTGTTTACCCGCAGCGTCTGCAAACGGTCTTGAATGATTAGACACCGTCGTCCCAATATAATACTTCGGATGAATGCTCGGTACTACATGCGAGACGTTACCCATGTCTGTCGAACCTCCAAATTTCTGACGTCTTTCTTCACTTTGTTCAAACTGTATACCAATTGATGTTGCGTTGTTTTCAAAGGTTCTCACAAGACTTTTGTTTGACAGCAGGTTTGAATATGACTTCTCACCGAATTTCATTTCAACCTGAATAACAAATGATAATGCTTAATTCTTTCCAACATGCAGGAACATTCTGACGCCTCTGAAGCAGACAAATTTTTGAAAACATTGTGGCAAAAGGAGAAATTGCTCATAATGAGCAATTTCTGACACCAGTCAGTCAGTCGTAACGCTAACCCCGCAACCCTCAGCGCCCAGGAGAGCAGCCATTACTACCATTTTTAAAGTCTTTGGTATGACACGGCCGGGGAGTGTTTTCAAAATCTGTCTGCTGTAGAGGCGTCAGAAAATGTTTACATGTGGGAAAGGGTTAATAAAAGAACTTGCTTCACTATCAATGTAGAATTAATAAAGTAATATAAACTTGTTATATATTGGGAAACAACTTTTGTTGTTTATACAGAGTTGCTCATCTTGCCTAAATTGCATCTTTGAAAGGATTCTATCTATATTGTATAAATATATAACTGAATTCTCCAAATTGTACTATCATTGAAACTAAATATATAACTGAATTCTCCAAATTGTACTTTCATTGAAAGTAAATATCATAACAAAACTAGAAGAAAAAAAAAATCAATTACGCTTACAGTGCAACCAGTTGCCATTGCAGCCCCCTGTACACAACCAGTTACTTTTTGTTTCAATACTATCATTTCTGGGTCAGTCGGTGTCCTAAGGTAATATTCCATTTCTGTCTGCTCAGGTATGATATTAGCCTGCTCCCCTCCATTCTTGATAACTCCTGGAATTATATAGTTTACTCTATTATGATATTCTCAAAGAGGTCTGCTTTGAAGACATATGAATAGAATATGTCTACATCTGAAAAAAATGGCAAATTACTGTATGAATACTGGAAAATTACTGTACAAATACTGGAAAATTACTGTATGAAAACTGGAAAATTACTGTATGAATACTGGAAAATTACTGTACAAATACTGGAAAATTAGTGTACAAATACTGTGTGAGTACTGGGTAATTACTGGAAAATAACTGCATGAATACCGGAAATTACTGCACGAATACTGGAAAATTACTGTACAAATACTGGGAAATTACTCTACGAATACTGGAAAATTATTGTACAAATACTGGGAAATTACTGTACAAATACTGGGAAATTACTGCATGAATACTGGAAAATTATTGTACAAATACTGGGAAATTACTTTACAAATACTGGGAAATTACTGCATGAATACTGGAAAATTACTGCAAGAATACTGGAAAATTACTGTACAAATACTGGGAAATTACTGTACAAATATTGGAAAATTACTGTGGAAATTACTGTACCAATACTGGAAAATTACTGAACAAATACTGGGAAATTACTGCATGAATACTGCAAAATTACTGCACGAATACTGGAAAATTACTGTACAAATACTTGGAAATTACTGTACAAATACTGGAAAATTACTGTTTATCTTCAGAGAAATTGCCCTATATGATTAGTGTCTCTTTTTCCTACTGCATAATGCATCAGAAAACATTCAGAAATATATGATCCCTTTCCCACTCACACTTTTCTAAAGCAGATAACATTTGAAAACATTGCATCATCATGAGCAATTTCTCCATTTGTCTCAATGTTTTCAAATAATTATATATTAAGTTTTGGACATAGTTTTTATCTAGATGTTATAAAAGTTGTCTGCTGTAAACGTGTTGCCTATGGGCATTATCCGATGACATATCAAGCTAAGCTTGTAAACACAATAAACACTACATGGCTTACCTAATTTAGTATAATTAGAGTTATCTATCTATGAGAAAAAGTAATTATTATGAATATATACATGAAAGTGATATAGTAATACACAGACGAAAAACATTGAGACGATTCCTTGAAGAACCCACAATATAGGATTTAGAGGGCAAATAAGGATTTTTAACACTTTCCCACATACAGACTCATCTGCAGCCTGCACCTCTTATAAACTTTGTAGCAAGAGGTAAAATTGCTCATCTAATTTCTCTTAAAGCCACAATGTTTTCAACTCTATTCAATCACATCTTCATTTATGGAGATCTACTATATTTTTGATTAGATGTTTTCAAAGACATCTGCTGCATATATGTTGAATGTGGGCATTGGTGGGTGGGTTAACCCTTTCCCTCATATAGACGCTTTCTGACGCCTCTGCGGCAGACGGCCCTTTGAAAACATAGTGACAAAAGAAAAAATTGCACAAAACGTGCAATTTCTCCTTTTGCCACAATGTTTCCCACTTTTTGTCATAGGTAATCCATTCAATTATGGAGATTTTCTATTTTTTGACAAAATACATTCAAAGTCGTCTGCTGCAGAATTGCAGTATGAGGGAAAGGGTTAAATATCATCAAATATAAACCTAATCTAGAGCTCTCTGTTACTGTGAAGGAATCTGCCATGGCCGAGTGATTATCATCTGGGATTTGTAATAGGGAGTCCCTTTTGCAGTGGTCATAGTGGAGTTACCTTGAACAAGGCACATTTCCTAGCCTAGCACTGGTTAGTGTACCCATGGAGAATGAATAAAGGAACTGTTGCAGTGATATAACTGAAATAGTGTTGATAATGTCATAAAACCCCAATAAAACTGTTACCGTGGACTCTCCAATTGGGTTTCATCTGTTGCCTCATACACGATATATTGTTGTAACACATCACCGCGGCATCTAGAGCATTAAGACCTTCCCAGGGATAGGACGAGGCATGTGCTGCTTTCCCTTCAAACTTTATGGACAATCTACAATAGAAACCTGCATCTAATTATTGAATAAAGTTGAAAACATTGTGGCAAAAGGAGAAATTGCTTGTTTTGAGCAATTTCTTCTTTTGTCACAATGTCCTCAAAAAGTCCTCTGCTGAAGAGGCGCCAGAAATCGTTTATATGTGGGAAAGGGTTAAGAAGGAGTAAGTGCCTCTTTGCTCTGCAGAATATCTGTTCAAAACTCTCATGCAGAGTGATTTACAAATAGTCTGTTCAAGGTTGTGACGGGCTGAACATTGCTTGTAATACATATATGAATGTTGTCAGTGTGAACATTTTAACCCTTTCCCACATACATACACTTTATGATGCCTCTTCAGCAGACATCTTTTGGAAACATTTTTGCAGAAGGATGAATTACTCGGACAGTGTGAACTGAGATTGATGGGCCATCATTGCTAAATAATAATTAAACTCTCATTAATTAACCCTTTCCCTCATATAGACGCTTTCTGACGCCTCTGCAGCAGACAGCTTTTTGAAAACATAGTGACAAAAGAAGAAATTGCTCAAAACAAGCAATTTCTCCTTTTGCCACAATGTTTCCACTTATAGTCATAGGTTATCCATTCAATTAAAGAGATTTTCCTTTTTTTTGTCAAAATATGTTCCAAGTCGTCTGCTGCAGAATTGTTGTATGAGGGAAAGGGTTAATTAAGATATGTCACATTTTTGCCAATATATTCTCGAAGTCATCTGCAGCAGATGTGTTGCATGTGGTAAAGGGATAAAACATACATACATACTGAGTCATTGAGACATATTTAGGCTCCGACAGAGTGAACTGAGACAGATTGGCCATCATCGCTACATAAGAATTAAACTCTAAATTTATTGAGATAATTATGTCACATTTTTGCCAATATATTTTCGAAGTCGCCTGCTGCAGATGTGTTGTATGTGGAAAAGGGGTTAAACATACGTACGGCGTCATCGAGACATATTTAGGCTCGGACAGTGTGAACTGAGACGGATGGGCCATCATCGCAACATCAATACCCTCGAAAGCTCCCAGTCGGATTAAATCCGCTTTTCCACATTGACCTTCCTCTGCAGGACATCCTACAACTGTTAACTGCAACGTGAAACAAGAGTCATCAGAGGTCGTTTGTTATTTGTTTGTTTATATGGTGTTTACGGCGGCTTTCAACACTTTTTCTGTTATATCACCTGTTACCTGGGTAATTTACCAGTACTTCTGGATTATTTGTCCTGACAATGTAATGAGTCAGTTGTAATGTTAGCCCAACAATCCTGAGCCCTTATTGAGGGAAAGTCATTACTATTATTTTTAAAGTTTTCATCCAAGAACTCCTACATAAAAGTAAGGCAGAATAATCAGGACTTTGCTCAACAGAACTTTTCATCATGTATATTGCTCAATTAACCCTTTTGATGCATTTTGACGCAATAGCAGCTGACAACTTTTGAAAACATTGTGGCCAAAGGTGAAATTGCTCATGATGAGCAATTTCTCCTTTGGCCACAATCTTTTCAACTTTATTGAACAATTAAGCTATCTTTTATGGAGATTTTTCAGGTTTTTGCCACTTTGTTTTCAAAATTGTCTTCTGCAAATTTGTTGTATGTGGGAAAGGGTTAAACCCTTCACTATTTTGATCTGTTGCAGAGGCATTATCACTTTCCTACATGTATACAGCAAATCTGCAGCAGATGATTTTGAAAGCATAGAGGCAAAAATATGAAATACCGCTATAGATATAAAAGTTAAACTATTGAATAGGGCTGAAAACATTGTGGCATAAGTAGAAATTGGTCATTATGAGCAATTTCTTTTTTTGTCACAATGTTTTCAGAAGTCGTCAGACTACCGTTAACTGATTTCAAACATTTGCTATATATATATGTATGAATCACATGTTCTGTCATTTCTATAGTTTTCTGAAGTATTCATTCATAAGCATTGCTCTAGGATTGATTGTTTGGTTTTTACCCCGCTTTCAACCAGTTTTCAGTTATATTACAGTGGTTCCTGAGTAAGTTACCAGTACTACTGATCCTTTAATCCTGACACCAGTCAGTCAGACGTAATGCTAACCCCCCTCTAGCAGCCATTACTACCAGAACAGGAAGACCAACCACAGGACATTTGCAACTCAATCACACTGGGGTTGTTTTTTCACGGAGCATGGCTCATAAAATTGTGCTTATAAGTTTTTTCAATATGAGCTTGCATGCATTATGGTGGCATTATTTTCTGTTCTATCTTGCATTTACCCTTGCCCACATATGATAAACTAGAAATATCACTGAAGGTGATGAATACCCCAAGCTGGTGCCTGACAATATACATATGTATGAGAAATTCAAGGGGCCATAACTCATTTAAAAATAATTCCAGTGCAACACGTCGACAATATACACAACTAGGCTCGGTATCAATCATTCTTGTGAAGTTATATTGAATTCTGACCAAGGGTTGCTGAGAAATATGGTTCACAAGAAATGTCTACAGACCAACCGACAAGCGTGACTCATATATAGCCCCCATATACTATGTATCTGGGGGTATAATAATTATGCAGCAGAGGATTTGGAAAGTATCTCAAGAAAAGTTTGCAAATCTCTTTATGTAAAAGTTTAGTTTAGGAATCGAGTTGAAATCATTGTTTCAAAAGGAGGAATTGCTCATTTCTTCTTTTGCCACAATGTTTTCACAATGTTTTCAAAAGTCTGTCGTCTGCTGCAGTGTCACCAGAAAACGTCTGTATGAGGGAAAGGGTTAATTTAAATTATAAGCTAGAAGTAGTAGCTGTCAATAAAAAGGGGACCCGTACCATTCCGGGAGATTCAAACCGACACTTGGCCATTGCTGCTTTAATCCCAAGAGCAGCTGCCACGCCCACTTCAGCGATCAGGTTGTGACCGCAAGCATGTCCGATACCAGGCAAAGCGTCGTATTCGCACAGAACCGCGATGTTTGGTCCCGAGTTAGTATCCGTACCATAAACAGCCTTAAATGCAGTGTCCAACTTGTAGGATCTTTCCACTTGAAAACCTTGGCTTTCAAAGAAGTCTGTTAAAAGCTTGTGAGCATGGAATTCTTTGAAAGCTAGCTCTGGATTATTCCAAATAGACTGACTGAGATCGTTTAATGTTGAACTGTGGCTGTCAATCTCTTGAATGGCAATTTTCTTTGCTGAATCCATTTTGACATTCGTGTTACTGTCAATGTTTTTATAGGACGATTCAGCCGAGTATTAACTTGTGGTGTCGCCGGATGTTCGTACCTTAAAATTGTTTTCACACACAATTAGGTTCGTACCAAAAATTCCCGAAATACTACGATCATTCTCATTATAATCAGACCAAAATACATCGCTGTATGTTTACTGGATCTGAATGCCCCGCATATAGATTCGTCTCGAATTGACATATTTTGCCTTATATGGCTATAGTGAAAACTTAAAAAATCTTCTCCTCCGAAAGTGTCGGGCCAATTTTCAAATAATTTTGTAGAAATGTTCCTTGGGTGATCCTCTATCAGATTCCTTCAAGCCATGTTGATTGGTCGAAAAACATGGCCGCCAGGGGGGGGGGGGGGGGGGGCGGGGCTATTTTGCCTTATATGGCTATAGTGCAAACTTAAAAAATCTTCTCCTCCAAAAGTGTCTGGCCGATTTTCAAATAATTTTGTAGAAATGTTCCTAGGGTGACCCTCTATCAGATTCCTTCAAGCCAAGTTGATTGGTCGGAAACTATGGCTGCCATGGGGCGGGGCTTATATAGCTAAAGTGGAAAAAAATCAGGTGAGCGATTCCAGGGCCATCATGGCCCTCTTGTTTAAAGATAGTGTGCTTCCCATGTAGAGTCATAGATACTAGTGTGACTACGAACGATGGCAAACACAGAACAACCTGCTCAGACTGGACAGGCTTATATGAACACCGGCTGGACGCAGAGATCTGAAGGTCGTTTGGTTCTACGCCCACAGACAAGTCTTTTTTAAAGTCTTGGATAAACTGTTTATAGAAAGTACACTTAGATTCATTTGACATGGACCCATCTTCAGATATATTCAGACTATACCAGCAAATGGCTTAAAATGTGATAGCAGTTTGACAAAAGGAGAAAATAATATAACTTCGCACTATGATGTTTTCAACTGTTTTTATGGTTTGAAATTTTTCCTATGTTTAATAAAAACACAACAACACTTTTCCAGATTTAACTTTTGAAGTTTCATCACATAAGGAATCCACTGTGGTCGAGTGGTTAGCGTCGGGGATTTCGAAACCGGGTGTCCCGGGTTCGGTCCCCAGTCGCGGCACTACGGTCATGGTGGAGTGCCCTTGGGCCAGGCACATTTTCTAGTCTAGTACTGGTTTGTTTACCCAGGGATCATGAATAAGTGAACTGTCGCCGTGATATAACTAAAATAATGTTGAAAGCGGCGTAAAACCCCAATTAATAAATAAATAAATTCATCACGTAAAAAAATAAATTAAGTTGTTTTTGCACAAAAAATATATAATGTTGTACAGGTGCAGATGATCGCGGTGATGCCATGCTGGATAAACGCTTGGTATTGACGGAATAGCAATCGCGGTGACCAATTAAACCCTCGATGGAGTTGCGGTGATCACACCGTATGTAATCGCGGTGGTTATTCGCTATCTAAAATATCTGTCAATCGTAGTATCGCGGAAAACGCTTTCCGCATGAGCTGTAGTGTAACGTTGACATGCGTTATATATATAGCAAGTCGGTCGATGGATGAATAGATTCAAGGTCGAGGTTTATTGAAAATATTAAATATTGACGTAGACATAACTTATGTAAACGTGAAAAACTTGGATTGGGCAGATTTGCATACTAAGGAACCACTCGTTTTGAAGAAAAACAATGTCATTTTGGTTTCATTTCAATGCAGTATGCCGTACATTACAATAGTAGTATGCCGTACATCAATTTGTCAACAATGTATAAGCCGCCGTACATTTAAAAAAATAAAAAAAATAAGATTTTGTCGTTGATTGGAATCAAAACTAAGAAGAAGTTACATCTACATAATTAGTAGATAATGACGGATAAAAAATGACCAGACATGCACTTATTGAGCTGAAATTAAACTATTTCAAAGGGAATGAAGTTGACGGATACAATTTTTTTGCCGGTACTAGATGTCATGTTTTACGAGCGATATAAAGTATATGGCACCCTTTCGGAATAATTTTAGGTTTGATTGACGGCGGAGCTTGTTATGGATGAATACATATATGATAAGGCATGTCAGATTCTTAGAAATGTAATAATTTCGATAAAACTTACACTTTGGTCAAGTTGATTTAGCCTTTCTCTCGCCTCACTTAGTACCAATATCCGGTGTCGCTCCCATACGGTGATAGTACACATGAGCACGTACTCGGTTTTTATGTAATCGGCCACTCTCAAATTATATGCATACCTTTCATTCCATTACCAGAACAAGGCTACATGTAACTAAGCGAGCATGTAAACAATGGCTGACCAACTGATAAGCCCAAGCACATCTCAGCTAAAAGGAAAATCTGCCTTACATTGTTGTGTTCCACTATGTAATTCAGATTCAAGATATGATGATTTTATTCACTTTCATAAAATACCAAAAGATACAGCTTTGAAAAAACAGTGGATTGTGAAAATTAGAAGGAGAACACTTCAAGGTAAAATGTCGTTCTTTTTTGTTTACACAAAGCAGGGATGTAGATAAGAGGGATAAGCAACTCCACCTGAACGCCCGCTATCTGATTAAAATATCACATAGGGAAATAAAATTGTCCAAATGCTCACATTTTGTAGCAAATAACTTTGAAGGCTTATTTGGCACATAAACAAAACATACAAATTCTGAAAGCATAAACATTCGAACAGATACATTGAACAACTGGATTTTTTTTGTAATTTGAAAAATGACTTTTAATAATTTTATTCCAAAATTTAATGGACTGACAATATTCATAGGAATAAAAGATTATCAAAATGTGCAACATATTCCGAGTATTTTTATCTATTGTAATAGAAAAATGAAAATATCTTTGTTATTGTCATATCTTCAATACTTGCTATAACTGTTGGGACGGGTGATATTTTAGTACTCAATTTATTATTTAGTTAGCAGTCGTCTCTACGTCCCTGCATAAAGCTATTTATCTCTTAAACTTACAAGATATTTTTTGAAAAACTTCCTTTCTAAGATTATCTGATAAGGGTGTTAAAGGTGTTGAGCTGCAGAAAATAGATATTATAGTCAAAGTTTTAAAACTGTTCAAAAGTTGTCTTGAAATATTGGCATCATAATCTGTAAAATCAAAACAAACATTGAAAGCATAAAACCGATGAAATAAAATCTACACTCCAACACTTCTCTTGATGTAAGAAATGAGGTGAGAGAAAAAAAAAATAGAATACCAAAAAAATCGAGAACTAAATGTAGTAGTTTTCAATTTCGGAGAGAGTAGCAGCTCAACAAGCCAAACAAGAAAAGCATATGATATTTCAAAATTTAAATCGCTATGCAGTCACATGGGTGTAGACGAAATTGAGGTCCGTGAAGTTAGGTTGACAAGTGACGAATTGACGAGTGACGAACTGTGACATTTTTATAGGTCCGTAAAGTTAGGTTGACGAGTGACGAACTGTGACATTTTTTCTAAAAACTTTCTTTCTTTCTTTAAGATGATGTTTCTGGACGAATAAATGCAAATTGGACCCTATTTCGTGTTTCATGGCTATCAGTCAATTAGAAGAGCTTCGAGACAATTCGTCAACTCGTCAATTTTGTTGACGAAATTGACGAAAAAAATATTTTTCTAAAAACTTTATTTCTTTCCTTTAGATAAGTATCTGGATGTATTGAATACAAATTAGGCCCTATTTCAAATTTCATGGCGATCAGTCATTCAGCAGAGCTTTGTCAAGTTCGTCAATTCGTCAACTTGTCAATAAAGTTGACGAAATTGACGAAAAAAATATTTTTCTAAAAACTTTATTTCTTTCCTTTAGATGAGTATCTGGACGTATTGAATGCAAATTAGGCCCTATTTCATGTTTCATGGCGATCAGTCAATCAGAAGAGCTTCTTCAAGTTCGTCAATTCGTCAACTTGTCAATAAAGTTGACGAAATTGACGAAAAAAATATTTTTCTAAAAACTTTATTTCTTTCCTTTAGATAAGTATCTGGACGAATTGAATGCAAACTAGGCCCTGTTTCATGGCATCAGTCAATCAGAAGAGCTTCTTCAAGTTCGTCAATTCGTCAACTTGTCAATAAAGTTGACGAAATTGACGAAAAAATTGTTTTTCTAAAAACTTTATTTCTTTCCTTTAGATAATGTATCTGGACGTATTGAATGCAAATTAGGCCCTATTTCATGTTTCATGGCGATCAGTCAATCAGAAGAGCTTCTTCAAGTTCGTCAATTCGTCAACTTGTCAATAAAGTTGACGAAATTGACGAAAAAAATATTTTTCTAAAAACTTTATTTCTTTCCTTTAGAGAAGTATCTGGACGTATTGAATGCAAATTAGACCCTATTTCGTGTTTCATGTACACATTTATCTTGGCTTAAATTTAATTTTGCTGTTGTTACTTATTTAAATAATAGTATTCATTCATATAATTTCAATGTTTGTCAATCTTATTCGAATCACAAGGTAAATATCCTGGTATTGCTTTAAAGGGAGGTAATTTGAAGAAAACAAAAGTCTTCAAAAGGAGAAATATATTAGCATTACCGTCTACAGTTTAAATTGTTCTATTGTTTGTGGATTTAAAAATGTTCTTTTTTTCTTATTTCTACATGTACAACGAAATATTGCGGCTTCTCTTTGACGCTTTGGGTCAAACATTCGTCTTGTACTTGTCCAAAGACCTAATAACACAATAATCTGTTATTAGGTCTTTGACTTGTCTAAAATAAAATAATATCACTCGCTTTTTCATATCGAAATGCGCATGCGTTAAAGGTCACGAAACTACACAACAGAATAGGGTCTATATTTAGCTTAGAAACAGTTCCTACTTTAGATATTCATGGATTAACATTATTAAATGAATTCTACACAAATCAAGACATCTCTTTGAACATGAAAACAACATTTAGTAAGTTAAAATTGCTATTAAAAGGAGAATCCGAAATTGACCTCAATGATGACACATAAGAGTCTGCATTAGGGGGTGTTGGTTCACGTCTTGAAGGGTCCACTTTTGTCTTCGTAAATAAGACAAAAAACTTAAATGCGAGTGAAATAAAAAAAACTGCAAACATTAAAAAATCGGAATATTTATTTCATTTTAGATGTGTCATTTATTAGTGTTCGTAAACAACCACAATTGTAATATGTTCAAATATGTTCAAATCATCTAGATTTGTTTCTTTCTAATAATAAGCCGCCCTCCCAGTGATTTCCGAAAACCTATTAAAAATAGAAGCCGCGGGCTTCTGCCCGGCGACTAATAAAGTTTTTAGAAAAATAATTTTTTCGTCAATTCCGTCAACTTTATTGACAAGTTGACGAATTGACGAACTTGAAGAAGCTCTTCTGATTGACTGATCGCCATGAAACATGAAATAATGTCTAATTCGCATTCAATACGTACAGATACTTATCTAAAGGAAAGAAATAAAGTTTTTAGAAAAATATTTCTTTCGTCAATTTCGTCAACTTTATTGACAAGTTGACGAATTGACGAACTTGAAGAAGCTCTTCTGAATGACTGATGGCCATTAATTTTGAATTAGGGTCTATTTTGCATTCAATACGTCTAGATACTTATCTAAAGGAAAGAAATAAAGTTTTTAGAAAAATATTTTTTTCGTCAATTTCGTCAACTTTATTGACAAGTTGACGAATTGACGAACTTGAAGAAGATCTTCTGATTGACTGATCGCCATGAAACGTGAAAAAGGGCCCTAATTTGCATTCAATACGTCCAGATACTTCTCTAAAGGAAAGAAATAAAGTTTTTAGAAAAATAATTTTTTCGTCAATTTCGTCAACCTTATTGACAAGTTGACGAACTTGAAGAAGCTCTTCTGATTGACTGATCGCCATGAAACATGAAAAAGGGTCTAATTTGCATTCAATACGTCCAGATATATTATCTAAAGGAAAGAAATAAAGTTTTTAGAAAAATAATTTTTTCGTCAATTTCGTCAACTTTATTGACAAGTTGACGAATTGACGAACTTGAAGAAGCTCTTCTGATTGACTGATCGCCATGAAACACGAAATAGGGTTTAATTTGCATTCAATACGTCCAGATACATTATCTAAAGGAAAGAAATAAAGTTTTTAGATATTTTTTTCCCCGTCAATTTCGTCAACTTTATTGACAAATTGACGAACTTGACGAAGCTCTGCTGAATGACTGATCGCCATGAAATTTGTAATAGGGCCTAATTTGCATTCAATACATCCAGATACTTATCTAAAGGAAAGAAATAAAGTTTTTAGAAAAATAATTTTTTCGTCAATTTCGCCAACAAAATTGACGAGTTGACGAATTGTCGAAGCTCTTTTGATTGACTGATGCTGGCCATGAAACACGAAATAGGGCCCAATTTGCATTTATTCGTCCAGAAACATCTTAAAGAAAGAAAGAAAGTTTTTAGAAAAAATGTCACAGTTCGTCACTCGTCAATTCGTCACTCGTCAACCTAACTTCACGGACCTATAAAAATGTCACAGTTCGTCACTCGTCAATTCGTCACTCGTCAACCTAACTTCACGGACCTAAATGTTCTTAAATATAAAAAAAATAATGTTGATTATGACTGTCGAGTGGTGCATCCAGGGTTATAATATTTTCCATTACCCAGATAAAGGACTAAGAGAGAGAGGATGTTTAATCTACACAAACAGCAATTTAAAAACGTTCCAACTGGACGACACCAAAAACAACCTTATTGAAACAGTTAATTAACATTGGAATCGAGTGCGAAAACAAGAAGCATATTCTGTTCTCATGTATTTACCGTAGTCTAAACGCAAATGACAAAGCAGTATTAGATGAACTTGAAAGAATCTTTACAAAAAAAAGTTCAAATAATATACTTTTTGATCTTAAAATTCATGTCGGGGACTTCAACTTTAAAGAAATCAATTGAAATCAATTGAAATCAACACTGTTTTTGGAAAAAGTAAGACTAAGAGACACATATCAATACCAACATGTTAGAAAAACGACCAGATTCAGAGGTGACGACACACCAAATGTCTATGATTTAATATTTACTAAAGAAAAAGGATTAATTGGTGATATAACCCATAATGCACCACTTGGGAACAGTGACCATGAGGTCTTAGAGTTTGAAGTCAATAATGTAAATAATGTCAAAACATATAACGATACAAAGCTATCATATTTGAAAGACGATTACATTGCAATAAACAATGAACTATCAAATGTCAAGTGGAATCAACTGTTGATACATGAAAATGTCAACATCAGTTGGAGCAGTTTTGCCGATAACCTATCAATTATATATTAGTTATTAAGTAAATCTCCGGACAAGAAAAATTAACAAAGGGCAACATCTCTGTAATTAGGTAAAGTAGTCATGGTTCCTGTACACCGCACTTCCTCTCAATGTGTTGTATCATCGTATGAAGTTTTATTCAATTCCAATAATTAGTTTTAAAGTTATGCTCTGGACAAGGAAAATCACAACGGACCAACAAACCACAGGGTGACTCCATAATACCTCCTCTTAACTTCATTTGTCGGGGGTATAAAAATCCAAACCATTACAGATGAAGAAGGAAACATCCATACGAACAATAATATAAAGGCAGAAATGCTTAACACTTTCTTCGAAAGTGTCTTTACCAAAGAAAAGGATGACATACCAATTTGTGATAAAAGATCTTCGAAAACACTAGGAACCGTGATCTTTAATAAACCAAAGTATTTAAAAACCTTAACAAGATAAAGGAAACAAAATCCCCAGGATATGACTCGTTACATCCTAAAGTCATCAAAGAAACAGCATCTCAAATTTCGAAACACCAACATGGTTTTAGAAGTGGTAGATCTTGCCAGACACAACTTTTAGAAGTTTTGGAAGACTAGACAAGTAATATGGATGAACAAAATAACATGGATATAATTTACCTGGACTTCCAGAAAGCCTCACATAAGACTATAGCCTCACAAAAAGACTATTACAAAAACTAAAAGGATACGGCATCGTCTCAAATCTGCTAGAATGGATAGAGAATTGTCTAAAGGACAGACAACAAAGAGTAGTACTTAATAATTCACACTCAAGGTGGGCGCCTGTAACTAGTGGTATCCACCAAGGCAGCGTCCAATCCTCTTCACTATCTACATCAACGACTTACCGGACACGGTTAAAAACATAACTAAATTATTTGCCGACGACACAAAGATCTACTCAATAGTTAACAATCCTACAGATAAGGAAAACCTCCAGAAAGATCTGAATTCATGAACTAATTGGTCAGATACGTGGCTTTTAAAACATCTTCACCTTGGACAAGACTCCGAATACAAATATTACATGGAAGGTAAAGAAACAATGAAAACAAACGATGAAAAAGACTTAGCTCATAGTCGACACCAATATAAAATTCGTTCAATACATAAATACAAAAGTTAAAAAAGCAAACCAGATGCTTGGTATAATCAAAAGAACTTTCAGCTTCATGGACAAGGAAATGCTACTAATCCTTTTTAAAAGTCTAGTTAGACCACATCTTGAATATGGAAGCTCAGTATGGTCAGTTATTAATAAAAAGGAAGAAATACTTTTAGAAAACGTGCAAAGAAGAGCCACTAAATTAATACAGGAATTAAAGAACAAAGAATATCCGGAAAGACTAAAAGAACTAGGTATACCGACTTAAAAATATAGACGATAAAGAGCAGATATGGTGGAAACCTATAAACTATTAAATAATATCGACAAAGTCGAAGAAAATAAGCTATTCCATTTTCACCATACCAAAACAAGAGGCCACAACTATAAATTATACAAATGCCGCTGCAGAACTAATGTAAGAAAACATTTATTTTCTCAACGAATAATAAACCCATGGAACAATCTACCCGAAAAAGTTGTAAACGCTAAAAGTGTAAATTGTTTTAAATCTCAACTAAACATCATCATTTAAATTTGTGCTACATAATGAAGGACCGGAAGCAGGAAAGTTATCCCAAAGACAAAATGGAACCAAAAGGCGGAAGCCTACATTGGTCTCTAAACGAAGGTAAACCAAGGTAATAATTCTGGGATAAAATGAGGGTTATTATTTCACTTTCCAGTATCGTAAACATCTATAATTGATCGGTTTATGCTTCACTAGCCAATATCTTCCTCTTCAGTCCTCGTCTTGGTATTTTGTCAGAACTCCAATCAAACACTGAAGGTACAGCAGTTGGTTTGAGGCATTTTCTAACTGGAGTCCATGCCCGATAATCTTCTTGTTTGAAATGTTTTGAACATACAACTGTCATCTTGCCGATCTGAAACAGCACCAAGCATCAGTTTGTCAGAGTTATTTGGCATAAATACAGGTAACTGTACTGGTCAAGCATAGGTACTGACCTACAAAAGGAATTCCTACACCTTGAAATGCATTTTGAAAATTAAGTTCTCATATATGAAAGCTTAAAGGTTCAAATATTGCTAAATGTACAACAAAGTAATTAATAAGTAGTTCAAAAATAGTTTGGTTTACTGTGTATATCTACCCAGTATAAATGAAGCATAAACCGATCAATTGTTAGAAAAAGATTTAAGTGTATTTTTTAATTGTTCGTTACCTACAGTAAGCAGAAAAATCATTACATGGGCAAATTTTCTATATTCTGTACTGGCAGACATGCCAACACGGCTTTCCAAATCTACAATCCAAAAGTTGATGCCAGATGAATTCAAAACGTTGTATCCTCGAACAAGGGTCATTATTGACTTTACAGAAATAAGGACACATACACCCTCGTCACTTGTACTGAATTCTCAAGCATGTTCTAGTTATAAAGGCACTACCACTGTAAAGTGTCTGTTAGGTATTGCCCCTCATGGGGCAGTGACTTTTGTGTCATCCTTATTTACAGGTTCTATGTCGAACGTAGAAATTACCAAACGTTCTGGACTATTGGACCTTATCGAGTCGGGTGATGATATTATTGCTAGTAAAGGATTAACTTTGAAAAAAGTCATTGAAGAGAAGGGCGCAACGTTGAATATTCCTGGTCAGATAGAAAATACTGAACAGATTGCTAGACTGAGAATACATATTGAACGTCACAGAAAATAATTTATTTGATACACCCATACCATTATCACTCACTGGCAATATTAACCAGTTATGGACAGTAGCTTGCTTGATGGTAAATTTCAAAGGGCCTCTTGTAAATTCATGAAAATAAAACCTTCAAATAAAGATGTTGAAAAGGAAATCGTCTATTTTGTCTTTAACATTGTTCCACAAATCACATAAATAGCTTCACGATGGTGAGAACCGAAAAAGAAATCGTCTATTTTATCTTTTACATTGTTCCACAAATCCCATAAATAATTTCACGATGGTGGGCACCGAAAAAGAAATCGTCTATTTTGTCTTTTACATTGTTCCACAAATCACATAAATAATTTCACGATGGTGAGCACCGAAGAAGAAATCGTCTATTTTGTCTTTTACATTGTTCCACAAATCCCATAAATAGTTTCACGATGGTGAGCACCGAAAAAGAAATCGTCTATTTTGTCTTTTACATTGTTCCACAAATCCCATAAATAGTTTCATGATGGTGAGCACCGAAAAAGAAATCGTCTATTTTGTCTTTTACATTGTTCCACAAATCCCATAAATAGTTTCACGATGGTGAGCACCGAAGAAGAAATCGTCTATTTTGTCTTTTCCATTGTTCCACAAATCCCATGGCATAAATAGTTTCACGATGGTGAGCACCGAAAAAGAAATCGTCTATTTTATCTTTTACATTGTTCCACAAATCACATAAATAATTTCACGATGGTGAGCACCGAAAAAGAAATCGTCTATTTTGTCTTTTACATTGTTCCACAAATCCCATAAATAATTTCAAGATGGTGAGCACCACACAAATAAATTCCACCATACTAATCCTGTAACAGCTAACTGTGCCAACATTTGGAAGTAGTACTTGTGATTTTCAGTGCACCACTGCTATCGTTCTTTAGATACGGCGATTCCAAAACACTTGAAACCTGAGCGCAATTTATTTCCAACAGCCTCAGTGTTATACACTTTTCGATCTGGGCTTCCAGCTAACCATTGTGCCGAAACATTTACAACTATCCCACAAGGGTAAATGTTCACATTAGTTTTTAATGCGGCATAAGCAATTGCTGCTGCAGGCTCAGCAGCTAACCATTGATGGTTCCCTTTTCCGTTTTTAAATGTCCCCCATGTTTGAGGCAGTTATTCTGTCCTTACGGATTCTATACCATAATGGAGTCTGGCTTTGTAATTGTTGTTCTTTTCAAACTGGCCGATTCCTTGTTTGTCATTTTAAGATTTTCTAAATTTGTTGATTTCGTTCCATCTAACGGAGATTGAAACAAGTTCAACATTGAATTTGAGGCTGGTAGCTGTGGAAAATCAACTCCAACATATTTACATTGATTACATAGAAAGGGGCCTGTAAATGTTTAACCATACTTGCAGTCCATCCGTGAGACATCCGTTTGCCTTTATAGCTGGTAATATCAGCATGTTCGGGTCATTTGTGGAATGCAATAGACTGACCCTGTAAGTTTATTTTATCTCTACTAATTGGATTGTACAAAGTTGTTTTAATATTCCTTTGCATATCTGTTGAAGACATTGCTTGTGCTTATGTCTGCATTCCCTTGAATGTTGACACCTCTGGAAGGGCTGTGTAATTTGCAAGCTGGTACAGGGCTCCAACAACATGACCACATAGGGCAGATAGACCGATTGGGTAGGAATAGTAGGCTAGTGAAATATCAGCTTTCTCGTTGGACTTGAATGTTATCTGCAATTGATAATGGATGTTTTGAAATTTTGATGGACACTCTATTTGAAATGATAAAGAGGTACTGTTATCTAGACGTTTAATCGGTCTTTTTGTCATAATTAACTTATTAGATAATTACCGTTATGTTCATTTTTCCATTGCGATCTGTACCATTTCCCTGTTATTTGACAACCATCATATTTTGACAATGGAAGTTACAAGAAAAAAATAATGACACTCGTGCATTAATTGTATTTAAATAAAATACGATACACTAGTATGGATTAACACACTCTGCTAGCACACAACCGAAGTAAATCGTCTGTTTGTTCCCTTGACAAACATTTGATAGAGTCTGGCACAACGGGCTATTCTTTCAGATGATTGAATTTTAAAAACTTTTATTGGCATGTACAATTATGTGTCAAGTCGTGTACGCAATGACACGCGTATGTCAAATAACGTCTGTTTGAAGCAGGGCACCAGTCAAGGCGGGAAAAGTTCCCCCTGTTGTATTCACTGTTTACCAATGGCCTTATCAAGGAGATCGGGTCATCTCAGCATGAGTATGTATATATGGGATGAATGCGGCATTTCCGACCGTTGCTGATGATATGGTACTAATCAGTTTCTCGAAAAACTACCTCTAAAATTGTATTGACCTGATCAAAACGCAGACGGACTACGTGAACAAATTGAGTAAAGCGGTTAAACGCTGACTGGTATTGGAAAAAGCAAACCGCCAATCAGAAATAGTTATTTATTGGAAGGGAAGGGGAGGGGTCTCACATAATACCTTTGAATGAATGTATATTGTTTTATGGCGCATCGACAGCTAAGGTCATTTAGCGCGCATTTAAATTTTATTATTCATGCTCCCTGGGTGAACAAACCAGTACTAGGCTAGAAAATGTGCCTTGCCTAAGGGCACTCCACCATGACCGAATTGCCGCGAATGGGGATCGAACCCGGGACACCCGGTTTCGAAATCCCCGACGCTAACCACTCGACCACAGCGGATTCCTCGTAATACCTTTGATTAAGATAAGATAAGAAAGTATATTTAATTTGTACTAATTAAGGCCAATCATGATAGAGCCTACTTTTCCATATTATCCCTTTCCTACGTACACACAATGTCTGACAACTATACAGCTTTTGAAAACACTGACATACGGAGAAGAACAATTTCTCCTTTTGCCGTAATGTTTACAGCTCATTTAAAAAAAATGTTTTTATTTAAAGAGATTTGCCAATTTGTTGCAGAGATGTTTTAGAGTCGTCTGCTTCTGCTATGTTGTTTAAATGGTTAATCAATCGAGCATTGTTCCATGAAAACAAACTTACTCCAGCATTATGTTGGTTTAACTTGGTGTTGAGATCGACGACAGGCTACTGTCTCTTAGATCCATCTCTAAAATTGCATGTTTGAAATGCGCGTTAATATATTGATTGTTTGTTTGGTCTTTTACGCCGATTTCAGCAATTGTTCGCGATGTTTCCTGGGTAAGTTAGCAGTACTACTGGTCTATTTATCCTGACACCAGTCAATAAGTCGGTATGCTAACCCCTCAACCCTGACCACCAAGGAGGGTAAATATAACTACCAGTTTTAAAGTATTTAGTATGACCCGGCCGGGGATCGAACTTGCGACCTCCCGCACACGAGGCGGACGTTCTACCACTACACAACGGGGCTATGTGTAACTTAGAGCGATTGTCATACGGAATGCTTTCCTGTAGACAAATTAAAATGTTGTTCTCTGTTTTCTGTCTAACTAGGATGACAGTCAGACAGTATAGGTTTGCTCGCACGACCACCCATTCAGTCGGTAGCGACGCGGGCTGTTAATCCAGGGGTTGTGAGCTTGAATCCCAGCTCGGCCAACATTCTTTCCGACGTTTAACAAAAGTCACTGTGACATGCGTCATTCGTCTTTCACCAATATGCTGTTTTACAGTCTATGTGGAAAAGCAGCTAGTTGCTTGGACATTATGTTGTGTGGTGTACTGTTGTGAGAAAACCAGAAAACGCATGAGTAGGTGAACTGGTCTCCGTGATATGACTGAAAACTGAATTGTTGAAAACGGCGTTTAACCCTTATCAATCAATCAATCAACTTTTATTTCTGTTACTTTTATGAATTGGTTCGTTATTAATAAATGTACCGTTTTACGGAACAATCAGCATTCTTTGTTGCTGATCTAGTCTAAATAGCTTCATTTCTATCAAACTATATAAAATAAATATGAATGTAAATTGGACTTCTATTATGTAGTTCTACATACAATGGATTGATTGATTGTTTGGTGATAAACGCCGCTTTCGAGAACGTTTCAGTTATACTACGGACTTTCCCGAGTAAGTTACCAGTTTTACTGTTCCATGTATCCTGACACAAGTCAGTTTGTCGTAATGCCAACCCCCCACGACCCTGAGCGCCAAGGAGGGCAACCATTGCTACCATTTTTAAAGTCTTTGGTATGACCCGGTCGGGGATCGAACCCGCACCCGAGGTTGAAGCTTTCCCACTACACCACCGAGGCGGTGCGCCATTAACCCTTTCCCTCATACGACAATTCTGCAGCAGACGACTTTGAACGTATTTTGTCAGATGGATAACCTATGACTAAAAGTGGAAAACATTGTGACAAAAGGAGAAATTGCACGTTCTGTGCAATTTCTTCTTTTGTCACTATGTTTTCAAAACGCCGTCTGCTTTAACCCTTTCCCTCATACGACAATTCTGCAGCAGACGACTTTGAACGTATTTTGTCAGATGGATAACCTATGACTAAAAGTGGAAAACATTGTGACAAAAGGAGAAATTGCACGTTCTGTGCAATTTCTTCTTTTGTCACTATGTTTTCAAAACGCCGTCTGCTTTAACCCTTTCCCTCATACGACAATTCTGCAGCAGACGACTTTGAACGTATTTTGTCAAAACATAGAAAATCTCCATAATTGAATGGATAACCTATGACAAAAAGTGGAAAACATTGTGTCAAAAGGAGAAATTGCACGTTTTGTGCAATTTCTTCTTTTGTCACTATGTTTTCAAAACGCCGTCTGCTGCAGAGGCGTCAGAAAGCGTCTATATGAGGGAAATGGTTAATCAATAGAACTCTCAGATTAATGTTAATAGTGTATTTATAAACCATGTTGCAACTACATGTATGTAACCTGGTTTGAAAATAAAGTATGTGTCTGTCTGTCAGAGCTTATTTTGTAAGTATTAACGCATGATTGACCAACAACGTAGAGAACGATAAGGCTGTTTGAATGCACAGCCAGGTAAATCTGAATCCACACTGGCCGCAAAGGAGATTTATGATTGGGGTTTCCTGGAACGTGGCTGATATATATATATATATGGGAGACAACCGAGTAAGTTTTTATATGGAAAAAAAAACACACTCGATTGTCTTTCTTCGTTTTAACACCATATATGTCACATCTTTAAAAGCCGAGTAAATGTACACAGTTAACGTCACGGTTAACCTGGCCTTACTTTTTAAACCAACTTATATCCATATCAGGATCTTCAATGTTCGCCATTAACCAATACAAAATATCACGAGCGCCTTTGGAGAAAGGATATAATCAAAAGTCGAGTACACGATCAAATATGTAATTTTAGCGTGGTTGTCTGTTGAGGTGTGAGCTAACTAAAGAAAAGCTAGATGTATAGCCCCACTGGTTAAAGTTATTTAATGTGGTGATGAAACGGAGACCCAACTGTTTTCCTACCATGGCAAAGATGTACAATGTAGCGTTCTTTTTTCCCCAGAACGTTTTCAAAGTTATATTTGTTAATTAACCTATTCCAACATATAGACGGTACTACGGTTATGGTGGAGTGCATTTGGGCAATGCACGTTTTCTAGCCTAGCACTGGTTTGTTTACCCAGGGATGATGGATAAGTGAACTGTCGCCGCGATATAACTGAGATAATGTTGAAAGCGGCGTAAAACCCTTATAAAAAAACACACCATATAAATGCTTTCTGACGCCCATGCAGAAGACGACTTTTGAAAACATTTTGGCAAAGGTAGAAACTGCTCATAATGAGCCATTTCTAATTACTACCACACTGGTTTTTAACCTCAATCAATAATTAAACTATCACTGAGTTATAGATATGTTCCCTGTTTTTGTCTACATTATTTCAAAGTTGTCTGCTGTAGATTTGATGTATGTGGGAAAGGTTTAAACTCATATGCCATGTTTTCATAGCATATTTTGATTTTTGTTAAAGCAGACGATTGAATTATTGATTAAGTTGACTGACATATCTATGATAATAATAATTATGCTTATATTTACTATTTTTGGGAAAGGGGCTTTTCGCCCCTATCCCATTCCTAGCCTGCTTTCGAAAAGTCGCCTTACGGCTGCATCAAAGCTTCACAATTGAATTCCTCAGCGAAAATCGAATCACGAACATCATTCCGCTTGCATTAATTAATGAGACAAAATAGTTCCAACGAGTGAAACACTCTGACCTATGATTGACCTCAATGTCAGTGTTGTTAATTAATTTCAACTTACACACGTCAACATATAATCTAGTCCTAGATGTCAAATAAAATAGAAATGTAGTCTAAATAGGTTTTTCTCAATTAACCTTGTACGGGCCCCTTTCGGTGATTCGATTAAACTGCAAATACATTACAAATACCATAAGATGTTAACCCTTTCCTAAACACAGACGTAATTTGACGCATCGAACCAGTATTCTGTAATCAATACCTTATGTGTTGTCTCTGTCTGTAAAGCTTGGCGGCATTATCCGGCGTCCGGCCGGCTGTCTGCCTGAATGTGCATTCGTCTGTCCGTCATGGTTTGCATTTATTGGTCAAAACGTTGTTTCTGTTTAGCAGATTTATTTCGAAGTGGTCACACTTATACCGTGTGATCAGGAGAACGGCAAAACTCTGGTCGGCTTATTTTAGTAATCTCCATGTTTCCTTATTTAGTTCCCATGGAGACATTTGCATGATCTTTAGAACTATGAATCGAAAGATCTTTTTCCATACATGTTTTTGCTCAAATCAGACTATTCGAAATTGCATATCGGATAAGCATTTAACCGATTAGTAGAGACAGCATAATTATCGCTATCAGGACCACTTTCCCCACATACAAATTTACAGCAGACGACTTCGAAAAGATATACTCGAATATCGAAAATCTCTGTAAATGAAAGCATGAACACTAAACACGAGTTGAAACATTGTGACAAATTGAAAAATTATTCGTTTTTAGCAATTTATCCTTTTATCACACACTATGTCTCTTTTTGCCAGTGTTTTCAACTTTATTCAATTATTATAGTAGATTTTTTAGAGATTTTTCATATTTTTGCAATTACTTTTCAAAGTCATCTGCTGCATATTTGCTGTATGCGGGAAAGAGTAAAGCGGGAAAGAGTAAAGTGGTAAAGGGTTAAGTTATTAGATGACGACCAGTAAATTAATGCTGACCTATCAATACAATCATGTCATTAACACAGTTCAAAACAAAACCTAATGTTCACACACACACACACACACACACACACGTGGTGATCCCTTATCCCGGATCGAAACCGCGTTGTCTTGGCATACAAACCCTACCAACTTAAATTTACCCTTACCCACATACTGACGCATTTTAACTCCTCTGCAGCAGACGACTTTTGAAAACATTGTGACAAAAGGAGAAATTGCTCAAGGCAAGCAATTTCTTCTTTTACACAATGTTTTCAACTCTATATGATAAGTATACTTATATTTATAAAGAACTTTCATGTTTTTGTATTGATGTATTCAACGTCTCCTGCTGCAGGTTTCGTTGTATATGGCAAAGGGTTAAACCATATTCTTCATAGATACACCATTGTGACTCATATACATGCCTATAATACATTTCGAAAACATTTAGGGAAAAAGAGAAATTGCTAATGTTTAGCAGTTATTCCTTTTCGCACACTTTCTTCTCTACTGGTCTAAAAATGAAACGTTTCTGTGTCTATATTTCTATTTCTTTTTCATTCATTAGTATTTCAGTTTGGAGGTTTGAAAGAAAGCCAACCCAATGTGTAGTGGGGGTTTAAAGTATTGACTGATTCCCTAGATAGACACACATTTAATCGCAACTAATCATTGACATGTATCTCTTTAATACGTTGATCTTCTTTAAATTTGATTAAAATATCGTTTACGCCGCTTCCAATAATATACCAAAGAATTTAAACAATGATTGTTTAGTGACTGTCCTCCTTGGCGCTCAGCATTTCGGGTTTAGCATAACGACTGACTGGCAAGTGTCAGGATAAATGGACCAGAGTAGGACTGGTAACTTACCCTAGAAACATCGTGATCTTCATTGAACATTTGTTGAAAGCGGCGTTTAACACCAAACAATCAATCCAATCACACCGTTTCCTCCATTGTTGACGCATCTGCAATAGATGACTTTCGAAAACATTGTGGCAAAAGCAGAAAATGCTCAAAACTAGCAATTTCTCCTTTTGCCACACTTTTTTCAATTCTTTTTAATAATTTAACACTCGTTTATGGAAAAATGTTACCTTTTGTATATAGGTTTTCAAAGTCGTCTGCTGCAGATTTGTCGTCTGTGGGAAAGGGTTAAGAATATTACCGGTGTTATTTATCCTGACCCTGGGGCATCAGTCGTAATTATATCCCCCAACATCCTGAGCGCCGATGAGGGCAGCCACTACTGCCGTTTATAAAGACTTTGGTATAACCCGGATCGAACCCTTGTATCCCGGCGGTCACACCTTCTCTTAATAAAACTCATCAACTCAATCTGTTATTTGCTGTATTTATTTTATTGGGATTTACGACGTCTTTTAATAGTATTTCAGTTACATCACGACGACAGTTCACTTATACATGATGCCTTGGTAAACAAACCAGTACTAAGCCTTTCCCAAGAGCATTCCACCATGGCCATCGAATCACTATTGGGAATCGAACTCGGGACGCCCGGTTCCAAATCCCCGATGCTATAAATACCCCGGAGAAATTGCAAGATATTTTGAAAATAATATCCTTTAGAATAAATTATGGGGCATTTTTTTTCTTCTTTTCTTTCAGTACCCCCGATGTGACGCTTAGCAAAGTACATGTTCTCGACTGACAGGGCATTCTTTGATCATGGTTTGGTTTCTGAACGGCTCTAGAATAACTGTGAAAGTTTGTCCAAGTCTGGCCATACTATTAGGGAATATTTACGTCTTATTCGATAAGGTCCTTATACCTTCATGTCTAGATATGTTATCATATTCTCCTTCAATGATGTATTAAACATTCCCATATTGAAGACGCATTTTGACGCACTTGTAGCAGACGACTTTTGAAAATGTGTGACAAAAGGAGAAATTGCGCATTTTCCCATTTTGACAGAACGTTTTCAACTTTTGTTATGTATCTATACCTATTTATAGTTTTTTGCTGCATATTTCTTGTATGATAGAACAAGGTTAAATATTTTATTCACAATTTCCCTATTGTTGACTCATTTTGACGCAATTGCATCAGACGACTTTTGAAAGCATTGTGGTAAGTGGAGCAATTTCTCAAAATGAGCCATTTCTCATTTGCCATTGTTTTCAACTGTGTATAATATTCACACTTGAAATTATAGAGATCATGTTTTCCATATTTTCGGCAAAATATTTTCAAAGTTTGCTGATTTATTGCACGTGGAAAAGGGATAAAAGTCGAAGACATGGTAAACATCATATCAGCTATAGCTTGCTTTAACCCTTTCCAACTTGCATACGCACTTCGATGCATCTGCAGAAGACGAATTTTGACATCATAGTGGCAAAAGGAGAAATTGCTCACAATGAGCTATTTTTCCCCTTGCCGCAATGTTTTTCAACTCTTGATAATTATACTTTCATAGAGATTAACCACTGTTTCGCCTAGATGTTGTCAAAGTCGTCTGCTGCAAATTATGTGTATGTGTGAACAGTGTTAGCGTTAACCCTTTCCCTCATACGACAATTCTGCAGCAGACGACTTTGAACGTATTTTGTCAAAACATAGAAAATCTCCATAATTGAATGGATAACCTATGACTAAAAGTGGAAAACATTGTGGCAAAAGGAGAAATTGCACGTTTTGTGCAATTTCTTCTTTTTTCACTATGTTTTCAAAAAGCCGTCTGCTGCAGAGGCGTCCGAAAGCGTCTATATGAGGGAAAGGGTTAAACGGTTCTTTCCAAAGATTTATCAAATGTGTATTGTCTACACCTGCTTTATTAACCCTTTTAACAAATATCTACTCTTTTGCACCAGAAAAATATGGAAAACATCGTGAAAAATGTAGATGCGTCTTATAATGAGCAATTTCTCCTCTTGTAACAATGCATTCAACTATCATTCAGTTATCATATTGTTTATATAAATAAATTTCCCATAATTCTGCCTAGATGTTTTCAAAGTCTTCTGTAGCAAATTTGTTGTGTGCGGGAAAGGGTAGATATTGAGCATGTTTAAAACTACTTCAAACATGACATTATCGATTTTAGATGTAAGCATTGGACATGAGAGAAGGTGGGTGTATAGAAACGTCGTTTTCTGTCTACGACATTTCAGTTTGCGTTGGCATGGAATATGATTTACGTTGTTTCTTAGTATCAGCAGCGCCGAGCCCCGGTAGCTCAGTCGGTAGCGACGCGGGCTGTCAATCCAGGGGTTGTGAGTTCGAATCCCGGCCAACTTTCTTTCCGAGGATTGACAAAAGTCATTGCGACATGCGTCATTCGTCTTCCACCAATGGGCTAAGTCTATGTGGAAAAACAGCCAGTTGCTTGGGAAGATTGTTGTGTGGAGAACTGGTGTGAGAAAACCAGGAAATGCATGAGTAGGTGAACTGGCCGCCGTGATATAACTGATAAATTGTTAAAAACGGCGTTAAACCCCAATCAATCAATCAATAGTATCAGCAGCCGTGTCGTGCCTAGCTCTCGTTCCTATATGTGACACATTTATAGTGTTGGCCCTCTTTTGCATTGTTTGTTTGTATGGTGTTTACCGCCGCTTACAACCAGTTCTTCAGTTATACTACGAGTCTCCAGGGTTATCTGCCAGAACTTCTGGTCCATCCATTCTTACAACAGCGAGTCAGTCCCACAATACTGAACCCCAAGGAGGGAAAGCAGTACTAACATTATTAAAGTATTTGGTATGGCGCGGCTAGGGGTCAAACCGGCAGCCTCAGACACCCGAGGCGGACGCTCTTCCATCTCAACTCCGAGGCGGTCCCCTTTTTATATGGAACTAATTTGAGGGTTCTTTAAATGTTCAGGGACATTGGCAAATTTAGGTTTGGAAATGTTCCCCAGACCCAATGTTGACACAACACTGTTTCTTCAAAAAGTTCACACACACGACGAAGAAAAAAGTAAATTATTTAAACAACTAAATCGACATTCAGAAAACTTGATTGATTGATGATTAACTTCGTTTTCAACTATTTTTCAGTGATATTACGGCGGCCAGTTCACATACTCATGTGATTCCTGGCTTTATCATACAACATACTTTCCAGGGAACTAGTTGCTTTTCCGCATAGCCCATTGGTGAAAGACGAATGACGCTTGTCACAGTGTCTTTTGTCAAACGTCGGAAAGAATGTTAGCCGAGATGGGATTCGAACTCACAACCCCTGGATTGACAGCCTGCGTCGCTAATGACTGATCTACCGGAGCTCGGCCAGAGAGTTTGAAAGGAAATGGCTTATCTAGAGATCTTTGCTTGCGGAAGTCGTGACGGCCGATTTGTATGCGACTTGTATCCTTTATCGTTAACTCTAACCTTGTAGGAGTAAATTTATGACTTTGGTATGTCAAAAGTCAGATTTTCTTTTTTATTTATCTCGATATCAAACTTACATTAAGACTTACAAGTCAGAGGTTGAAAATGTACCTCCAGCCTGAGCTATAAAACAAAAACGTCAAATCGAGTGTTTGTTTTGAACGGGGTAGCATAGTTACTTTATGTTTGATCAGCAAAATATATATCAGACATTTTCCTTTATCAATGACACCCTATACAGGCTACAACGTTCAAATATGAACACTTTCTCCCAAGTACGCAACTCTTGTTTACTATTTTAACTTCAACAATCTGCTGCATACGACTTTGAAAGCATCCTGTCTAAAATATGGATAGTCTTTAAAAATGAATGTCTGATTATCGAATAGGGCTGAACACATTATGGCAAAAGAAGAACTTGCCCATTAGGATAATTTCCCTTTATATCACAATGTTTTCAAATGTCGTCGGTTGCAGATGCGTCGAAAAGGGACTGAAAGTTGGAGATGATTGTTTAACAGTTTCGCATTTTGTTGTGCACGACTTTAACTCGTTCAGCGCCAAAGGCAATGTCAAGGTTTTTGCAATCAATACAGATGCAGGTAAGTCAGCTCGTAACGAGCTGTCTTACCTGAACTCAGCATTGTTTTCTTTGAGTTATAACAAATATTCCAAAATTATTATTACAAGAGAAACAAGACGCCCGATTCTGAACATGGAAAAGTTTATTTTAAACGATTCGGCGCTGAAAGAGTTAACACTACAATTGCGCACAATTTAGATCAATCCATGCATGTAATCAGAGGTGATTTTGAAGGAGTTCAGCGGGATAAGAATTAATCTCACGTGAAGAAAACCAAATATTATCGTCTGCGACCCAGACAAAACCAATCACAACACATTTGAGACCTGGTTAGAATAAGAACAGTACTCGAATTAGCCTTATGTGGGCCATATATAGTTAAATGTTTGGAGACAATCTTTGAAAACCGTGTACAGTTGGAGCAGATAGCGTGTATGTGCAATGTGATCGTTACCTTACCCGTGTAATATATACATTAACCCCCTTTCCCAGATACACAGAGAGATATGTACAGCGCATGGGTAGGTGAACTATCAATCAACCTTTTCCGTTCATCTTATAAATGATAAATAAAAAATAAATAATCTAGACCAAAGAAAGGATGTTCATTTTTAATAGATTGGAAAGCATAGCAGGTAAGGCAGAACATGTCCTTTTCTAACATTGTTTACCAACGTTGTGTGCTTAAACTATTTCAAAATATGTTTCTTTGTTGATTGCTTGATTATTTTGTGTTTTACTCCGTTTTCAACAACTTTTCAGTTTTATCACGGCGTTTCCCGGGTAAGTTACCAGTTATACTGGTCAATTTATTCTGACACCAGCCAGTGAGTCGTAATGCTAACCCCGCAAACTTTAGCACCAACGAGGGCAGACAATTTTAAAGTCTTTAGTACTACCCGGTCGGAAATCGAACCCGCGACCTGTCGCGGTGGACGCTCTACCACTACACCAGCGAGGCAGTCGAATTCAGCGGACTGGATCTATTGGGGTTGATATTATTGTGATATTGCTAATTGCTATACGGGAATGGATTACATTCTAGATAGCAGTACCTCTCGTCAACAACATAATTTCTTTGCATCCATAATATGTAGGCCTGGACAAGTTTAGTGTAATACGGATTAGTATATGTTTTCGCTCTTCAAGAATCTGAAAGCCAAATATCCCGTATTGCGAGAAAAGAAGACGTTTCTCGTAACGGGAATATAATGTCTAGGGCTTGGCGTGAAACGGTTGTAACTAAAATTGGTATTTTGTTACCAAGGTTAATCACCTCGCCATAAAGCGTTAAATTACTTTTTCTTGGTAAACAATGGAAATTTAGGTGCCATTGCTCGTTCTGAGCAATGGTACCTAAATTTGCATTGTTTACAAAGGGGTCAAAATTACCCCTAAACTAGGGTTTTCAAAATAGGTTTTTAGTTACAACCGTTTCACGCCAAGTCCTCAATGTCTTCTACTACAATATGTTCAAGAAATCTGCTCCAGTTTATGTCGTCGATATCATTTACCCGTTTATCAGCAAACAGTGTAATAGAACTGACCCTCAGCGGGAGACAAGACTAAATACATTGTGGGCAAAGAGGAAACGCTCATACTGAACACATTTGTTGTTTGTCTATATTTTACAAGGATTTAACACTTTGACTCTGTGCTACCGGTAAAGAGCAAGGTTATGCGGCGCCGCCATCTGACATGATAGTCATACAATTGGCTATGAACTCTTCCAAATTCAATGCTGGATAAGTCTATTTTAAAATTTCAGTTTTGAAACGGTTTTAAAACACTTTGATTGGTACCGGATTGTCAATATTTCGTTGTATTGTGAGAGGAAAAAGATGAGTTAATCAGCGTCCTTGACCTTCTTTAACGGTGCTCAGTCGGTAGCGTTGCGGGCTGTCAATCTAGGGGTTGTGAGTTCGAAGCCCAGCTCGGCCGACATTCTTTCCGACATTTGACAAAAGCCACTGTGACAAACCTCATTCTTCTTCTACAAATGCGCTAACAGTCTATGAGGAAGCAGCCAGTTGCTTGGAAAGTATGTTGTGTTAAGTACTGATGTGAGAAAGCCATGAAATGCATGAGTGAGAAATTGTTGCAAACGGCGTTAAACCCAAATCAACCGGTGTACTCGGTTTTGACAAAGTTAAATGTTCGGCAAACACTCTTAGTTATCATTTTAAAACATAACTCTCTTCTCTAGTCGCTTGAACAGGACATCTAACCTTTTCCCACGTACAACAAATCTGCAGCAGACGATTTCGAAAACGTTTCAGATAATTTTTAGAAAATCTCTAAAAGAAAAATGTAAGTATCACTACTCGGGAAAAAAGTTGAAAACATTGTCGCAAAAAGAGAATTTGCTCATTTTGAGAAATATGTTTCAAATGACTGCTGAAGAAGCGTCAAAATGCGTCTGCAAGTGGGAAAATGAATGTAATTTGTAAGACAGTCGAAGAAGGGTGAATTGTTAATGTTCTATTTTTCAGTATTTTTTCAAAATGATTTCGCAAATGCAATTTTGATCGTTTATTATTTCCTTTATACAGATGACTTTGATACCTCTGCAGCAGAGGAATTTGAAAATATGATGTAAGAAGTTTGTTTTCACAAGTAGAACAAATTCTCCCCCTTTTTCATAAAGAATCAATAATGACGATATGTAACGATATCGTTGGGGTTTTCTTTTCTATATTTCACAAAACACATATTTTCCACAAGGATCTTTCAATGTATCTAAAGGAGTCCATGGTTTGAAATGGTATGAGATTTAACGAGCTCTAGATAAGGAGCGTTTTGCTTGTTCTAGAATCCCTATTGTATCCACTAACCCTCAATGAGACGATTCATTTGAGTACCTACAACATAGGGTTTGGTTGGATAATAAGAGAGATATTGTTGGGAAAAGGGCTGTTAACCCCTCCTTATCTGGACCTCTGCAGATTATTTCTACGAGAAAACCAACATTTTGGACCTGCGCAGTCCAATCCAGGTCGACACATTCCGTCTCAGGGAGATAGGGGTATAGAGTAATGATTCCAGATACAGAAAATCCGCAGGAGGCGCAAAGTGTCTTTCTGTGTTAGCAATCGCGGCATGCTTAGGCTGATCCGTGTCGATACATTACGACAAGTGTTCTCCTGGGACGGCTCATTTGTGTCACCATAAAGATTTTCCTAATATACTCCGACTTTCAGGAAAAGGACTTTTACAGAAGACATTGTTGTGGACAAATTGATTGATTGGTGTTTTACGCTGCTTTCAACACATCTTCAGTTATAGCACGGCGTTCCCTGGGTAAGTTACCAATCACTGCTGGTCAATTAATCTTTAAACCAGCCAGTCAATCGTAATACTAACCCGCAACTCTGAACGCCAGGAACGGCAACCATTATTACCATTTACAAGTATTTGGTATGTCCCGTACGGGGATCGAACCCCAGACCTCCCACACCCGAGACGGACACTCTAACATCTACACCACCGAGACAGTGTTTAGGGGTAAAAACGGCTATCCGCTAAACATTTTCGATTTCTCATGGTTCCACAATGTTTTCTTCTATGTTTGAATAAAGTTTTGAGACGTTTGCATTCGTACATACATAACTAAACAGAAAACGAGGGTTGGTATATAAGAAGATTACTCGACTGATCTACACCAGATGTAATCATCAAATACCCAATTTAAGTATGTTGAACAAGTATATCAATATAATACTATGTATAATTCATGTTAAGCATACAGTAAACATAAAAGACATTAATACGCCCATACATAAAATATGCATTTAAAAGAGCTTTCTCAGCGGCGGCCGACATTGAAAGAAGCTTTGAATGAGAAATTAACACGACAGTTTGTTTGGTTTTATTAGGGATTTACGCCGTTTTCAACAATATTTCAGTTATATTACTGCGACGGTACACTTGATCTCTTCGTTGGTAGCTTACCCGTACTAGGCAAGGACATGTCTTTGCCCACGGGAACGGAAAGATGACCGAAGCAAAGATCGAGCCAATTCATATTAGTTGTAGTCCTATCCATGCATACTTAAACCCTCAAAGAGGAAGTCATTACAACCACATGTCTTTGGTGTGATCGCAGCTTCCCGTCCAACACAGCACGGCGTCGGTCAAATATACATTGGAACACCCCGCTGGTGTAGTGGTAGAGCGGCCTCCTCGGGTGCAGGAGGCCGTGGTTTCGGTGCCGGGTTTGGTCATACACAATAAGTAAAAAAGGTAGTAATGAGTTTCCCTCCTTGGCGCACGGGATTGTGGGGTTAGCATAACAACTGTGACAATGACATTGACAATATTGTATTGACATAAGGCCACCGGCCCATAACAATTATGTTGACATCATATAACATTTTCACACAGCACATGTTTGAAAGTTTACCTTATATGATATATTAGGATCTCACTGCATTTAACTGAAGCATATGAGGATGAAACTTTTGTTATCTTAAATGTGGTTTAAATAAAACAATGAAAACATTGATGCGAAATGAGAAATAAGTTATTTTGAGCAGTTTCTACTTTTCCCATCATGTTTTGAATTATTATCTTCGATGGAAGCATACTTAATTATGAAAATGGTAAAGATTTACACATAGACATAGGCAGAAACTATGTTATATCGTTCTATAACAGTTGATTCATGTACATATAACATATATGTTATTACATTCTATAATATATACATAGGCATACGTTTTGTTATACCATTCTATAATCACTGCTGCATATACGAATCGCTGGTGTCAGTATAAATGGACCATGCAAACAAACACACAAATCACATACATATATACATTGGCTAGATGTCGGATAAGAAGTATAACAACAGTCCCATTTTTATGCGATCCGGCTGAGATATACTAATTTGAGGCGCGCCTTGCGATTCTTCATAACCAGCTGTACAGTCTCACCCGAGCCTGCACTGTCCGAATATAGGTATAATTAATACTAGATGCGAGTTTTCACAAACAAAAACATATAAACATTGTTTTACTAACGTATTACCCCCGAAAATTTAACAGTTTCCAACATACAACAAATATGAAGAAGGTGAGTTCAAAAACGTCTAAGTAAAAATGTCGAAATTTTCTAGAAAAGTAATGCCTTAATTGAATATAGATGAAAATATTGTGCTACAAAGAGAAATGGCTCTTTAAGAGCGATATATTCTTTCGTCAAAATATTTTCGAATTTCAATCATAAAACAAATATGCAGTAAATGTCTTTGGAGACATCTAGGTAAAAATGCCGAAATTCTCTAGACAAGAAAACGCTTTAATTTAATGTAGATCAAAATATTGTGCTAAAAATAGAATTTGCTCATTAAGAGCTATTTCTGCTTTTGTTGCAATATTTCCGAAAGTCGTCTGACATTGATGCGTCAAAAATGCGTCTGCATGCGGGAAAGGGGTTAACTATGGCCATATTCGAGTTGCATCTAGACCCCAAATCGCATGACGCGGCTCGTATCGAAGTATTTAAGTCTATAAAATAGTCCATTGTTTTACAATCAGATATTTGTTTCAACGTTCGTAAATGATAGTCAGCCGGGCTATTAAAACTCGTCAATTTATCTTTTATAATCAGTTTTTGTGCATCATTAATTTTGAAGAGCGGATCGAACAAAAATATATATCACATATTTTAGTTTAGAACTTACTGTAACCCTTTCGCACATACCAAATTATATATATATAAAAACGGGTATGATAACTGCTTTGCAAAATTATGAAAAATATCTGTGACTAAAATTATGATAATCGTATAAAGTTGAAGGCATTGTGACAACAGTAGTACTAGTCAATGACGATCAATTTCTCCATTTGCCATAATGTTTTCAAAAGTCTTTAACTACAGCTGCGTAAAAATGCGACTGCGAGTGGGAAAGGGTGGAAACAGTTTAAATAAGTTTCGTCTTATTCGTTATTACGACATTTAGAACCGACAAACAAAGCAGAACATGTAGAAGAATACTGTATTGAAACGAGTAGGAAATTACTCTCTGTGTTGTTCCAGTCTTTTGAAAAAGACGATTAGAAATTATGATCGTAAACATTGATAACTCCTGAGATCTGTTAAATCTGGATATAATTAGTTGGTGGAGAAAGGGTTAGGAATTTATGAAATTGATACAGTTAACCCTATCCGTCAGCACAGACGCCTCATGACGCCTCTACAGCAGATGACATTTTAAAACATTGTGGCAAAAAGAGAAATCGCTCATAATGCGCAATATCTCATTTTGCCACAATGTTTCAACTTTAGTCAATACTAGTTCTTTCATTTAAAAAGAGTTTCCATATGTTTTACTAACTATTTTCAAAGTCGTCTACTGTTGATTTGTGGATCTGTTGGAAAGGGGGTTGAACCCCCGTCATTATAAACGCGACTTTAAATTTAAACTAGCACAGCGATGAATAAAACTCAATATGCTCTGAAACGCAAATGTATCACAGTCTACACCGTTCATCTCTCATCTGTCATTCTTGAAACTCGCACGCTTAACACCTTCCCACATATAACACATCTGAATACAATAGAAATCGATAAGGTTTAGGTAATACAAATTAAAAATATCTTATAATAAGTTGAAAAACACATTGTGACAAAGGAAGAATTATGAGCAATTTCTACTTTTGTCAAAAGGTCTTCAAAAGTCATGTGCTGCAGAGTGTACCAAAATACGTCTGCAAGTGGGAAAGGCGTAGCATCTGAACCCGTATCCTGCTTTTTGCTCCTTTCTTTACAACATTATTTATTTCTATATGTTTACATGTAAATTGTTCAGCATCGTTTACAACTTCTTATTAAAGAATATTTAATAAATATTAAAAAGAATCTAGGCAAAAATCAAAGATTATGATATAATTTAAAAAGAATTCACCATAATAAAGGTCAAACCTTTTTTTCCCTCTATTTTAAGGGTGGAAAGCACAATTCACGCGATAGATTACGCCGACTATATCTCAAAGTTTCTCTTAGTATCGGTATTCGATAATGAACAATATAGACCCAAATTAGCCTTCGGATTATTGTTAATTGACCAAGCGGGTTACCTTTATTCCACAATGCATCCTTAGCAGCTAAAAGAATACTAATACTAAAAGATAAGATAAGATATTTGATTTTATTAGATTAGATAAGACATTTGCTTCTTTTACGTAGCATACATTTTGGTTATTGATTGATTGATTGATTGATTGATTGTTTGGTGTTTTAAGCCGCTTTCAACAATTTTTCAGTTATATCACGGCGTTTCAATTTATCCTGACACCTGCGAGTCAGTCGTAATGCCGCAACCCTGAGCGCCAAGGAGTGCAGCCATTACTACAATTGTTAAAGTCTTTCGTATGACCCGACCGGGTATCGAAACCGCGACGAGGCGGACGCTCTCGCATTACACTACCGAGGCGGCTGTCACATTTTAGTTAGCTATATCTTTTTAAAAAATCAATGACCCCGATTCTCTGGGCTTATAAGTCACAATGTTTTGCATGTTCACCATATGCATTATATCCACATAAATGTTTAATGTTTTATATACTTGAAACGGTCTTTTCCATGTAATTGATGATGGCCTAAAAAACTGCAAAGAGGCTCAGGTAAATATGAGCGGATCTGGATCTGAGAGGCATTATAATTACATCCAATAGCAATTGAATGATTGCTCGATAAACTGATTTATTGTGGTTTAACGCTGTTTAAAAAACCCAGTTATGTTACGGCGGCCAGTTCACCTACCAACATGTTGCTTGACCTTTCCACACTAGTACGAGAGACAGAGACAGAGACAGATACAGAAAACAGAGACAGAGAGAGAGAGAAGGAGACAGAGATAGAGAGAGACACACAGAAAGAGACATATATAGACATAGACAGAGAATGTAGCTAGAGAGAGGGAGAGGGATAGGGAGAGGGAGAGAGAGAGAGAGAGAGAGAGAGAGAGAGAGAGAGAGAGAGAGAGAGAGAGAGAGAGAGAGAGAGAGAGAGAGAGAGAGAGAGAGAGAGAGAGAGAGAAAGAGAGAGGGAGAGAGTGAGAGATGGAGAGAGAGACACATACAGACAGAGACACAGGGACGGAGAAAGAGAAAGAGAAATCGGCAGCAGACGACTTTGAAAACATCTAGGCAAAGATAAAAAAGTAAAACATGGAAGTAAAATGACTGAATAGAGGTTAGCATATTCTCTCTTTGTTACAATGTTGTTAAAAATCGTTTACCGAAAGCGCCTGTATGTAAGAAATGGTCAAATAATGCTACAGTTATCTAATGGGAGTGTGTTTACAACATTGGTAGACATTGGTTTCATGTTTGCACGTAATCGCATAATCCACCGCCTTTCCCTCTTTCAATAGTCAAACCTTAACATTACAGCTGTTTGGGGGAAATGATCAAATATGCCTCAATAAAAGAGTCCATCATTTACAGACACAAATGGTTAAGGGTGTTCAATGCACTGTGTGCACTTTTATTTAAATTACTAATACAATGTTGGTTAGATACACGTGTGTTTTGAGGGTATCCCTGTCACTTCAAATCAACAATATACATGCACAATACATTGCCCCCATACAGACGCTTATTGTTGCATCTGCAGCAGAAATAAAATTGTAACTAGGACGAAATTGCTCATAATGATTGTATTCAATAATTATACTTCCATTCAAAGAAATAATCCATTTTTTCGCCAAGATAATACCAAGGTCGTCTGCTGCAGATTTATTGTATGTGGGAAAGGGTTAATGTGAGTGATATAGTGTGTGCTGTTCTGTGTTGAGAAGGCAACGATTGATTGATTGCTTGGAGTTTAACGCCAATTAACATTTGTTCAGTCATATCACGGCGGCCAGTTCACCTAATCATGTGTTTCCAGGCTTGCTCACACCAGTATTCCACACACCTTACTTTCCAAGCAACTGGCTGTTTTTCCACATATACTGTTAGCCCATTAGACGAACGACGCTTGTCACAGTGACCTCGTCCTCTGTGAATAGTGTTACTTTTTAAGGTTCGTGTTTTTTCACCAAAATGTGTGAATTATCGTGGGTTAAATGCAACACAACAACACGTCGTTGTAGTATACAGGTTTGTACAGAGGTCGGTGGTGTAGTCTTAAGGCGGAGATGAATGACGCTGGTCACAGTGTGAAGGCAAGGAAAACATGGATTTCATATATTTTATATTCGTTTTGTTGGGGATTAACGCCGTTTTCAACATGACTTCAGTTTTATCTTTTTATGATCCCTGGGTAAACAAACCAGTACTAGGTAAGGAAATGTTCATTGAACAAGGACACTCCACCAAGAGCGCCGCGATTGGGGATCGAACTTAATAAGACGCCCGGTTCAAAATACCCGACGCTGACCACGCGACCACGGCATGTTCCGATAATACGGCTGAAAAACATGTGATCGAATCAAATCAAAGCTATTAGCAGTTCTCTGCGATAATCATCCTTGATGCATTTAGATAACTTTAGTTTCGCTTGTATGAATGTTTCATATGTGTGCATTTGAGCCGTTTGTCGCGGATTCCTTGATGCCAAGAACGAGATAAAACAAGAGTCCCCCCTTTGCAAGACGTGACTCGTATGCTTGCATTATTAACCATTTCGCATCAGCAACATATTGAAAACTTTGTGGAAAAAGGGAGAAATGCTCAATAGGAGCACTTTCTGCTTTTGCCACAACTTCTCAAGTCTTATTTGATAATCAGACTTTCATGTATACATATTTTCTCTTCTCAAAAGTCGTCTGCAGCACAATTGTTGTATGTGGGAAAGGATTAATATTATCGTAATTCGAATGATCACACTTAATTATAACAATTACCTGATAAGGCTTGCCACGTATATATGACCACATCAACAATGACTTAATCACTGTTTATTATCATGACTCACCTTTTACTTTTTAGTATGATAATATTATATTATCAGCGAAGGTCTTGATCAGACGCTGTTTTGGGGGTACACGGCGTCTGATTGGACGACGTTTTCGACTGAAAAGCATGTAACTATGACTAATAAACAATTGATTACAATGTGTCATTTCTACTTTCGTCAGACCCTTGCGATAAACGGTAAGCTGCAAAGAGTAAATGTTTATATACATACACGGTCTCGCCGGAGCATTTGTCTACCGGCGTGTATATATATGAGCTGTTCCACGAGAAAACCAACATTATTGACCCTGCGTAATGTATCGATCCAGATCAGCCTGCGCAGGCTAATCCGGGCCGACACATTCCGTCTCAGGGGGATGGAGGTATAGAGTAATTATTACTGAATCAGAAAATCCAAAGGAGGCGAAAAGTGCCTGTCCGCGGTAGCCTGCGCGGCATGCTTATGTTGATCAGGGTCGATACTTTACGCAAAGTCAATAATGTTGGTTTTCTCGTGGAACGGCTCATATATATAGAAGACCCATATATCTCGGCCCTGACGAATTATCTAGAAGTGTAGCCCCAATATATAAAATATACCCCGAGTGTCGAGAGTCTTTAATCATCAATTAAGTTAAATAGCATTCAAATTATAATTCTAAATTCATTAAAGTAACACACCTTCTGATTGGTTATCTTGAGATGTAGAACATTTATCAAAATTAGAACCTAGAATAATTTTGATTAATTAACCCTTTCCCTCATATAGACGCTTTCTGACGCCTCTGCAGCAGACGGCTTTGTGAAAACATTGTGACAAAAGAAGAAATTGCACAAAACGTGCAATTTCTCCTTTTGCCACAATGTTTTCCACTTTTTGTCATAGGTTGGTTATCCATTCGATTATAGAGATTTTCTATGTTTTGACAAAATACGTTTAAAGTCGTCTACTGCAGAAGTGTCGTATAAGGGAAAGGATTACTGAGGGTTGATGAAAATAGGCCTACGTCGTCCCTCCACCCTTTAGCAAAGGTATACTATATTGATCCCTATCTACGAACAGTTTGAGATCAACATACCCTTTCTTGCCAAGCTCTCAACCATTTCCCAACTGCAATCGTACTTCAATGCATCTGCATTCAACGACTTTTGAAAACAGTGTGGTAAAAGGTGAACATTGCACATTATGAGTAATTTCTCGTTTTGTCACAATGTTTCCAACTTTATATATTATTTACCAAGATAATTTCAAAGTCGTCCGCTGCATTTTGTTTGATATCGGTGGGAAAGGGTTCAAGAAATGTCTGCACGTTTTATTCGGTTTGGACTCTGCGTAACGTATCGATCCAGATCAGCCTGCTGAGTCTGCGCAAGCTAATCCGGGCCGACACTTTCCGTCTCAGGGGATGGAGGTATAGAGAAATGATTCCTGAAACAGAAAGTCCACAGGAGGTGAAAAGTGTCTGCCCGGATTAGCCTGCATGGTATGCTTGGGCTGATCCGCGTCGATACTTTACGCAGAGTCCACACTTTGATTGACAGTACATTGCTATCTAATTTTTACCCCTAGGTAACTGGGCGAATAAAACATTAAATAAAATGATAAACAAGGAATAAACTAGCTAATTATATGTCTTTGGCAACAAAACGTAGAAAAAGTAATATATAACCATTATTCTATACATATTCACCATGCATATAATCATAGTTATATACGAAATTGTTCATCCTCTATGTAGTATATGGTATAAAAAAAAATCTTACTAAATGATTATGTATTGATGTAACCGTGTTTGATCTTCTTTATTCAATTATAAATATGATTGTATGACGAGATACATGTATGTTGTATAAGTTAATAACATATATTCTATTCTATTCTATTATATTCTATTCTATTCAGGAAATAAATTGATAGCCATTGACGGTATGAATTTAGAGACCATGGCTTCCAAAATATTCAAGCAGTGTAGACCCTTGTCGGACGCCGTGACTGTGGCTCAGCGGCTAACCTAAGTAAAGTAAACACTGTTCGAACCGTCAAGGATCTACGCCGTTTTCCTGTACAGATCACTTGATGAATTTCAACCAAAAATGAATGTGAGTTCGATCCCCAGGTGGGCCAACAGGGGCGTAACTCCCTTTAGGCACTGTAGGCACGTGCCTACACATTTTTTCTCAAAATGCCCCCAAAATGCAGGTGCGGCGATAGACATCTGCGTAATGTATCGACCAGATCAGCCTGCGCTGTCCGCGCAGGCTGATCCGGCCGACACATTCCACCTTAGGGGGATATATGTGTAGAGTAGTGATTCCTGAAACAGAAAATCCACAGGAGGCGAAAAGTGTCTATCCGGGTAGGCCTGTGTGGCATCCTTAGTGTGGCTGATCCGGGTCGATACTTTACGCAGAGTCCACAATGTTGTGTTGATTTTCTCACGAGACGGTCTACACATGGATTATTGCAAAGCTACGCCCCTGGCCAACATTCTTTTCGACGTTTGACAAATGTCACTGTGACAAGCGTCACTATAAATTATACTCTTTTCCGGCATCCACAGTCCTACTGGTACCTTAACCCTTCACCACATACAACAATTCTGCAACATGCGAGTTTGAAATCATCGCGACAAAACAAGGGAATATTTCTATATTTGATAGTATACATATTGAATAGAGTTGAAAACATTGGAGAAATTGCTCGTTTAGAGCAATTTCACCTTTTGTCACAAAGTTTTCAAAATTCCTTTGATGCAGAGGCGTCAGAAAGCCATATATGTGGTTAATATAAAGTCGACTCGAAGCCGGTTTCAGAAAAGTAAAATCTAAACAAAGATATGACGTATTATTTAATTTTTTTTGAAACAGGAGTTGAAAAGTCGAAAAGGACAAAATTTCATTTTTGTTCTGGGTTTACTGGATGTTTACAATATGTCTCTGACAAAAGTCAACCGCTGGAATCGTATGTTTGAAGGAAATACGTAACTGTACTCCCGTTCGTTAGTGTGATAAGTATATACTAGACCTATCTATGAAGGTGTATTCATTTAAACTTAAGTTCCACAATATAGTCCAGGCAGGTATGATTTAGGCCGCTTAAAAAAATCACAGAATGCATTCATGTCTTGACAAGAATTAGTTTAGTTTAAACTTGTTTATATTACATCGATTGCGAAACAAGCCTTTGGCTTAGATTAATCACTCTCGATGTCTGCTTCCTGGAGACTTAACCAGTACTCGCGCCGTTTGTGTGGAAAAATCCCAAAGTCAGGACCCGCTCATCACGGGACTCGAACCAGGGACCTTTGATACGAGAGGCCGACGCTCTACCTCTGCACCAATGACAAGAATTGAGTGTGAACACATTTAAAGAAACACTATCGGTCGACTACAGGATATTTTGTTTTCGTCTATATACTAGGAGCGTCTGCGCTACTGTATATGATCATTTGGACCCTTGAAATGATATATATGTGTGGTGTTTTTAGCCGCCTTCAACAATTTTTCAGTTATACAACTACGTTTCCTTGGTAAGTTACCGGTATCGCTAGTCCATGTATCCCGACGACAGCGATTCAGTCGGAATTACTACCCAATGATCCGGAGCGGCAAGAAGGGAAATGTATTACTACTAATGTTATAGTCGTTGTATTGGACCTGGCCGGGGGATCGAACCCGCGACCTACCTTACTCAATGCGGCCGCTTTATCACTTCATCGGCAAAGCGGAAGGATAGAATGATAATAACTACTTTTGTTTATAAACAAACTTGATCAAGTTTTAGAATGTTCATATGCCGTAAGTTATATGCATGCTCCCTCACCATTATTGCGGCTGAACATTGTCATAACTGTACTATACGGACGGCAGTATGTGTTTCAGGGGATTTGATTTAAAACATTATGCGGACAGAACGTCTACATATAGACCACAGACAACATCTTATGAAAACCGACATTCGGCCTTTGCAACAAACTAAGATCGAGATAAGCCTTGTACCCTAACCCTTTCTCACATACAACATATCTTATCTGCAGCAGACGACTTTGAAAACATGGTGACAAAAACCTGAAAATAACTCCATAAAAGATAGCTTAATTGTTAAATAAAGTTGAAAACATTGCGGCCAAAGGAGAAATTGCTCATCATGAGCAATTTCACCTTTGGCCACAATGTTTTCAAAGGTCGTCTGCTGCTATTGCGTCACAATGCGTGTTATATTTGGGAAAGGGTTAAGGTCCGAACCCCGGCCAGGTCATATCAAATACTTTAAAAAAGGTAGCAATGGCTTTTATCATTTGCGTTCAAGATTGTTGGGTTAGCATTACGAATGAATTGACTAGTAGTACTGGTATCATACATAGGAAACGCTATAGTATAACTGACAAGCCGCTAGGCGACGTGGGATTCGCCTTGGTTGTGGGTCCTTAGCAACGAAACTCAAACGCGCACACCCTGAGCCCGTATGGCAGCTGTTCACCAAGTTTCATCGGAATCGGCCAGTCGGTTTGGGCTGTGGAGCGTCGCTTTACAAACAAACAGACAGACACAGACAGACAGACAGCCGGAAAAGCCTGATAATAAGGGATATCTAACGAAGCGAATCCCAATAAAATTGTTGAAAGCGAGGTTACACACAACATTATGTTTATTGTAATTCTTCTACACATGTATAGTTCATTTTAAAACGTCCAAATGTCGCTTTTTGTATGACTCAACATTGCAACGCTCTTTTACACGAAGCGTGATTAGCAGCAATGATTTAGTTGTGTTTGTTTCGTTTAACCTACACCTATAATGCATAGATCTCTCTGATTTAGACATTTTACCGCTCTTAAACGAAATGGGAAACTGATAAGAAAATCAATAGTAAACGGAAATATACCTTTAAGTTGCACATGTATACGAACCGATAGCGTAGTAATATATCACAAACCGGCGAGAGGCGGTAATTCGGCCCTCGATTTGCATTAAAGAAGGCCTGTATATATAGCCTAGGATACCACGGAATACAGACAAGACGAAGAAAGGTCGTTCAGACATCAGTGTTCATATTTATTTATTACGTTAGTAGCAACACAGACCGACAAACATGAGAGAAATCGTACACATGCAGGCTGGACAGTGCGGGAACCAAATCGGCGCCAAGGTAATAAATCATCTTTTTATCATATATACATGTTTTTTATTTATTTTTTATTTGATGAGTGTTCTGTTCTGTTCTCTTGTTGGTTCCTTATGTTAATTTGATTAAAAAAAAAAAAAAAAAAAAGATTATGAGTTCAATATTTGTCTGTCAACTAAATAATTGTCAATATGTTGTAATAGTTTAATTATTAATCTGATGTTTATACAATGTATGTAGTATTGTACATGTCAAGCTGGCAAATCGGTATCTCAATTGCTAATTGTTACCCTTCATTATCCCCTCCTTTTTTTTCCGTTTTTAAAAGACATTGACTTGTCTTGTATTGTTTATACTGAAACTTAACTTATTGAACGCACACGTTTAGCGCTCGTCTCAATGAATTAAGAAAGAAATGTCCCGATAAATTACCCTTAGCGTGAGAACGTGTGTAGAAATTATCTCTGACCTCAAACACCTTGACATATAATAATTGTGTTAAGAGATCTGGCATATATTCCTCCATGCAGAATCTAAACTTATACGGGATATTGCGACTAAGTGAAAATATATTTTGTATTAACTAGGACAAACATAGAATTAGATCAACAAAATATACTCAAGAATACTGTTAGAAAGGAACAATTGAACAAGAGTGAAAACGTTCTCTTTTCCCGACAATGTTTGTATTCGGTCAATAATTGTTTTTTAGCGATCAGACGTTATCCGATACTATCCACTATTGAATCGTTCTAAGGGGCATACTCAAGTATCCTCACTCGATCGATTCGGCTAAACTCTTATGAAGTCAGACTTTTATTTCGTAACTTGATAGCCTCAGTCAATATGTTGTTTTACACATTCGAAATAATACGATTTTGTTTATTTATGAAAACAGACATACACATACATTCTTTATATCATAGATAACCTCATTCGTAGTCATACGACTATATGTACATGTACCTAATGTTTCATATTATTATCTCAAACATGTTTGGATTTCTAATGAATATTGTTGGAACCTGTTATCACCTTCATATTGTATGAGCCGTTCCTCGAGAAAACCATTATTATGGTCTCTGCGTAATGTATCGACCAAGATCAGCGTGCGCAGTCCACGCAGGCTAATCCGGACCGACACATTCCGTCTCAGGGGGTTAGAGGTATAGAGTAATGATTCCTGAAACAGAAACATCCACAGGAGGCGTAAAGTGTCTGTCCGGGTTAGCCTGCGCGGCATGCTTTAACTGATCCGGATCGATACTTTACGCAGAGTCCACAATATTGGTTTTCTCGTGGAATGGCTCATATAAATTGATCTGAAAACAATGTTCAATACATGTCGTAATTGAAAAGGTAGCCATCTTGCCTTCCTGCAAATAATTAATAAGATCGCATATGACAACAAATGATATTGTTGACCGCAAATGACAACAAATGAAATTCTTGACCGAAAAAGACAAAAAATGAATTTGTTGACCGCAAATGACAAAAAATGATTTTGTCGACCGCAAATGACAAAATATGAAATTCTTGACAAGTCCCGATAATGTAATCGAGATAAATAAATGAATGACTAGGTATAACTGAATAGATTGCACGTACACAGGCGTTTGCGTTTTCACCTGGCTATGCACTTTACATCTGTCTCACTGCACCTGGAGAAAAGATATCTCGGAACATTTATTCACAACGAGCTTTGCCGTTAGACCTGACTCCCAATGAAATCCCAGCGCTTAAGACTTCTTTCCGATGATATACAAATGTTGCCGCGACCAATGACTTAACTGACCCTTTCCCACATACAACATATTTGTAGCAGACAACCTTGAAAACATCATTACAAAACTGTGTTGAATCTCTATAATTCGGGTACATGTATATAATAAGTGGAAATAGTTTAAATCATTGTGACAAAAGAAAATCATTCATGATTGCTTTAAGCAACTTCTACCTTTTTCACAATGTTTTGAAAACTCCTTCGCTGCATCTATTCGTTAAACTGTCTTCTTTTAGGAAAGGGTTAGGTACATTGCAGCCTTTATGTATAGAACAACAAAAGGCTCATTGCAAAAAGACGGACATCAAGGCTAAAAAGATTTGTGTGAATGGGCTCGTCACGAGCTATAGTTTCTTTCACAATGATATCCGCCTCGATTACGACCAGAACAAAAGGTACTCACAAAATAGAATAGTAAATTTATTGAAGATCAGACACTACTGATACAGTGTCCATGTTTAACAATTTCAATCAATATCAATTTTTATTCATAAGTACCAGTATCCATTTACAAGCATATACGCGTTGTTTGCAGTTTGCAATTTGGCTGAAGTTCTTTTGTCAATTTTTCGGAAATGAAAGGACGGATACCCCTTAGAGTAATATATGTTTGTGTGTGACAAAATTTCTTCCTATCAGAACGGGGTTTTAATGAGTCTGCTTATAAATAATTAACGTATTTGCCCTTGATGGTTTTCGATTTTCTTTCTAAACACAAGCGGCATTGAACTATCTCTATCCGATGTTCCCTCATTCCATCCAGACGTTTTCAATTATGACGTCTATTTCTTGGTGTAGCACTGGTATTTCACACGGCCATCATAGATAAGTGTTCTGTGTCGTCTTAATATAACTGAATACTGTTTAAAACTGCTTCCACTTCAAGACAATTATGCATTGAGTAACTTTAATTATAGACGTCCTTTATTATTTACCCTAGATATTCATCTTCAATACACAAAGAAGCGCATGGCCGTGAACTGCTCATTGGATCTAAACAAATTGAACAAAGTGTAACGCCAAGTACGTCTTTATTAAACAAAATAAAAGAAACATACACTTTATATCAAAGAGACTTCAGTCACGTGACTGACTATATGATGTATCAATAAATCAATCAAAATATGTGAAGATTATAAAACCAATACATATTGTATAAAGCAGTTTTTATGGGATCCGCTTCTTTGATTTGTTTTTTAAAATATATTCAGAAGAGTTATGTAAGGTATTTCATATTTCAACTGCATATTACGTTTAATTTTATTTACAATACAATACAATATATATATTATTGCATAAAAACTACGAGTTTTATAGCAAGTTTAAAACGAACAAAAGTTATAACAAAGACAATGGATTTTCTGAAGAGCCCCTCGTAGTAATAGTACGAGTACTATTGCTGGTCTGGTACCGAGCATTATCATTACGGATGTGTGTCACTCCGGAAATACGCCATGATTGCCAAAAAGGATTGCAGTATAGTTACTCATGTCGCCCCCGCTGCCCATAACAACCGATGTGTTCAACATTCTGCTTATCTGTTGTCAGTTCAACATATATATATATATCATTCTTTAATCCAGTCGATAAAATGTTTTAAGTGTTTTGATAGTGATTATTTGTCGAACCAATGGTTAATATTGTTTTAATCTTGCTCAACTGTAACATTATGTATTTATTTCAGTTTATTCATTTTAAATTGCAAACGGGTGTATATATTTGGTCTCAAGAAAGAAATGCGAAACGGAATTAAGTTCTCTATTACAAAAAATCCGCATTGAAATGGTTTAGACAGAAGGTCAATATAGTGTTTAAATCATTACCTGCTGAGTGCCCTATCATTCTAATGACCAAATTGATTAATGAAATGGGTCCCCGCGTCCCTGTTGTCGATAGTAAAACCGCTGAGTTGAGTAACGACGATATCAAATGTATGCATCGCAAACCTAGCGACACTGTATAAAGTTTGATAAAATTATAATCAGTTCAAAACAAAAACCTGTGACCGATCACGCGATCGCTCATTTAATAAACACAAATCGATTAGATTGATTGTCGTATAAAACACCTTATCTGATTGGCTAAGGGTCAAGAAACAATGTTATCTACGTGGCCTTTACAACCCAATCTGAATTACTAACAAAAGAAATAAACCTCTTTACAAATTAAACAAAAAATAGATGTTTAGCTTTAGTAACTATATATATTTGAGAATCAAAAACGATATAAAAAATTCAATGACTTATCGCATATTTTGACAACCGCCATTGGTCAAATCAATCCCTCCAAGGTTGAACACCAGTAACTTACACAGTTGATTCTCATTACCCAAAACGTTATCGTAATTGCTCCAATAATGAAATGCAAATTAAATTGATTAACTTGCTGCACTGATTAGTAGTCCATGCTGAACTGACTTACAGTTCTAACATTTGCGGTTCTTACCATTTGTTGTCGGGTATAGGCAGTGAATAATGCGATTGATTATTCTGTCAAGTGAAAGTGATCGATAGCCAATGCTTGGTGGTCTTCTCCACAACTTCCATTGACACATCGTTTTACATTGGGATATATATTCTGTATATTGTATATCGAAGGGAGAGGCTGATCAGTTAATAACCTTTACACTGCTGAGCCTTAAAAATGCAACCTCACGCTATTCATGTTGGGATATTCCTAGTACAGTATCGGATAGGTTTTTTTCATGTTTTTGAATCACACACCTTTATTAATAAGACTTTTGAGCACTTCTTCTGAAACAAACGGAATTTGACGCCTAGCCAGACGACTTCTGAACATTTTGTGGGTATTGCCGAAAATGCTCAAAACGAATAATGTCTACATCTCCCCTACACTATTTGGATTATGTATAAAAACTAAACTTTTTATGTTCGACGAATAACATTATTTTTCCCGTGTGTTTAAACCAGACAACACTAGGAGTATATATTTTCATGTAAAACGTTTAATGTCAGGTCTTGTTAATTAGGGCCTAAGCACGTTTAAATATATGACATGCCATTTTTGACGCGATACCGTATCTTGACAACGGACCGAGAACGGTGCATTTCAAGGTCAAACCCTTTCACTGATATAACCCCAGTGCAGTGTGTCCTCGTCACATCACACTTGCAAGCACTGCTGGGAAAATATGTTTATGTCTGATATTAGTATCATATGTATCGTTTTATTCAAGATAAGAATTATTTCTTTTCACGTATATTTATAATTATATATGACATAGTAAAACGAATGCAAATGACTCAGATAAAATGCAATATGAGTAAATTACTTTTGTATACATAAATATATATATATATATATAAATAAATAATGCATCCTTCAACACACAAACAAAGACCTTTTACACATACATTGTAAAAGTTGTGAATTCGGTATATTGGACATATTTGACCCTCATTTATATAGCATTTTAATGACCACGTACAACATGTATTTAATCTCAATCAAATATCTGGAGACATTGAAACTGACAATCGAACCCCTCTTGGTTACGTATCCCTTGTTACCATTCAGCCAGATTCTGTTTTTATATTGACTTGAAAAGAATGTATTGAAAATATATCGTGTACAGACACATGACATATTGCGATAAAAAGTTCTGTTCTACAAGATCATTTTATATGCATTTCAATTCGCTGTACACAAATTACTTTAACTCATTTAGTTTTCCCCACGAAGCCGTTTAAGAACGAGATAAATGAATGACACATGCACACAATGTAATTTGAGAAATAATAAGTTGAATACGATTAACACCTCCTAACGGAAACGTGCCGTTGCAGAAAAGAAAGCTATTTATCATTATTTGGAGTGTCAAATGTACCGTAATTTGGTACACTGTTGACTTAACTAAGTTGACAGTGCTTAGGTTAGATATTTCGTTTCTTTTAAGCACTGTTTAATCCATTTCACATATAACAAATCTAAAGCAGAGGACTTCTTCGAAAACACCTGGCCAAAAAAACAGACAATATATGTAAATGAGTTAGTGAATAGAGATTAAAACGTTGTTGCAAAACGAGAAACTGTTTATCGTGAGCAATTTCTCCGTGTGCCACAATGTTTAAAAATGCATAAAAATACGTCTGCATGTGGGTAAGGGTTGATTGAAAATGTTTCCATATTAAGTATGAAGCATCGTATTATTTATTCTTATTTTCTGATTTCAGTTCTGGGAAGTAATCTCCGACGAGCACGGCATTGACCCCACCGGTACCTACCACGGCGACTCCGATTTACAGTTGGAGAGAATCAACGTCTACTACAATGAAGCCACAGGTACGCATCACGTCCAATTATAAACACACATACAGATTACATATGAACATTACCATTTAGGTATTGTTGCATCTCACCCAAAGTGAAGATTCATGGCTGGCTCCCAAAATGTTTACAGCTCTGTTTAAAAATGGACATTTTCCTAGATTTTTTCACAATATTTGGTTGGACGTTTCAAAGCAGATGACGGGTATTTTGAAATAAATCAAATAATAAAATCAAATTATATTCTGAAAGACGAAAGAGAACACCATGTTTAAATATCTATCACCTTTCTATTATAGGAGGCAAATATGTACCACGTGCAGTCCTGGTCGATCTCGAACCCGGAACAATGGACTCCGTCCGATCAGGACCATTCGGTCAGATCTTCCGTCCAGACAACTTCGTGTTCGGACAGAGCGGAGCCGGAAACAACTGGGCCAAGGGTCACTACACAGAGGGCGCTGAACTCGTCGACTCCGTCCTTGACGTAGTCCGAAAGGAAGCCGAGAGCTGCGACTGTCTTCAGGGATTCCAACTCACACACTCCCTGGGCGGTGGTACCGGATCTGGTATGGGAACACTCCTCATCAGCAAGATCCGTGAGGAATACCCCGACAGAATCATGAACACCTTCTCCGTCGTACCATCACCAAAGGTAATTAATCCTATTGGTTGCTTATCCTTTTCTAAGTCACATATTTAGGACTATACATGTATACATATCCACATGATGGGTAAACAAGATTATCGCGAATATAGGTATAATGCTTCCAACCCCATTCTTTAGTTGTATTAAAAACCATGATCATAAAGTTTATTTGAAATTAACATTTAAATCGATATTCAATATTTATTGATTGTCTCTTTTAAATTTATGACATGACAAAATGGCGCAAACACGGTAAATAAATCGGTTTAAATAAGTGTAGAAATGGCTTGATAAGATCAAGTTCCTTTCTCTCTCCAACCGCAAGTCGTCTGTTGCAGCGAATGGCTTACAGAGTTACCGCATGTATTATTATAATTATTACTACAAACATAATTGTTAATGAATTTATTATTATTATTTCAGGTATCAGACACAGTCGTAGAACCATACAACGCCACCCTCTCCGTCCACCAACTTGTTGAGAACACCGACGAGACCTACTGTATTGATAACGAGGCCCTCTACGATATCTGCTTCCGAACCTTGAAACTGACCACCCCAACATACGGAGATTTGAACCATCTCGTCTCTGCCACCATGTCCGGTGTCACCACCTGTCTCCGATTCCCCGGTCAGTTGAACGCCGATCTTAGGAAATTGGCCGTCAACATGGTTCCCTTCCCACGTCTCCATTTCTTCATGCCAGGGTTCGCTCCACTGACATCCCGTGGTAGCCAGCAGTACAGGGCTTTGACCGTCCCAGAACTGACCCAACAGATGTTCGATGCCAAGAACATGATGGCTGCCTGTGATCCTCGTCACGGCAGATACCTCACTGTTGCTACCATGTTCCGTGGTCGTATGTCAATGAAGGAAGTCGATGAACAGCTCCTGAACGTCCAGAACAAGAACAGCAGCTACTTCGTTGAATGGATCCCAAACAACGTCAAGACCGCTGTCTGTGACATCCCACCACGTGGTCTCAAGATGTCCGCCACCTTCATTGGTAACAGCACCGCCATCCAGGAACTCTTCAAGCGTATCTCCGAGCAGTTCACCGCTATGTTCCGTCGAAAGGCTTTCTTGCATTGGTACACTGGTGAGGGTATGGACGAGATGGAATTCACTGAAGCCGAATCCAACATGAACGATTTGGTTTCTGAATACCAACAGTACCAGGATGCCACCGCCGAGGAGGAGGGTGAATTCGACGAGGAAGAGGGAGAGGGAGAGGAGGCTTAAATCAAGTGAACATCTGAACTAACTTTACAAAACCGGGTATTGAATCAAAATTGAAACAAACTAGTCTAATAAGTCCAAAAACGTGGTATTATACAATCATATCTTACATCACGAAAGAACTATATATTATATATATACAAACAATAAAAAGAAAGTAGATCAATTAAAGACGAAACACCATTGATTAAAACTTTTATAGAATTGAATTATGATCTTCACATATTTTGCTATTGTACAGTGTTATTTGATACTGTCTACAGTATAGACACATTAAATATAACATGTTAACAAGTTAAAGAGAATTTTTAATGAAAAAATAAAACAACAGCATCATATAAATTGTGTTTTTCTCTATTATTCTATTCGCTCTGTATGCCTAACACACGTTGGCCATTATTCACCAACCATTCTAATTTCATTCTGATTAAAGATTTAAGAATGTTTTTAATTTCAAAGTAACGCAATGTCTTATAGACTAACCATATACATGTAGTTGATTTAGAATGGTTGGTGAATACGACACATATATTCTGTTAAACCTTTCCACATGTAGAGGAATCTGCAGCAGACGAGTTTTGAAATATTGTGACAAAATGGTGAGCCAATTTCCCCATTTGTCACAATACTTTCACTTTAAAGAGATTGTCCATAGTTTAAGTCATAATCTTTCATTGTCGTCTGCTGCAAATTTGTTTTATTGGAGTTGATCGCAGTTATCAACACAATTTCGTTTATATCACGCACACCAGTTTACATAACCAAGCGTTACCTGGCTTTCTCAAAAAAGAACTCGCAGACAGCATTGTTACCTGGCTACCTTCCCTTGTGCCGAACCCAAGTAGCTCAGTCGTTTGCGATGCGGGCTGTCAATCCAGAGGGTTGTTAGTTCGAGCCAAAGCTCGGCCAACATTCTTTCCGACGTTTGACAAAGGTCACTGTGACAAGCGTCATTCGTCTTCCACAAATAGGCTAACAGTATGTGGAAAAGCAGCCAGTTGCTTGGAAAGAATGTTGATTGGAATCTTGATGTGAGAAAGCCAGGGAAACACGCGAACATATGAACTGCCCCCCGTGATATGACTGAAAAATTGTTGAAAATGACGTTTAACCGCTAACAATCATTCAATAAATCGACCTTCCCTTGTGGACGAATTTTTAACCCTTTCCCTCTCATATAGCTGCCTTCTGACGCCTCTGCAGCAGACGGCTTTTTGAAAACATAGTGACAAAAGAAGAAATTGCTCAAACCGAGCACTTTCTCCTTTTGCCACAATATTTTCCACTTTAAGTCATAGGTTATCCATTCAATTATAGAGATTCGCTATTTGTTCACAAAATATGTTCAAAGTCGTCTGCTGCAGAATTGTCGTATGAGGACAAGGGTTAAGCCCACTTGTGCTAGACGTATGCCGTTAGTAGCAATACCTCGTGTCCATCAACAGAAAGAATGGCCGATTCGAGATATAGATGATTCGCATAAGAGCCAAACAAACAACATACACAATCAAGAGTGTCGTATTGATTGGAGTTTTAACGCCTTTTCAACATGTTAACATTCATACCACGACGTCCAATTCACATGTCTTTCTTTCCCTGCAACTGGCTGCTTTCCCACACACTGTTTGCACATTGGTTGATGACACCTGTCGCATTGACTTTTGTCGAAAATCGGTGTGAATGTTTGCTGAAAAGTGCAAATATTTTCCTGTTTAACACAATCGTATTATATGTCGCCGGTCAAGTTATTTGCTAATCAATCTAAACAACCCTTTCCCACATACCATAAATCGGCAGCATGGGACGTTTAAAGGAAAACTATCTGTAAATGAAAGTAACTTTTGAATTGAGTTGAATACATTGCAGGCAAAATAGAAATAGCTCATCATGAGCAGTGTTTAGCTCGTCTGTTTTTCGAAAGAAATCATTGGGCTATTGTTTATGCACTTGCCCTCGTCATAAAACCTTAACCGTACCTCATAACTCAAAAACATTCAACATTTTCAAATGAAACTTGGTACACATGTTCATAGGAACAATGCGAAATGTCTATACCCAGTCACATAACAATGGCTTTAATTACTAAAGAGTGTCGATTTAGAAAAAAGCAGACGAGCGTTGGTGTTCGCTTTCGGCGTTCTTGTTCCTTTTGAGAGAAAACCAACATCATGGCCTCTGCGTAATGTATCGATCCAGATCAGCCTGCGCAGTCCGCGCTGATTGATCCGGACCGACACATTCCGTCTCAGGGGGATAGAGGTATAGAGTAATGATTCCTGAAACAGAAAATCTACAGGAGGCGAAAAGTGTCTATCCGGGTTAGCCTGCGCGGCATGCTTAGGCTGATCCGGGTGTATACTTTACGCAGTCCACATTGTTGGTTTTCTCGCGGGACGGCTCAATTGTATGGAAGGTTTAAAGTGCATCATGTCGCATACACTGGTGTGGCCACACATCAGAGCAAACAGGCTTCATTGTCGAACCATACTAGAAACATTTCGCTCTTGCTTGATTTATCTATATATACGAGTACACCGCCTATGTGGTGAAGTGGAAGAGCGTCCGCCACGGGAACGGACTCTCACGGGTTCGATCCCCAGCCGGGTCATGGCAAAGAATTTAAAAATGGTAGTAATGGCTGCCCTCCTTGGCGCTCAGTGTTGTGGGGTTAGAACTACGACTGACCGACTGGTGTCAGGTTAAACGGTATTGTAGTACTAGTAACTTACCGGCGAGGAAATGACATGTTATAACTGGACAATTGTTGAAAGCGGTGTAAAACACAAATACAATTGAATTATCTAAACATAAACATAAGTAGTGAAGGCCAATAATACCCAATATGTCAACTTTATCATAGCAACAAGGGAAAAGGAACTGGAATACTTATCTATGCCTCCATTCAAAAACTTTAAATACTTTAAGTGGTCTGTGTTTTATACTGAAGATAACGTTTTGATACTGTAACCATTAATTGCGCGTAGACGCATGTTAACCCCCTTTTTGAAATAGACTAGAAGACATTGTAGATAAAGGAAAAATTGCTCATTATGAGCAATACCCCTTTTTACCACAGTGCTTTGGTTTAAACTGTATGTTACATCGATTGCTAAGGCATGCTTTCAGATTATATAAATCACACTCGATGTCTGCTTCCTGTAGACTTAACCAGTAAATTTTGCGCTGCTAGTGTGGAAAATATCTCAAAGGCAAAATCCGTCTATCACGGGTTTTGAAGGCGGGACTTCTGGTACGAGTAGCCGAAGTCCTACCACTGCAACACCGTCTTTCATAATGCTTCCAAAATTCGTTTACATTTGGGAAATGAGTTGATGTTCCAAAATGCACTTATGATGTAATTTATTTAACCCTTTCCCAAATAAAGACAAGTTCTGACGTCTCTGCAGCAGACGACTTTTTGAAAACATTGTGGCAAAAGAAAAAATTGCTCAAAATTAGTAATTTCTCCTTCTACCACAATATTTTCAACTCTATTCAATATTTAAACTTCCATTTATAGAGATATTCCGTATGTTTCCCCCAGATGAAATGTGAAACATGTGGGGGAAGGGTAAAATAAAAACAATAGGTAAAATAGACACTGACGTATGGGATAGAATATAGCGCAGTAATCTGTCAAGCCAGACATTAGTGAAAAGCCACCCAGTTCATTATCTAACCAAACCTGCAGCAGACGGCTTTTTGAAAACATAGTGACAAAAGAAGAAATTGCTCAAAACGACCAATTTCTCCTTTTGTCACAATGTTTTCCACTTTTAGTCATAGTTATCCATTCAATTAAAAATATTTTCTATTTTTTGACGAAATTTGTTCAAAGTCGTCTGCTGCAGAATTGTCATATGAGGGAAAGGTTTAAATTAAAAACAAACAAAAACATACACAAACAAAAACAGGATAATTCCATATTTGGCCCACGTACATTTATAGTGCGTACTAGTATTCCAACTCGACGTATAGTGCAAACTGCATTGCGAGGGTAAACAAAAACACCATCGATTGGTGATGTTGTTCCCTTTCGTCATCCGATAAACTGACATTTAAACAACACTGCTATGACTACGCTGTTTGGATACGCTGAGACAGGTGAAATTCAACCCTTTTCCACGTACTACAAATCAGCAGCGATCGAAAATCTACAGACTTTTATATGGGAATTATATATAATTGATTGTCAAATTATTGGATAGAGTTGAAATCATTGTAGCAAAAGGAGAAATCGCTCAATTCAAGAATCATTTCTCCTTTTGGCGCCCATTGTTAAAGTCGTGTGCAATTTAAGCGTCGATATGCGTTATAATGGTGGATAGGGTTTAAGGGGATCTTGTTACATATCCGCTACATCATCGATGTTAGGTGTATTGGATCTGAAACACTTAGAACCGCACTATAACGTTCAAACACAAACACATCTGCAGCAGACGGCTTTGAAAACATTTAGGCAGAAATATGAAAAAAACACTTAAAAATGAAGTATGAAGCATCGTATTATTTATTCTTATTTTCTGATTTCAGTTCTGGGAAGTAATCTCCGACGAGCACGGCATTGACCCCACCGGTACCTACCACGGCGACTCCGATTTACAGTTGGAGAGAATCAACGTCTACTACAATGAAGCCACAGGTACGCATCACGTCCAATTATAAACACACATACAGATTACATATGAACATTACCATTTAGGTATTGTTGCATCTCACCCAAAGTGAAGATTCATGGCTGGCTCCCAAAATGTTTACAGCTCTGTTTAAAAATGGACATTTTCCTAGATTTTTTCACAATATTTGGTTGGACGTTTCAAAGCAGATGACGGGTATTTTGAAATAAATCAAATAATAAAATCAAATTATATTCTGAAAGACGAAAGAGAACACCATGTTTAAATATCTATCACCTTTCTATTATAGGAGGCAAATATGTACCACGTGCAGTCCTGGTCGATCTCGAACCCGGAACAATGGACTCCGTCCGATCAGGACCATTCGGTCAGATCTTCCGTCCAGACAACTTCGTGTTCGGACAGAGCGGAGCCGGAAACAACTGGGCCAAGGGTCACTACACAGAGGGCGCTGAACTCGTCGACTCCGTCCTTGACGTAGTCCGAAAGGAAGCCGAGAGCTGCGACTGTCTTCAGGGATTCCAACTCACACACTCCCTGGGCGGTGGTACCGGATCTGGTATGGGAACACTCCTCATCAGCAAGATCCGTGAGGAATACCCCGACAGAATCATGAACACCTTCTCCGTCGTACCATCACCAAAGGTAATTAATCCTATTGGTTGCTTATCCTTTTCTAAGTCACATATTTAGGACTATACATGTATACATATCCACATGATGGGTAAACAAGATTATCGCGAATATAGGTATAATGCTTCCAACCCCATTCTTTAGTTGTATTAAAAACCATGATCATAAAGTTTATTTGAAATTAACATTTAAATCGATATTCAATATTTATTGATTGTCTCTTTTAAATTTATGACATGACAAAATGGCGCAAACACGGTAAATAAATCGGTTTAAATAAGTGTAGAAATGGCTTGATAAGATCAAGTTCCTTTCTCTCTCCAACCGCAAGTCGTCTGTTGCAGCGAATGGCTTACAGAGTTACCGCATGTATTATTATAATTATTACTACAAACATAATTGTTAATGAATTTATTATTATTATTTCAGGTATCAGACACAGTCGTAGAACCATACAACGCCACCCTCTCCGTCCACCAACTTGTTGAGAACACCGACGAGACCTACTGTATTGATAACGAGGCCCTCTACGATATCTGCTTCCGAACCTTGAAACTGACCACCCCAACATACGGAGATTTGAACCATCTCGTCTCTGCCACCATGTCCGGTGTCACCACCTGTCTCCGATTCCCCGGTCAGTTGAACGCCGATCTTAGGAAATTGGCCGTCAACATGGTTCCCTTCCCACGTCTCCATTTCTTCATGCCAGGGTTCGCTCCACTGACATCCCGTGGTAGCCAGCAGTACAGGGCTTTGACCGTCCCAGAACTGACCCAACAGATGTTCGATGCCAAGAACATGATGGCTGCCTGTGATCCTCGTCACGGCAGATACCTCACTGTTGCTACCATGTTCCGTGGTCGTATGTCAATGAAGGAAGTCGATGAACAGCTCCTGAACGTCCAGAACAAGAACAGCAGCTACTTCGTTGAATGGATCCCAAACAACGTCAAGACCGCTGTCTGTGACATCCCACCACGTGGTCTCAAGATGTCCGCCACCTTCATTGGTAACAGCACCGCCATCCAGGAACTCTTCAAGCGTATCTCCGAGCAGTTCACCGCTATGTTCCGTCGAAAGGCTTTCTTGCATTGGTACACTGGTGAGGGTATGGACGAGATGGAATTCACTGAAGCCGAATCCAACATGAACGATTTGGTTTCTGAATACCAACAGTACCAGGATGCCACCGCCGAGGAGGAGGGTGAATTCGACGAGGAAGAGGGAGAGGGAGAGGAGGCTTAAATCAAGTGAACATCTGAACTAACTTTACAAAACCGGGTATTGAATCAAAATTGAAACAAACTAGTCTAATAAGTCCAAAAACGTGGTATTATACAATCATATCTTACATCACGAAAGAACTATATATTATATATATACAAACAATAAAAAGAAAGTAGATCAATTAAAGACGAAACACCATTGATTAAAACTTTTATAGAATTGAATTATGATCTTCACATATTTTGCTATTGTACAGTGTTATTTGATACTGTCTACAGTATAGACACATTAAATATAACATGTTAACAAGTTAAAGAGAATTTTTAATGAAAAAATAAAACAACAGCATCATATAAATTGTGTTTTTCTCTATTATTCTATTCGCTCTGTATGCCTAACACACGTTGGCCATTATTCACCAACCATTCTAATTTCATTCTGATTAAAGATTTAAGAATGTTTTTAATTTCAAAGTAACGCAATGTCTTATAGACTAACCATATACATGTAGTTGATTTAGAATGGTTGGTGAATACGACACATATATTCTGTTAAACCTTTCCACATGTAGAGGAATCTGCAGCAGACGAGTTTTGAAATATTGTGACAAAATGGTGAGCCAATTTCCCCATTTGTCACAATACTTTCACTTTAAAGAGATTGTCCATAGTTTAAGTCATAATCTTTCATTGTCGTCTGCTGCAAATTTGTTTTATTGGAGTTGATCGCAGTTATCAACACAATTTCGTTTATATCACGCACACCAGTTTACATAACCAAGCGTTACCTGGCTTTCTCAAAAAAGAACTCGCAGACAGCATTGTTACCTGGCTACCTTCCCTTGTGCCGAACCCAAGTAGCTCAGTCGTTTGCGATGCGGGCTGTCAATCCAGAGGGTTGTTAGTTCGAGCCAAAGCTCGGCCAACATTCTTTCCGACGTTTGACAAAGGTCACTGTGACAAGCGTCATTCGTCTTCCACAAATAGGCTAACAGTATGTGGAAAAGCAGCCAGTTGCTTGGAAAGAATGTTGATTGGAATCTTGATGTGAGAAAGCCAGGGAAACACGCGAACATATGAACTGCCCCCCGTGATATGACTGAAAAATTGTTGAAAATGACGTTTAACCGCTAACAATCATTCAATAAATCGACCTTCCCTTGTGGACGAATTTTTAACCCTTTCCCTCTCATATAGCTGCCTTCTGACGCCTCTGCAGCAGACGGCTTTTTGAAAACATAGTGACAAAAGAAGAAATTGCTCAAACCGAGCACTTTCTCCTTTTGCCACAATATTTTCCACTTTAAGTCATAGGTTATCCATTCAATTATAGAGATTCGCTATTTGTTCACAAAATATGTTCAAAGTCGTCTGCTGCAGAATTGTCGTATGAGGACAAGGGTTAAGCCCACTTGTGCTAGACGTATGCCGTTAGTAGCAATACCTCGTGTCCATCAACAGAAAGAATGGCCGATTCGAGATATAGATGATTCGCATAAGAGCCAAACAAACAACATACACAATCAAGAGTGTCGTATTGATTGGAGTTTTAACGCCTTTTCAACATGTTAACATTCATACCACGACGTCCAATTCACATGTCTTTCTTTCCCTGCAACTGGCTGCTTTCCCACACACTGTTTGCACATTGGTTGATGACACCTGTCGCATTGACTTTTGTCGAAAATCGGTGTGAATGTTTGCTGAAAAGTGCAAATATTTTCCTGTTTAACACAATCGTATTATATGTCGCCGGTCAAGTTATTTGCTAATCAATCTAAACAACCCTTTCCCACATACCATAAATCGGCAGCATGGGACGTTTAAAGGAAAACTATCTGTAAATGAAAGTAACTTTTGAATTGAGTTGAATACATTGCAGGCAAAATAGAAATAGCTCATCATGAGCAGTGTTTAGCTCGTCTGTTTTTCGAAAGAAATCATTGGGCTATTGTTTATGCACTTGCCCTCGTCATAAAACCTTAACCGTACCTCATAACTCAAAAACATTCAACATTTTCAAATGAAACTTGGTACACATGTTCATAGGAACAATGCGAAATGTCTATACCCAGTCACATAACAATGGCTTTAATTACTAAAGAGTGTCGATTTAGAAAAAAGCAGACGAGCGTTGGTGTTCGCTTTCGGCGTTCTTGTTCCTTTTGAGAGAAAACCAACATCATGGCCTCTGCGTAATGTATCGATCCAGATCAGCCTGCGCAGTCCGCGCTGATTGATCCGGACCGACACATTCCGTCTCAGGGGGATAGAGGTATAGAGTAATGATTCCTGAAACAGAAAATCTACAGGAGGCGAAAAGTGTCTATCCGGGTTAGCCTGCGCGGCATGCTTAGGCTGATCCGGGTGTATACTTTACGCAGTCCACATTGTTGGTTTTCTCGCGGGACGGCTCAATTGTATGGAAGGTTTAAAGTGCATCATGTCGCATACACTGGTGTGGCCACACATCAGAGCAAACAGGCTTCATTGTCGAACCATACTAGAAACATTTCGCTCTTGCTTGATTTATCTATATATACGAGTACACCGCCTATGTGGTGAAGTGGAAGAGCGTCCGCCACGGGAACGGACTCTCACGGGTTCGATCCCCAGCCGGGTCATGGCAAAGAATTTAAAAATGGTAGTAATGGCTGCCCTCCTTGGCGCTCAGTGTTGTGGGGTTAGAACTACGACTGACCGACTGGTGTCAGGTTAAACGGTATTGTAGTACTAGTAACTTACCGGCGAGGAAATGACATGTTATAACTGGACAATTGTTGAAAGCGGTGTAAAACACAAATACAATTGAATTATCTAAACATAAACATAAGTAGTGAAGGCCAATAATACCCAATATGTCAACTTTATCATAGCAACAAGGGAAAAGGAACTGGAATACTTATCTATGCCTCCATTCAAAAACTTTAAATACTTTAAGTGGTCTGTGTTTTATACTGAAGATAACGTTTTGATACTGTAACCATTAATTGCGCGTAGACGCATGTTAACCCCCTTTTTGAAATAGACTAGAAGACATTGTAGATAAAGGAAAAATTGCTCATTATGAGCAATACCCCTTTTTACCACAGTGCTTTGGTTTAAACTGTATGTTACATCGATTGCTAAGGCATGCTTTCAGATTATATAAATCACACTCGATGTCTGCTTCCTGTAGACTTAACCAGTAAATTTTGCGCTGCTAGTGTGGAAAATATCTCAAAGGCAAAATCCGTCTATCACGGGTTTTGAAGGCGGGACTTCTGGTACGAGTAGCCGAAGTCCTACCACTGCAACACCGTCTTTCATAATGCTTCCAAAATTCGTTTACATTTGGGAAATGAGTTGATGTTCCAAAATGCACTTATGATGTAATTTATTTAACCCTTTCCCAAATAAAGACAAGTTCTGACGTCTCTGCAGCAGACGACTTTTTGAAAACATTGTGGCAAAAGAAAAAATTGCTCAAAATTAGTAATTTCTCCTTCTACCACAATATTTTCAACTCTATTCAATATTTAAACTTCCATTTATAGAGATATTCCGTATGTTTCCCCCAGATGAAATGTGAAACATGTGGGGGAAGGGTAAAATAAAAACAATAGGTAAAATAGACACTGACGTATGGGATAGAATATAGCGCAGTAATCTGTCAAGCCAGACATTAGTGAAAAGCCACCCAGTTCATTATCTAACCAAACCTGCAGCAGACGGCTTTTTGAAAACATAGTGACAAAAGAAGAAATTGCTCAAAACGACCAATTTCTCCTTTTGTCACAATGTTTTCCACTTTTAGTCATAGTTATCCATTCAATTAAAAATATTTTCTATTTTTTGACGAAATTTGTTCAAAGTCGTCTGCTGCAGAATTGTCATATGAGGGAAAGGTTTAAATTAAAAACAAACAAAAACATACACAAACAAAAACAGGATAATTCCATATTTGGCCCACGTACATTTATAGTGCGTACTAGTATTCCAACTCGACGTATAGTGCAAACTGCATTGCGAGGGTAAACAAAAACACCATCGATTGGTGATGTTGTTCCCTTTCGTCATCCGATAAACTGACATTTAAACAACACTGCTATGACTACGCTGTTTGGATACGCTGAGACAGGTGAAATTCAACCCTTTTCCACGTACTACAAATCAGCAGCGATCGAAAATCTACAGACTTTTATATGGGAATTATATATAATTGATTGTCAAATTATTGGATAGAGTTGAAATCATTGTAGCAAAAGGAGAAATCGCTCAATTCAAGAATCATTTCTCCTTTTGGCGCCCATTGTTAAAGTCGTGTGCAATTTAAGCGTCGATATGCGTTATAATGGTGGATAGGGTTTAAGGGGATCTTGTTACATATCCGCTACATCATCGATGTTAGGTGTATTGGATCTGAAACACTTAGAACCGCACTATAACGTTCAAACACAAACACATCTGCAGCAGACGGCTTTGAAAACATTTAGGCAGAAATATGAAAAAAACACTTAAAAATGAATCTATTATTATTGAGTTGAAAACATCTTGGCAAATTGAGACATTGCTCATTTTATAACACTGCTTTCAAATGTCGTCTTCTGCAGAAGCGTCAAAATTGCATCTGCGAGTGGCAAAGGGTTAAGTTGATAGATTATTTCAAATTTCAACTAGAGCTGTTTTAGACGTAAACACACACAGTGATTACTTTTGCGAAACTGTGCGTATGTCCGAGTCTTTATTTTAACCCTTTCCCTCATACGACAAGTCTGCAGCACACGACATTGAACATATTTTGTCAAAAAATAGAAAATCGCTGTGGGTGAATGGATAACCTATGACTAAAAGAGGAAAACATAGTGACAAAAGGAGAAATTGCTCGTTTTGAGCAATTTCTTCTATTGTCACTATGTTTTCAAAAAACCGTCTGCTGCAGAGGCGTCAGAAAGCATTTATATGAGGGAGAGGGTTGATACACCGCCTCGGTGCGGTAGGCTACAGGTTCGACCCTCGACCAAAGACGTTATCAATGACTTTATAAAAACTGGCAGTGAGTCACGGCATTTCCTCGATGGAGCTCAGAGCTGATGTGTTACTAGTACTGGTAACGTACCCATGAAAAGCAGTGATATAACTGAAACATCGTTGAAAACTTTATTAATACTCCATGTTCTAAATAATTGTTAGTCTTTTTTTAATTTTGTTCATTTTCACGAAATCAATCGAATAGCCTTTGATCGATCTGTTCATCGGTCAACATTTTGAATTGGTGCCATGTCGCTCTCTGACGTCGTCGTATATTTACTCAGTTTGCTTGCTTTTTATACACAAATTAAATGTGTATAATTACGTTAAAGTTAATAATAAATATCTAAAGGCAGACTAATTGTAGTTATTAACACGTGGGTAAGTTCAATATTTGATCAGGTAAAAAACCCGAGTTATTTCATGCGGTTATTTTGGGTTATTGTCAAAAAACGGTGAACCCTGATGTCGGGGAAGACCTTCTGAACAACTGCACTTAGCCTATGGTCTCGAGGTGACAGTTCGGTTACCATTTCCTCCACCTCGCGATAACAGTTTTGACAAAATAAAATTAAAACTATACACTATAGTATATATCGTAGAGCTAAAGAGCATGAACGTATTTCACACTATGCATGCACTCTGTATTTGAGCTTTGAGCCCAATGGTGTGGGTACTCAAAGAATTGACTAATTGAGAATATTCAGCTTTTGAATACCAACATCAAAGGATCTGGTTGGGTAACAAGAGAGATATTGTAGGTGAAAGACCACTTTTATCACAACATCTGTGTATGCTCGACAAAACCCTTTCGGCGCGGCGCGTATTAAACAATTCCCGTACTCTTCCATCTGATGAAAAGCGGCCTTCTATAGATGAACGAATCCTCCCTTTCTGCGATTGGATTCGCGTTTTATCATCAGTAATGGTCATCCCGTTGGCATAAGAATCGTCCAGCATATGAAAAGAGTTGAATATATCAGGCAGAAGTGTCAGTATCAGGCTAATCTCGGGTTCAAACTGACAACTTCTGGATTGACAGCCAGCCTCGCTATCAACTTAGCTACCGGGTGATAATTAACATGATACAAGTTATAAAGTTGAAACGTATAAGAAAATGAGAAGTATGGTTTCAGACAAAAGTTGAAAACCTTGTAGAAAAGGGACATAATTCATTTTCTGCCAACGATGTTTTCAGAAGTCATCTGCTGAAGACGATTTAACCCTTTCCCTCATATAGAAGCATTATGACGCCTCTGCAGCAGACGGACTTTTGAAAACATGGAAACCCTTTTTTAAGTTTATTTATTGGAAACTCCCTTGTAAATGAAAGTTCAATAACAACTATATTCAACTCTATTTATTGTACTTTCATTTAAAGGGAGTTTCCAATAAATAAATTAAAAAAAGGGTATGTTTTCAAAGTCGTCTGCTGCAGAGTCGCTGCATGTGGTCAAGGGTTAAACGTCGTCCGTAGGCCTTAGGTGAAAGATTAAGCAGAAACAACTATCACGGAATCCCTCTTATATGACATAGCCCGCGTCCGTGTATAAAGGTACATGTTGGACTTTATGCATAGTGTAGGATTGGATTAACCTTAACATTCAATTTATCTAGTTAGAATCCACACACGTGGACAGAAGTTTATACCTTTCCCACATACAACATATCTGTAGCAGACGACTTTGACAATATCTAGGCAAAAACATGGAAAATCTCTATAAATGAAGGTTAGATTACTGAAAAAAGTTGGAAACATTGTGGCAAATGGAGAAATTCTCCGTTTGTCAAAAGGTTTTCAAACGTCGTATGTTGCAGAGGCGTTAGAAAGCGTCTATATGTAGTTAAAGGGATAACTTATACCAGGCTTATGCGAGTACTATACGACTGGTGTAGATCTTGATCAGATTATGCGAATGTAAAGGCCGATCTAATTATATACTGTTCACAAAAGCCGCTTTGGACGGACTAATATAACACGAAATCGTTCATATGTGATAAGAAATTCAATTTGGGGTTTAACGCCGTTTTCAACAATGTTTCAGTCATATCACGTCGGCCAGTTCACCTACTCGTGTTTTTTCCTGGATTTCTCGCAACGGGTATTCCACACTATACACTTTTCAAGCAACTTGCTGCTTTTCCACTTGGACTGTTAGCCCATTGGTTTTAGACGAATGACGCTTGTTACAGTGACCTCGACCTCTTTGAATAGAGCTATACTTTTTAAGGTTCGTGTATTATCACCAAGATTTGTGATTATCGTGGGATAACTGCAACACAACTTTACGTCGTTGTAGTATACATGTTTGTACAACGTTCCGCGATGTAGTCTTATGGCGTACGTATCGGGTACGGGAGGTTGAGGGCTCGCTCCCCGACCGGGTTATATCAAAGACTTTCAAAATAGCAGCAATGGCTTTCCCTTCTTGTCGCTCAAAATAGTGGGATTGGCATTACGACTGTCTTACTGGTGTCTGGATAAATGGACCACTAGTACCGGTAACTTACCCAGGAAATGCTGTGATATTACTGTTTTTTAAAGTGGCGTACAATATCTTTTAAACAAACAAAAGTCCGGATCTGATTAGTGTTGTCCTTGAATATGTTCTTTAAATAGCGCCTGATCGATAAACTGACTACGGAGGACAGTATGAGACTCCAAAATCAGCGTACTTTCACAGTTTTGATATCAGTTTACGGTTACTTAGCAAACTTAGACTTCTGATCTATTGTTAGGTAGATATTTATCTACAATGATATAGCGAAACATTTGAATGTTAACATACAGATTGACTTGAGTATTGTGATTTCACTGGCGTTAGCACACACAGCAGTTGTTCTCAGCCTGGAAGAATCAAGAAATGTATGCGTTATTTTCAATGGACTCGCAATAACTCAAACATATCGTTTTACTTGAATCATTTACTGGAAACAATCCTACAAGCAATCATAACTATCACTCATCTATTTTTATTGATTTGATTTGGTCTCACTGTCTTGTTTTTCATTATAAATTCATAAATATTATAAATAACGAATGTAAGCTTACACCAATGAAATACAGTGACCAATTGAACTCGAGGTACTTTTTTCGATCATTTCGATCCCCGAATTATCGCGAGACCAATGTCCGAGTTAACCCTTTCCCTCATAGACGCTTTCTGATGCCTCTGCTGCAGACGGCTTTTTGAAAACATTGTGACAAAAGAAGAAATTGCTCAAAACGAGCAATTTCTCCTTTTGACACAATGTTCTCCACTTTTAGTCATAGATTATCCATTCAATTATAGAGATTTTCTGTTTTTTGACAAAATATGTTCAAAGTCGTCTGCTGCAGAATTGTCGTATGAGGGAAAGGGTTAACATAAATGTGCTGGCTAATCTTGGTCTACATTTCTTCGCAAAAGTCAAACAATTTGAAGTCATGAATAACGATATTGTTTATAGTCAATTCAATTTTCAATTCAATTTCCTCATTTGCATATACCATTTTACATGTTGTTTCAACAAAATTAACATTTGTAAGGTAATACATATAGTATAGTTTAAACGAATGTCATAACATTTGAGAAAAGTGTAATTAGTAAAGTGAAACTTAGATTAGATATTGTGTGAATTAAAAAAGAGCACCTCATTCGGATTTTTATCTGTCTATGGCTCCTTTTACGAATCACGTTTTGTATTGGTCATATATATATATTTACTAAGTTTTCTTTTCCATTATTTGTTTTAAATTTATACAGCAATGGCAAAGTATGATACTATTTTTGAAGTAAATTGATTCTTAGTTGGCGATACATAGGACATATAAGTATAAACTGATATTCGTTCTCGATAACCTTCAAATTGCACATTTCCATAATCTATTTTCCCTTGGGAGTAACATATGACCATGGTGTTTAATATCGCGCCTAACAGTATTGCAACAGCACATCTGCTAGCTTCATCCCGACAGCGATGGGTCAGTTGTAATGCACATCCCCTAATGTATTTTTTTTTGGGGGGGGGGGGGGGGGGGCGGGGGGCGGAGAGGAAAGGTAACACGTTGACAGATTGACTTTCAAGAACTAATACACCAACAACCGCACGTTGGACGTATATTTCACCCCTTTTTCTGATGATGCATAAATTATCTTTTTCTTTTATAAAATAGATCTTGACCAAAATGAACCAAAAAACAATCACATGCTTTCTTTCTATCCACGATACCTCCTATGAAATTTTGCTGGAAAAAGTCGGAAGAATATCATTGAGCAGAAACGGAAGTGTGACGCCCATCGGACAAATGCATCATTATTTTGCAGAAACATAGTCCCGATGTGTGTAGTTGAAATATGCCCAAAGATATATCTTACCATTTCCCACATACGACAAACCTGCAGCAGACGTTTTTGAGAACATCTTGGCAAAGTATGGAGCATTTCAGAAAATGAAAGTGTAATTATATTGAATAGAGTTGAATCTCCATTTTATTATATCCAAAAACAATTTTGCCTAGATATCTTAAAACTGCAAGCACTTTCATGGGAGTTGACTTTTGTTTTATTGGGGCGTTACATCACCGTTTTCAACAGTTATAGCACAGTAGCGGTAAATTTATTCATAATATTCGAATAAACAAACCAGTTCTAGGCTAGGAAATGTGCTTTGCCCAAGCGCACTTCAGCATGACCGCCTTGACTAAGGATCGAACCCGGGACGCCGGTTTCAAATAGCCAACGATGATGACTCTGCCACGGCGGATTCCTTTTTCTCATTTATCCACCTTTCTCATTCTGCCTGGAAGCCATGCTTTAATGAACATTTCTTTCAATTTATCTTCAAATCAAACAAGCAGATTTATAGAAGAATTTCAAAGTTGTGTGATGTTATCCCCTTTATAATCAGACCAGACAAGTGCAGTAGACGACTATACAATTCATTTTGGTAAAAGGAGCACTTTCTTCTCCTAGATGTTTTTAAATTGATCTTCCCCAGATATGTTATGAGGAAAAGGGTAAATCATTTCAATGAAAAGGGATTTGCTATGTACGCTTTTAGAACAAACAATTGTTATATCTTTTCAATAATTATAATATTTTAATATTTCACTGTTTTAATACATGTGTTTCATTTTTATTAATATTTTAAATGATTCACAACCCATTCATGCACTAGGAATGCATTGAAAATATAATCACAGCTTTAGCATTAAGAAATGAAATTCATGAGAGATAAATAATAATTCACATCAATACATTGTGGCAGTAGTAACTAACAACCTATCAATACCATAAAGCTATGTCTTATGCAAATACAAATTGTGAACAGTTATAAATAAGGGACATATTCAATATTCTTAAGCCTTTCCCACGTGTAGACACATTTAGACGCGTCTGCAGCAGACGACTATTAAAAACAATGAGAACAATTAAAAGCAAAATGAGAAATTGCTGATAATAATCCATTTCTTCATTTGCCACAATGTTTTCAACTCTTATCCAATTGTTAAAATTCATTTTTGAGATTTTCTATATATTTGCCTAAGTATTTTCAAAATCGTCTGCTGCAGACTTTTTGAATGTTGAAAAGGATTGAATTCTTATTTGACATAAAAACCCTATAGTATAATACTCAAAAGGATCCTTTCATGAAAAAATGTCTTTTGAATCACCTTACTATAGGGTTTTATTGTGCAATAAGAAAGACACTGTTTGACAAAGGACTGTGTTTACTCCACCTTATGTGAAAGCAAGAATCTTTGTAAATGTCAAGCACGCAATCTCATTGAAATAAGACCAATATACTCTGCTGTACATATATTGGACCCGACAACACCACATAAACGGTCATCTCGTACTCTACTGTACGTATATTAGAACTTGCAACACCACATAAAAGGTCATCTCGAACTGACCCTCGTAAATTAAAATTTTCTTAACAATAGGAAAACTTATCAACCAACTCTTCTCTATCTCGTTCATTCATATGGGTTATCTCCCCCGTTGATACCTAACAACCTGTAGGGGACACTTTGCAAAGGTTAATCTGAGACGACCTGTAACAGGCAGTCATCAGATCTATATGATCGTTTGAAGCGAAATTGAGGTCTGGTTTAAATGAGATTGCCCAGCACACTAACCCTTTCCCACATACAACAATTCTGCAGACGACATTCAACACATTTAGACAAAAAATATGGAAAAAGTCTATGAATTTAACAATTAAAAAGAGTTGAACAAAATTCAGCAATTTTTCCTTTTGCCACAATGTTTTCTAAAATTGTCTCCTGCATAGGCCTCAGAAAGCATCTATATGTGGGAAAGTGCTAAATATAACTAATTTACTGGAAAAAGGACATTTCGACAGTGGGATTTTTTTCCCATTTACTCTGACAGTGGCTTATTCTATCCTTTAGTCCTTTTCGAAATGCAAACTTCAGCATAAAAAAGTGTTTAATTTCTTTTCAATAACAAGATAAATAATGTGTTTTTTTCCAACGTTTCAATGTTTATCTTCGTGCTCCACTTGCGCGGCTCTGTCCACTTCTTACACTGCTCATAGAGCTTGAACTGCGAGAGCTTCCAGGGGACTGTACTCCAGCTGTAACAAGAAAGTATAATTATTACAATGTACTTTTTAACCCTTTCCCACATACAACGAATCTGCAGCAGAAGCCTATGAAAACATGTAAAATCACAATTAATGAAAGTATATTTTTTGCCTTTTGCCACAATATTTTCATAGGCCATCGGTTGCGGTACTTTGGTTACCTTCCTTTATATTATGCTATTATCGGGATCAATGCAGGCTTATCAAAAAGGGACCAGTTTGCTTACTGTGGCAGATGCTTTTGCATGTAGGAAAATATTAACTCTAGCAACCAGTTAGAATGTTAAAATAGACAGTAAGATAATCTATTTAGTTCATCTCAAACACTTTCCAACATAATCCCCGACCGGGTCATATTAAAGACCACAAAATTGGAAGAAATGGCTTTCCCTCCTTGGCACTCAGGGTTGCATCTTTAGCATAACGACTGACTGGCTGGTCTCAGGAAAATCCCAGTAGATCTGGTAACTTACGCAGGAAATGCCATGATATATATGTAACTGAAAAATTGTTGAAAGCTGCGTCATACACCAAACAATCAACCTCACACATCTGACAAATCTGCAGCAGACAACATGGAAAAAATCCTGGCTTATACATCGAAAATCTCTATAAATTTCAGATTTAGTTATTGTACAGAGTTAAAACAATGTGAAAACAATTATGAGCAATTTCTTCTTTTGTCCCAATGCAGAGGCATCAGAAAACGTCTTAATGTGGTTAAGGGTTACTAAATAGATGCAGAAACTCTTAATCCTGCCGCTCTTCACATCAGTTATTTTCTCACATGGTCCAGCCACTTGTTCAAATAACATTTTTAGTGTTTACCCAATAAAAATATATCTTGTTCCTGTCCCCAAAATAAAACATTTGTCTATATAAAATGACATTCATACTGACCCCCAAAGTCGCCCCCTATCTGTGCCCGTCCCATAGCACTGCCTGTGGGAGATTTCACACTGGATGGACTACTACGGACGGAAGACAGACTACTTCTGGCACTGCCAGGCTGTCTACCTGGGGTAATGGGCGGTAAATTAGCCTGAAATATACATAAAATATCTTGTTATCATATATCAAATCCATAATAGAGATAACTTTGATTGCCTATAAAGAAAATAACTTTTTGAAATCATTGTGGTTAAAGGCTAGTTATTGGAAATTCCTCATTCTGACCTCTTTTACTTTATCTCACAACGTTTTATACTGTGTCCAGACAAAAAAGCAGATCTCACTTCAAAAACTATTATTTGAGGTTCACACTTACTTAAAAAATGATTTATAAACATTTCAAAGAGAAATAGCTCTTATTCCTTCCCACATACAGATATTTGGTGATGCCTTTGCAGCAGACAACTTATGAAAACACCATGGCAAATGGAGAAATTGCTCATAATTAATACTTTATCCTTTTGCCACAATATATTTTTCAATAATTGTTTTTTTCATTTATACAAGTTTCCATATTTTCGACTTCATATTTTCAAAGTCATCTACTGCAGATTTGTTGTATGTGGGTTTAAGCATACTAATATTACACTATTTTGAGATGGTTAGTTAATTGGTTCCAAAATTAATCCCCCATGAGGCTTTCTATGAATATTAGTTATCATATAACATTGGGTTTCGACCTTCTTTGCTTTTGATTATATTTTAAAATGAAATTAGCACCCAAATCTTTATTATACCATGTTTATACATGCTTATAATTTGGATCAAATATTGATGTTAAACATACCCTATGTATGACAGTCTGTTATATTTCATTTCATGGAAGGCCATGTGCTATTAATTTGTATCATTTTTCTGACAATATATGTAACAAGAGCTGTCGGAGGACAGCGCGCTCGACTATATGCTGCTTATTCACATAAAGCACTATTTCATTATATTGCACTTAAGTACTTTTAAATCATATATACACTATATGTAAAAGCAACTGAATAGAAACATACATTTAAATATATATAATTTAAAAAATCAAATTTCCTAAGTCAATCAAGGACAATAACTCCATATTAAAGATACAATGGAGTTATCTTACCTAACTGTGTGATGGTTCTTAACAAATGTGTGAAGTATGAAGTGATTTGAGTGAAGGGTAATGAATGATCACAATTAGAAAGGAACATAACCAAAAATTATGAATTTATCTCAAATTCTCAAAATCGAACAAAAATCATGAATATAAGGTATTAGATGTAATTATATTCTAAATATGAAAGCACTAGCACAAGTATTTAAGGAGAAAAATTAAAAAGAAAAAATCCATCTTGCCCTATATTTAACACCCCAAAATCATGTTTATGACCCAAACAAGAAGGTCACACTCGGCATCATCAGTATTCAATGTGAAGGAAGATATTATATGTAATTATATTCCAAATATGAAAGCCCTAGCACAAGTACTTATTGAGAAAAATTAAAAATAAAAATAAAATTCCAACTTGCCCTAAAACTTTAACCACCCAAAATCATGTTTTTTTCCCCAAAAAGAAGGTCACACTCAGCATCTTCAGCTTACAATATGAAGAAAGGTATTAGATGTAACTATATTCCAAATATAAAAGCCCTAGTACAAATACTTATTGAGAAAAAGTAAAATTAAAAATAAAATTCCAACTTGCCCTAAAACTTTAACCACCCAAAATCATGTTTTTTACCCCAAAAAGAAGGTCACACTCAGCATCTTCAGCATTCAATGTGGAGAAAGGTATAAGATGTAACAATATTCCAAATATGAAAGCCTTAGCACATATACTTAAGAATGAAAATGCCAACTTGCCCTAAAACTTTAACCGGACGCCGAGGCCGACGCTGGGGCGAGTAGTAAAGCTCTCATATTCTTCGAATAGTCCAGCTTATAATATATAATTAATAAATAAATTGTGATACAAAACAATGATATTGTTATGGCACTTGAGAAACAACTTATATGTATGACAAAAACAGTACATTTGATTATTATATACAGATTGAAACCATTGTGGGTAATTTTGAAAGACATCTCTAGGAGGTAAAATATTGTAAAATATTGCAAGTTATTGAAAGTTTTATAATTTCAAGACTGACCTGAGAAAAGTACATGTTCACGGCATCTCCAAGGTCTGGGTGGATCTGAGTGGCATCACCTAAATGGGCCATCACACTCTTGTTGAACTCTCTATATTCACGGACCTTGAAATCTTTCTGAAAGTTAGAAACAAAGTCAACAGATTAATCAGCTGACTTAATCCTTTTTCCACATGCAACAAATCTGCAGAAGAGGACTTTGAGATCATCTAAACAAAACAATGAAATGTCTCTGTAAATGAATTTAATATTACTGAAAGAAATTGAAAACATTATGGCAAAAGGAGAAATTGCTTGTTTTTCAAAACATAAACTTAAAATATGTTGCACTACAGTCAATACTTAAAAAAATATACTCATTTCTTTGTATTATCTAATAAGAGTGTCAATTATCTTATACCCCTCATGGGGCCATGTTTCAAGAGTGTCTTATTCTATTTTGCTGTATATAAGAGTTTATAGCGGTAATATAATGTCCATGATTATAATTGCGACCAAGTGTAGTGGGGATTTTTTAAGTTAAAACTTTCCCTGCATAGCAATGTTTTTTTATTATAATTTATCCTTTTGTCATACTGTTTTCATACATTGATTTGCTGCAGATGTGTCAAAATGCATGGTAAAAGCTTAAAAGAGAGGATTCATTTTGTTAGCATTACACACCAACATCGACTGCAGATGTTCACATTAAACAGTCCCTCTTAAGTGTGCCCACATTTTGAGTGTATACAGACAAAATGCTGTCTAGACCATGTGTAATTAACGTGTCAAATACTAACCTCTTCTGGTGTTTCATCTTTAGCTTTCTTTGCGGATCTCAGTTCTCTGGCATACCTCATATTCTACAAGCACAAACACAACTTCTTACGTTAAATGGTTGATCATTTGAACTTGCATCGATAGATAAATCTTTCAAAGATATTTCAAATTTATGAAAAGGAATTTCAATGAATACAGCATGTATTATTTAGAGTTCTATAAGTGCATACTTTTAAAACAAATATTGCAATTCTGTAATTGGATTCAAATATAAAATAGTTTGAACAAATTTAACAAAATACGTCAATATTTGTCAAGCAATGATAGCTCAGTCCTTAGTTTAAACTTATTTATTTTACATTGATTGCGAAACAAGCTTTTAACTTATCAAAATCACGCTCGATGTCTGCCTCCTGGAGACTTAATCAATACTTGCACCGTTAGTGTGGAAAAATACCAAAGGCAGAACATGCTCAATATGGGATTTGAACATGGGACCTTTGGTAGGAGAGGCGGACGCTCTACCACTGTACCACTTTCTCTCAGTCCTTAACAACGAGGGCTATTAATCCTAGGGCTTTGCGTTTGAACTCTGAATCTGCCATTCATTCTTTCTGATTGATTGACAAAAGTTATTGTGGCAAGCGCTATTTGTCTTTTACAAATGGGTTAAATAGTCTATGTGGGATGGTGGAATATAAGTGGAAAAAAAAGCCAAGAAACACATTAAGTTATGATGTTACTAAAATATTGTTAAACATCGTTGAACTCCAAGCCAACAAAGAATTAACCATGCATTTACTTTCTTACCTGCTTTGAAACTCTCTCTAGTTTAGACCTTTGATCATCAAGTTCTTTCTGTAGCTGTAAAATCTTGTTCTGTAAATACGGAAAGATAAAATTTAAAAAAAAATGAATATTTATTGATGATGGGAATCTTATATTTCAAATGAAAATTAAGAATAAAGTGGCACTTAAAACACATAATTAAGAAATTTTCTTCTATGACAATTTCCACCATGTTTATACAACACTTAATGTCTATCATTTAAAGATTTTATTGAATTGAAGGAGATATCAGATTAGTTCAACATCACTTAAAGACATTTCATTAGAGAAACTGATGTCAAAAATATATTTCAATATTTCTGGACATTACAATATTTTCCTTTTTCTCTTCATTGATTTCAACAATAACTCAATTAAGACTTACCCTATCCCACATTTTGACTTTTTTGCAGTAAATTACTTTTGAAAACATTTTAGCAAAAGAAATAATTCCTCAATTATTAAACAATTATTTGTTTTATATATTTTCCACACTTTTGCCTAGGTGTTTTTAAAAGTCATCTCCAGATTTGTTGTATGTGAGAAAGGGTTAAGCAACAAGACGCATGTTTTATTACTTTTTTCTCTTCAATCATTTCCACATAGGCATCCTCATCTCTGTTAAGGTTATCCAATGTGTTACTCATGGTCTGCAGGTCCTCCTGCAACTCTCGGATCTGTCGACGTTTGTACTTGTACTTGTCCATCACGGCTCTCATCTGCTCCTCTAACTGCTGTTTCTCCTCCATCTCATCACCTGAAAATCACAGGTACAGTCAGCATTCAGGAAAACTTACATCTTTCAATAAAATTAACAAAGATTCAATGCATATTTCATCATTTTTGTTTCCCTAATAAAAATGCCAAAATATTTCATTTTTTAACAAGTATTGTTAGTCAGCAAAGTAACTATTTATGTCAAGTTATTCATTTACTACAATACATTTCACTTTCCATGTTTTACAAAATAATAAGGAAACAAAAATGATGAAATAGGCTCTTTAGTATTTAAGTATTACTTAACGCTAAGTTAGGTTGGTGGAATTGGACCCAGTTTGTCTAAATACATGAAATCTCATCAGTCTTCAATATTTAATTGAAGATGTTCTCTTAAAGCAAATACTTAATTATCAAACTGAACAAAAAGCACAGGCTGATTTGAATCTATAATGTGGCTAAACCCTTTCCCTCATATAGATGCTTTCTGATGCCTCTGCAGCAGACGGCTTTTTGAAAACAGTGATAAAAGAAGAAATTGCTCAAAACGAGAAAATTTCTCCTTTTGCCACAATGTTTTACACTTTTGGTCATAGATTATCCATTCAATTATAGAGATTTTTAGATAAAATATGTTCAAAGTCGTCAGCTGCAGAATTGTCGTATATGAGGGAAAGGGTTAATTATGATGTGCAATTAAAGAACATGATGGAGAAGTGACCGGCTAAGTAAGATAACCCAAAATGAAAGGAAACTAGATTGATTGATTGATTGATTAATTGGGGTTTAACGCCGTTTTTAACTATTTCTCAGTTATATCACAGCGGCCAGTTCACCTACTCATGCATTTCCTGGTTTTCTCACACCAGTACTCCACACAACAGGCTGCTTTTCCACATAGAATTAGCCCATTGGTGGAAGACGAATGACGCATGTCGCATTGACTTTTGTCAATCCTCGGAAAGAAAGTTGAAAGGAAACTAGAGTGGGGGGAAGACATCATTTTCAATATACATACTGGCATCAGTGACTTTATTAAAGCTTTTCCTGTAAGTTTCATTTCTGTTGTTCATCAGTTTTAGTGTGTTCTCTAAAGCGCGGATCTCTTTCTCAGCTTTACGTATACGGGCATCCAAATCATCTCCTTCTCTCTGAAATTCTTCCTTCTCTTGGGCAGCCTGAAACAATGTCAAAAGTATTTCATAGGCTTTGTTAACCCTTTCCCACCTGTAGATGCAATTTGATGCACCTGCAGCTGACAATTTTTAATATCATTGTGATAAAAGGAGAAATTGCTCAAAACCAGAAATTTGTCCTTAAGCCACAAAGTTTTTAATTTTTTCGGTAATTATACTTACAATTATAGAAATGTTCCTTATTTTTTAGTAGATATTTTTAAAGTCGTCTGCTGTAGATTTGTTGTATGTGGGAAAGGGTTAAATAATAAAATTTACAGACTTAACATTCCTAAAGCATAGAAGCTCAACCTTCTTAATGAATTCTAGGTCACTTAATAAAATATTCAATGTTTATTATGATGCCTTTTTTATTATCTGTCAAAAACAGGGAAAGAAAATTTAACATTAGTGCAATTGTAGTTTACTCTTTCTCCAAGGAGGATATATTAATCTGATCTAAATCATGGTGAAGTGGACTGCCTTGGAAGCAAAGGTCAGGGTTTCATCCCGAACGTTGGTCATACTACGGATTTCAAAAATGGTAGTAATGGCTTTTTTCTTTGGCACTCAAGGATGCGATAATAGCATTACAACTGATGCACCGCAGTTAGGATAAATAATCCTGACTGGACTGGTAAGAAAATGCTGTGATGTAACTCAAACTGCAGAATTTTCATCTGCCTCGGTCCAACAGCCATTCAATGATCTTTTTCACACACTGAATTAACCCTTTTGCTACATATAGACACTTTCTGATGCCTATTCAACAGACGACTTTGAAAACATTGTGGCAAAAGGAGAAATTGCTCATAGTGAGCAATTTCCCCTCTTGCCACTTTGTTTTAAAGTTCATTCAATTTTAATACCTTGTTTAAAGAGAATTTCCATATTTTTGCAGGTATGTTTATCAGTCATCTGCTGCATATTTGCTGTATATGGGAAAGAAAGGTTGAGTTCAGTTTCGAACATGCTTATAGAAAAATGCAGTATTCCATACCTTTATAACATAGAAGGCCTGTGATCTTTCCTCCTCCCCTTCAGGTGGAGCCATTGTCACCATCAAAATTTCATACCTGGTTGAAGCAGATAATAACAAGATAAATGAGAGTTTAATTATTGAATAGAGTTGAACAATTTTTGACAAAAGGATAAATTGCTCATCATGAGCAATTTCTCCTTTTGCCACACTATTTTCAAAAGTCAACTCCTGCAGAGGTGGCAAAATGCGTTTGTATGAGGGAAATGGTTAAAAGGTTTTGTCACAAAAGGTGCATAATGCCATAAATGAAAGAATTCATATCATCTTGGTCAACTGATGGTTATTTTTTAAAAGCTTTAGCCAAAAACAGCGAGGGCAATTTTTGAATCCTTGATTCCAGTGACGAACAAATCATATAAGCCTCAAAATGTTTCTTACCCGACACTGTAGATTAAAATAAAAGACTGCATAGAAAAAATGCTATGTGAAATATGAAGAGATGATAAGAAAATACGAAGCCCACTAAGCATTAACCCTTATTAATATGGAAAATAACTTTGAATAAAAATTTATTTTTAATTGAAAACATTGAGACAAAATGAGAAATTGCTCATTACGAGCAATTTCTGTTTTTGCCGCTTTGTTTTCAATAGTCACCTGCTGTAGGGCATCAGAAAGTGTCTGTATTTGAGAAGGGGTTAAGAAGCTATTTATGCATCTTTGCTTGAGCATCATATATAGCTACCAGTGAGTTACCTTGTGTAGTTTTAATGTCACAAAATATTTTTAAGGCTAAATAAATTATAAGCAAACAGAGAAAGATCTGAAAGCACACAAGCTTGCCCGGGTCTTCACTTTTCAGGAATGCAATACAACCTTCTCTTAGCCTAACACATCTCATGATTTGTAGCCCCATTTTATCTTCAAAAAGCATTTTAACAAATCTGTTGTGAAAACGTCGTGGCAAATAGTAATTTATATATTTTGCGGCCATATTTTGAACTATAACTATTTTCATATTTTCTAACGGAAATTTTCAAAGTCATAAGCTGCAGAGTTATTGTATGTGGGATAGGGTTAAGTGAATAAGTAAGACCAAAAACTAATAGGAAAAAAACCGGCAATCTTACCTCTTCCTTAGTTTGTCGATTTTGGTGATTCTCTCATGTAATTCTGCACTTATTTGTTGTCTCTCTTCATTGACAGCCCTTAATTGTGCATTCAGCATATCCTTATGTATAACGATCTCATGTTGTCTCTCTTTCATCGCCTGAAATTATACAAACTAATTTAGTGCATGAACAAAACATTTTACCTAAAATGACATTTTAAGAGTCATCTGCTTTGAAAACATCCAAAGAAAAAAACCTAACTTTTGGTAATTTTGAAGTTTATTTTTTTTATACAGATTTGAAAACAATACGGGAATTGAAAGAAACACACTTCAAACAAATCTTCTTTTTATCTCACAATAATTTCAAAAATAGTCAGTTGCATAATGTTTCAGAAGTTGTCTAAAAAAGAGTTTCAAATAATGCAAATGACTTTATGCATACTTTATCCATGTAAATAATCATTCATTTCTAATGCCAGATCACAAATGAATGCAAAAACAGCAGTGAGACATAAGAACTTTTTTTAATGCCATGTCAGTATTTCATGCAAGTTGCATCGCATTTCTTTTTTTTCCCTAGACAATTTTCCAGCAGTCTCTGTTTTACAAAGAAGAGTTACAGTCTATTTCAAATTTATATTTTTATTACTTTTGTAGAATTTCCTTATCCTTTCTTTGCTTGCTGGAACTGATTTTATGAAGCCTGTGCCACCAGTATAGAGCCCAGGCCAGCTGGGGCTGTTGCACCATCTGTCCTGGCTCTTATATGTTGGCTGCACTAGTCAACATTTACCAGAATTAGCTATGTGCTCTTTCCAAATACAAAGCTTGACAATACCATTTTAAAATGTCTGCATTGAAAGGGTTAAAGAGGCATATCAGATCATGTGGTCAGTCACCATGTTTTTGGGAATTTTGACTAAATAATCTACTTTCTTAAATACATTTATTTTCATTTTTTCTTCATATTAACCCTTTCGCACCTTTAGACACATTTTGACTCATGTGCAGCGGACGACATTTGAAAACATTGTGACAAAAGAAGAAATTTCTCCTTTTGCCACAATTTTTTCAACTCTATTCAATAATTATAGTTTCATTTATAGATGTTTTCTACATTTTTGCCTAGATATTTTCGAAGTCGCCTGCTACACATTTACTGTAAGTGGGAAAGGGTTAATAGGTACCCAATTCACCTACACGTAAATTATCATATAAGCTGTTTCAAAATAAATCTAAAAGGACAAGACTATGTCTCAAATACTTACAGTTTCAAGCTGCAGTCTTCTCTTCTCCAATGAAAACACTTCATCTGATCTCTCATTCAACATGTCACGCAGACGTTTCAACTCCAACTTCAGGATGTTTTGGTCCACCATCAAGTCTTGTTTCGATGTGATGATCTTTCTCAGTTCTCGCTCAGAGCTGTCGTTATACAGGTTCAGCTCTTCGATCTTACTGGTTAAATCACCCTTCTCTCCTCCACTCTTTTCCAGTTCCCTGCTGACTCTTCTAATATCATCCTTATGAATAAAAACATAAATATTGAATAATGAATTGTTTAAAGAAGTAAATTTTTTGTATGTTTAAAGAGCTATTATTACTACAGCATTCATATATGAGCCCATCTATTGGGAAAAGGTGTAAGCTGGCTTTTGTGAACAGTGTAGAACCAGATCAGCCTGATTATAGACACACAATCTGATATAGATCTTCACTGTTCACATATTACTTACAAAGGCTTGTTAAGCTGTAAAGAATCTAATAAGCCCGAGCGATGGACAGGTTGATGTGAACGTAAACAGTTAAAAAATGCCAACTTATACCTTTTTTTAATGCGCATGAAATCAACCCATACAATTGTATAAGCTTGTTAGTTTTATACAGATCTATGGCTCTTTTGATAGTCTGTTAATTAACTTGATGGTGAACAGTGGAAAATTTTAGCAGACTGTGCATATACACAGGCTGATTTGTATGTACACTCTTCATAAATGTTTGAAGGCCTTCTTTACGACAATGAGTCTAGAATTGTTTAAACATTTTATCACATGTATTCAATTTTGAAGATATAATTCATAATTCATAGAAAATATTTATTATTGACATTTTCAAATTTAACACAAGATGAGAAATTATGTTTCATTTCTTATCGTTCATAGAACTATGGAAACATTGAGGAAAAAGGAGAAACTGTTCAACCGGTTTTTTCACATTTCTATCCAAAATTTTATTCATTCTTTTTAAATTTATAATACATTTTTTCCCCTAGATGTTTCCATATCAGGATACGCTTAAATATTGTACCAAATCAACAATAATCACAGTACACTAGCACTATCAATTTGTGCATAAAACAGTGACTTATCTATCTATTCTGTTCTTTGCTCGCCAAATGGCGATACAGTTGAGTGTGAGGGTAAATAAAACCAGATCAACAATAACTTTACCTGTAATCGTTTAAGCTGTAGTGTTAGCAGGGTGTGTGTATTATTTTTCTGGTCTAATTCATCCGTTAATTCCTTCATCTTTGTTTCTAGTTGAATCTTCTCCTCATTGCTTCTCTCCCCTTGTAGTCGACTGATTCTTCTCTCTAATTGTTGTACAGCAAAGTCCTGAAAACATAAGGAAGTTTTAAAGGAATAGGCTAGCTATCAGCGGACGAGATGGGGAGTAAACTGGTGTTTTCCTAACAATAAATCATTTATGACTCAATTAATAAACCCTTTCCCTCATATAGATGCTTTCTGATGCCTCTGCAGCAGATGGCTTTTTGAAAACATAGTGACAAAAGAAAAAATTACTCAAAACAAGCAATTTCTCCTTTTGCCACAATGTTTTCCACTTTTAGTCATAGGTTATCCATTCAATTATAGAGATTTTCTATTTTGTGGAAAAATATGTTCAAAGTCGTCTGCTGCAGAATTGTTGTATGAGGGAAAGGGTTAAACCCCATGCTGTGGGTAAAAAGAAATCGTAATAATGATAGATAAGAAGATAAAATGAAGTGTCAATCAAATACACATTTCAATTTAGCCATTAATATCCTTTCCACTAAGTCAAGTAACATTATATTACATTTTGGGAATATTCAATCTTGATAAAATACAAATCATAATTCATAATAAATTCTGCTTTCTAAAACAGTTCAACCACAACTGATGTTCATTTACAGATCTTTCATATTTTTGGTCAGATATTTACGAAGTCGTCTGCTGCAGACTTGTAGTATGGGGGAAAGGATTAAAGAATAAAATTCACAAAAAAAACAAACCTGATTATAAATAATTTCCTGTTGTTTAAGGGAGTCTGTGTCCAGTTTACCAATCTTGGACGCAAGATTCCTAATAGCAGCTTGACTACCCTGTATCTCAGCTTCCTGATTTCTCTCTGCTGTTTTAGCTTCATGAAGTTCCGCCATCTTTCTAAACTGCATATCCCTGAGATATTTGAGGTCTTGATCAATCTCCTTTTGTCTCTTATCTTCATCCTCGAGTAGTTCATCCATCCTAGCGGCCCTCTCCTCTGCACTCAGGTTGGATTCTGTGACAATCTTCAACTTTTCAACGAGGGTCTCTCTCAGATCTTTCGCTTGTTTAAGCCTGTAGAACATACCATGATGTGAATAGGTCAATAAAACAAACAATATAAGACATTAACCCATTACTTCACATGATATTTCAAAGGTCGTCTGCTTTACAATCATCAGACAAACAATTACACCAATCTAGAAAACTGAAAGATTTATATTGATAAAGAGTTGAAAATATTGCAATTAAAGGTGAAATTGCTCGTTTTGAGCAATTTCACTATTTATTGCAATATTTTCAAAAGTCATGTTCATTGGCAGGTGTCAAATGTCTCCTGTGACACCTCTATTGTATAAACAGAACTCGGAGAAAAAGGGACTATTACACGTCATGCTCTTAATATCTTTCTTGCTCCTGACACCGTATGTTGCCTGTTCTCAAAATGGTCACCTCATTGGGAGAGTAATTAAGTGTGTGATAATGAGTGATGGCCAGTTTACTTCTGCTTTGCAAGGCCTCTAATAAAACTGTATGTGTGTTAAACCATTAGGGCTAGGCATCTAGTTTCATTTAGATTATTTAACATGCTGGTTAAAATGAATGTATTCAGAGTCTTGCCCAAGTCTTTAAACCCTTTTTGCTTGATTTGGTGTAACACTTGTTTTTTAAAAATTTCGGCAAAACGAGAAATTGCTCCTAGTGCTCCATTAGCAACACTGTTTTCCACTCTATTCAATAATTAAACCGATATTCCTAGATATTCTTTGTGATTTTCCAAATTTTTATCTGGATGTTATTTTTTGAAAAATTGAATTATCAAACTTTGTTTTATTTATCTTTTCATGTATGTATGTTATGGGAGTAACTTCATGTGTCCCTGGAAAGAAAAACACTGACAACAGTTTTTTTAAATCATCAACATTAACAAAATAAAGGTTAAATGGGAATCAAGCATGATTAAAATTGAAGTATGTTGACTGTGGTCACCATTTAACAGATTTCAAAATTGTTGAAGATATTTTTCCATTTTCTAGAATGTTTTTAAAAGTCTTCTGCTGCAAAAATATCAAAACAAGGTGTGTATAAGGGAAACATTTACACCATTTAACCCCTTTCTAACATGAAACAAATCTGCAGCAGAAGACAATGGAATACATACCCACAAAAATATGTAAAATCTCCATAAAGGGAAGTATAATTATTTAATAGAATAGAAAATATTGTGGCAAGAAGAGAAATTGCTCATTATGAACAATTTTTTCTTTTTGCACAATGTTTTCAAAAGTCATCAAAAAGCATCAGTATGTAGGAAAAGGTTAAGATATCTCTGCAAACTGACCTGTTTTCCTTGTCAATGACATCCTTTTTGAGCTGGGTGACTTGTGACCTAGTAGATTCTAGATCAGAAACAGTCCTGTCCACTGTTCTTTTCAAGGCGTCCAACTGTAATATAGGAGAGTTTAATTAACCCCAAACTCTTTTCTCACTTGTAAATGCTTTCTGATGCTTCTGGAGCAGACAGCTTTTGAAACTATTGTAATAAAGGAAAAAAAGCTCATGATGCCTAAATTCTCCATTTGCCACAATGTTTTCAGCTCTATTTAAAAAGTCATCTGCTGAAGTTTTTTTGTAACAGGTTAACAAGATAGGAGCCTGTCCTTGACAAAAGGTATGAGTTGGCTTTTGTGAACAGTATAGAACCAGATCAATATGTGCATCCATAACATCTACACTGTTCAAATATTACTAAGACAATATGTTAGAAGTTTGTGGCACCATGTTAAATTCTGATAAGACAGATCAGATGTATAGGCCAATTTAACCTATTATATTCAGAAAGGCCAACATGTATCTTTTAAAATGGATGAGTTCATATAAAGTTTAAGCCTTACAAATTTATGACAGTTACTTTCTGATGCCTCTGAAGCAGACAACTATTGAAAGCTTTGTGGCATTGGGAAAAATTGCTCATGATGCTCAATTGCTTCATTTGGCATAATGTTTTCAACTCAATATGATTATTATACTTTTGTTTACAGATATTTTTTGCATTTTACCTAGATATTTTAAAAGTCATCTTCTGCAGATTTAGTGTATGTGGGTAAGTGTTTACAAGATATGAGCCTGTCCGTGAGAAAAGGTACGAGTTTGCTTTTGAGAACAGTGTAGAATCAGATCAATATGTGCATCCATAACATCTACACTGTTCACATATTACTTAGCCAAGCTTGTTAGAAATTTCTGGCGCCATTTATAGATTCTGACAAGACAGATAAGATGTTTACAGATAACATAGATTTGAACCTATGCTATTCAGAAAGGTCAACTTGTAACTTTTCACATGGACAAGCTCATATGAAGCTTTACCCTTACCGATCAGACATACAGATGCTTTCCAACGCCTCTTCAGCAGACGACTTTCGAAAACACTGTGGCAAAAGACGGAATTGCGCATGATGATCTATTTCTTCTTTTATAACAATGTTTTTCAATTCCATTCAAGTTATACATTCATTTATAATGTTTTCCCAGTTTTTTGTCTAAATGTGTTCAAACTTGTCTACTGCAGAATTGTTGTATGTGGGATTAGAACGAGCCATTAACATGGAACCCAAAATTAGGGCCTTTATGGCAAGCAAAGATCCATTCAGCCTCTGCATCTCTGCAGATAGATCAGGATTTTCCATGCTCGCAATATTGTCGAAAAAAAATTGTCGCATAATTATGTGCTGTTTTAAAGTTATTGCCATTATTTCTAAACCTCAGCACATCAGGTTTTGAATGAAGTAGCTCATTGGTTGTTAATTTGCAACATGATGTAAGGAACTGCATCAAAGGTTTCATCATCATCAATAAGGGAAATAGTTGATGAGCAGTTACTCTTTTAGCCACAATGTTTTCAACCTTTTTCAATCTTTTTCAACCTTTTTTCAGTAATATTACCCTCATTTATAGGGAATTTCTAGTTTTTGCCTACATGTCTTTAAGTCTTCTGCTGTAGATTGGTTGTATGTTGGTTAACACTGAAACACTGTGTTGTGGTTCTCAGATGATTCATCCCAATGAGTCAATTCCTTTTAGTACCCAGAACATAGGGTTTGATATGATAATAAGATAACTTGAATTAATGGCAGCCAGTTCACCTTCTCTTGTGTTTCTTGGCTATCTTACAACACAACCACACAACAGACTTTTCAAGCAACTGGCTGCTTTTCCACTTAGACAGGGAGCCCATTTGTGTTAGTCGAAAGACGCATGTCACAGTGTTTTTTATCAAATGTCAGAAAGAATGTTTGCCAAGGACGGACTCAAGCTCACAACCCCTGGAGTGACAGCCTGAGTCGCTACCAATGAGCTTACAAGGCTCGGCAAGAGAAATTGGAAATGCCCTCTTCACTCCCCCGTATCTCGACACTGAACGTGTATTGCCTACCTCATCGTGAAATTGTATTCTCTGTGTTTCAGCTTCCTGATAGTCACTGCGGATCCTGGCTGCCGTCCTCTCCGCTATAGAAATCTTCTTCTCCTGTTCAGCGTTGTTCTCTATCTCATGGTCCAAGAACTGCTGCTTCTCTTTTATAAGCTCCTCTCTCTTTCTCACTTCAGCTTTAACTCTTGCAAGTTGCTATAATGTTGAAATGAAATGTTAAATATTTCATTCTACAAAAGGTTAAAGACATCTTTTAATGAAATCTGGATTATATTAATCCTGTTTTTTGAGTTGTTATAAAAACCTTTCATAATTGAAAACTTTCACACATAATAATGCAGCAAGCGGTCTCATAGTATTATGGAATATTCTCATTTTCCCAAAACTCTTTAACCTGTATTTGCTGCCAAAGTCAATTAAAGGCTTTTACAAACAATACAGATTCAGGTTCATAAAGATCTGTCTCTCCTGAAATCTGCATTGTTTGCCATTTTAGAAATTAAATTTTATTAAATTCCCGTTGGACAAATGAAGTGGTCCAATTTTCAACATGATGAGTTGACTTTGTGAAATTCGGCAGTGAAAGAATTAACAATAGCATAAATCGAATATTAACAGATGGTATAACTATTTTCTTAGAAGTGTTCAAAATTGATGACTCTTAGTTTAAACTTATTTATTTTACATCAATTGGGAAACAAGCTTTCAGCTTATATTAATCACGTTCTATGTTTGCTTCCTGGAGCCTTAACCAGTACTCTCGCCGTTTTTGTGGAAAAATCCCATAAGTCAGAGCCCGCTCATCAAAAGACTCGAACCCGGAACCTTTCGATACGAGAGGCTGTCGCTCTTCCTCTGCAACACTGTCTTCAAAAATGGTTGGTAAAACAACAACTAGTAACTATTAAAGAACTTACAGCAGCCAGGAGGTCCATTTCCTTATCACGCCTCTGCATCTGTTCAATTGTATTCTCCCACTGTCCTATCAATTCTTGTCTTTCTTGATGAGCTTTTCTAAAATCTTCGGCCGTCTTATCTAACTCAATCTGAAAAAATTAATTAATGATGACATTGATTGATTTATCAATTTAATGGGATTGAAACATCATTTTAAAAAAACATATCACGGTGGCCAGTTCACTTTCTCATGGGTTTCTTGGGTTCTTTCATTTATAGAGAATTAACATGAGTTTAGATAAATGTTTTTTAAAGTCATCTGCTGCAGATTTGTTGTATGTGGGGAAAAGTTAAAAAGGTATGACGAGCAAATGATGTAATGTAATTTGTGTCTTTCTTGTAGACATTACACACTCAATATAACAAAAAAACTGCGTCAGATTTAAGAACATTTCTCATTTTCTTACGCTTTCAAAAAATTGTCTGCTGCTGCAGAGACCTCAAAAGTCATCTATATGAAAAGAAATGGTTGAAAAATCTGTTAAAGTCTTGGTAAAGAGTTTTTATACCTGAGCTGTAAGCGTTTCTGTTGTCTCGTGATCCAAACGTCTCCTTTTTACTGCTGATTCATCTGTCAACTTTTCCATTCTCAGAGATAATTCCTGAAATAAAAATAGTAATCATTAATATCACCTGATCAAATTTTATTTTTTAGTCATTAGATTATAAATTAGAAAATAAACCTCTGTTTTGAAAACATCAAATTATATAATTTGTCATTAAAGACAATTTACCTTTTAGAGTTGAAATGTTACAAAGCATTGCAATATATTAAGGTATGTTATGCATAAAGATTTTAGCGCCAATGTCAATGTTGAGGTTTATGCAAACAATACAGATTCAGGTGAGTCAGCTCAAAACTAGCTGTTTCATCTGAAATCAGCATTGTTTGCTCTTTAGTTACGAATTTTCAAAAACTGTTATTACATGAAATATGGTTGTGTCTGATTTTGAACATGGAAGGTTCTACTTTAGGGAATTTTGTACTGAAAGTGCAAAAGAAATATTTTACATCTTAAAATGAATATCCAATGGACATCCAGGGTCACAAATCAACTTTTCTGACAGGCTTCCATGTAGAGTCAGTTTTGTAATATAGTTTTTTTTTGAAAATTGCTTGTTGAACATCAAACCTTTTAAACACTGTAGCTGAAACATTAATTATCAATTTAGGAAAATGGAGAGCTTGATGTTTACTACTTGAGTATTTTAAGATCAGCTCCAATAGTGCTATAGGTGAAAAGTACTTTAACACTCTACTAGATGAAAATTAATGACAGTACAGATCCTGATCTGAATGAACACTTATCACAAATTTCCAAATGCCTGTTTACCTTTATCAGAGTTCATTTAATACAGAAATCTAAAAATATTTTGCCCACCTTAATTTTACTCTCATCATGCCTCGAGTATTTTTGAATAGCCATAGAATCCTCATCTTTCCTTGCTGATTCTTCTAGCCATGCTTCCAGTGCTTGCTGATCCCAGTTCATCTGAGATTTCATCTCCTCTAACTTTTGGGTCTGCTTGAAAATGTTATTCTGAAAAAATAAAATCAACTCTGAAGATGCAGTTTAATGAGTGGGGGATGTACTGCCTTTTAAAAAAAGAATACAATTACAGTCTAAGCAAACTGACCCAAAATGCAGTCAAATTAATTCATAATGGAAGAACGTCAATGCATAACATTGTTGAAATGGGTTTCTTTTTATGATACAGTTTATAACTAGGCAGTGAAGTCTTCTTTAAGATTATATTATTCAACAAAAATAAGAACTCATAACACTAGACTTCTAATTAATATACTTATTTAACCTCCAGACCCTATGTTATGTATACTCATTGAGACTATTCATTAGAGTATCCACAGCAAAATGTTCTATTGAGAAACAAGAGCGAAACAGAGGAAAAAAGATCTGTTTGCTTCTTCTTTATTAAGCCTTTCCCTCATATAGACGCTTTCTAATGCCTCTGCAGCAGACGGCGTTTTGAAAACATAGTGACAAAAGAAGAAATTGCTCAAAACGAGCAATTTCTCCTTTTGCCACAATGTTTTCCACTTTTTGTCATCTATATAGGTTATCCATTCAATTATGGAGATTTTCTATGTTTTGACAAAATATGTTCAAAGTCGTCTGCTGCAGAATTGTCGTATGAGGCAAAGGGTTAACCGTTTGGTTGAGTCATAAGAGAAATATAAGTGGGAAAAGACATGAATACTCCTCCTTATCTAGTCCTCTGATGGTCTACAACTTACCTCAAAGACATTCTTTTTCTCTTTCAATTCCTCAATCTCTTTTTCCAGTTTCATGATCTCCTGTTTAAGTCTTCCTTCTTCTCTCTCAGCAATAGATAGGAGATGACTTTCTGTTTCAACTTCTTTCTTCCTGGCATTGACCAAACCCTATCATATAGAAAAGTACTTAGATAAATTAAAATACATGATCTAAAAATAGAATTCAAGACAATGTTTCATTAACAATTCAATTCAATTCAATTTTATTCAGGCAAGTCGGCACATAAGTACCATTGGCCATTTACAAGTATATACACGTGAAGAATATGGCTCAATGACGTAAAATACATTACAATTACATAATTTATATACATGAATACAAAAGAAGAAAAATTAGTTATAATATTTCAGATAAGTACTATTATGTTTAGATAACCAAGAATCATTTTCAATGAATACAATTGGCAAATAATTCTTAGTTATTACTAAACACCATATTTTGATTAATACAATATTCTCTATACTCAGACGCTTTTGAAATATAATTTGCAATATTCATTTGAACTTTTTTACTTTTTGAAGATAATAAGTTAATAAATCGAGAAATAGAAGGCCATGAAGTTGATATATATTGTGTACGTATGTTTCTATAATTCAAACATACAAGAAGAAAATGATATTCGGATTCTAAAACCTTTTGCGAACAAAAAATGCACGTTCTATTGCTCCGTTCGATTCCTAAATATCTACCCGTTTCGATGGCTAATTTGTGTCCAGAAATTCGAAAGAGTGTTAATTGTTTTCTTAGTTTGTCATTTTGAATATTTAGTAGATATGATTCAAGTTCAAAAGTAATCTTAAATTTGCGGTAATAATCAAGTTTTGGAGATGAATCAATAACTGCATGCCAATTTTGGATATAGTTGTCTCGAATTCTCTGTTTAACTAGTTTTATTGTTCCTGCAGATGTGTTCTGTTCTAACCATAAGTTGCTCATACCTAATCTGTCTAAATACCGTTTCACTTTGGTCGACCACAAAGTATTATTGCTATTTGAAATAGAGCATTGCTTAAGGAAAACATCATGTAGTATTGAATTCTGATTATTTTTCATTTTTGACCAGAACTTAAGTGTACGTTCGATGCCTATAATCGATAACGGAAATCTCCCTAGTTCGCCTAGTACTGTTGCATTTGTTGTTTGTTGTTTAACGCCAAGGATATATTTGCAAAACTTAATATGTAATCTATCTATTTCAGAAAATTGATAAATACCTAAGACTTCGGAAGCATAAAGAAGAATAGGTGTTACCATACTGTCAAAAAGAAGTAATTTAGTTTTGATGTCGAACTTTATACGCTTAAATAGTATAAAAAGACCATTCATTGCTTTTAAGGCTTGTTCAGAAAGGGCTTTTGCAGCGCTATTTAAATTTCCATTCTTTGTAAATTTGATCCCAAGATAAGTGAAACTATCCACTACTTCAACTTTTTCATTATTGATAAACCAATCATAATTTAAGGATTGTCTCCCTTTTTCAAAAATACAAATTTTAGTCTTTTTCACATTTATGGTTAGGCCCCATGCTGTAGAATATACGTACAAACTATCTAAAAGGGACTGTAAACTAGACTTATCAGTTGTAAAAAGAGCAATATCGTCCGCAAACATCAACATATATATAGATAGAAGATTTAAATCAGATTCAGTGAGATTATTAAAATTCATATTCTCGCTTATGTCATTAACAAATAAAATGTATAAAATAGGTGAAAGAGGTTCCCCTTGTTTCAAACCTATCGAAACATCAAAGAACTCGGACAAATTGAAATCTGTAGATCTTACACATGAAGACAATTTATTATATATTGATTTTATGATATTTACAAACTTGGTGCTAATACCAAGTTTCAGTAGTTTTTGCAATAGATAGCTATGAGGAACAGTATCGAAACATCTTTTGTAGTCCACAAAAGCGCAAAATAATTTGCTTTTACTTGCTAGGATGTTTTGTATGATGCTATGGAGAATAAAAATGCAATCAACTGTGCTCTTTTTATCTCTGAAACCAAACTGGCAATCATTGATTATAGCTTCATTTTCACAAAAAGCATTAAGTCTATTCCTCAAACATAATGAGAATATTTTACCGAGAGCACATATTAATGTTATTCCCCTATAGTTAGAAGGGTCATTAACAAGTACAAGTATAGCTTTCACATATTCAAGAATTATCATTTTCATTTACAATATATATATGCAAATTATATAAAATAACTAATAAAAAAGTACTACTACAAATTAATATACAATATGTGTACATTTGATTAATTTTAAGTTTAATTAGGAAATATTTAAATGATTGGAAAAAATAATACCATACATTTACCATTTAAGTTCTTCATAAGTAGCAGTTAGTATCTGGTTTACCTGAGTATGATGCAATTCTTGTCGAACATTTTTAAGATGCTCTGACATCGCATGTATCCTGTCATCAAATTCCTCAACATCATTCCTCACACCAACTATTTGTTTTTGCTTCTTTTGAACCTGTTAATTAAAAATAAAGTACATGTATCTCTCATTAATTACCATATCATTTAAAAATAATGGAGGTGCAACATATTTCTTTTAAAACCATAATGTCATTCTGTTGATTTAAATCTGAAGCCTCATAGGCTTTTACTCATTTACTTTCAATGTGATATAATACAATTCTTTCCACAAAGGATTTCTAAAAGAGTAAATGGAAAATGAAAGTAATTCAGACACCAAGTGTTTTTATTCCTAATGCCCTATCATCTATATGTGTTGCAGGGTTCGTTTTAGTCATTGAGATAAGCACTTGCCTCATTGTCCCTCACAAGTATAATTTGCTTGGAGCAAATGAAAAAGCTGTTGATAGTGAAGTGTTTAATCCTAAAGTTTTTTGGAAAATGAGATCCAAATAAAAATTCTGTTCAGCTAAACAGAAATACTTAAAACTTGGTACATGTAGGACCATGCAAGGCATTCTTTTAACCTTAAGTAAGCTATATACTTAAATGATTCTCGAAAAGGAAGTCTGAATCATTCAGACTTTCGCTTCTTTATTTTATTATATTATAATTAGTGTTTTTTCTTAACCCAAATTGGGCCCCATGCATAATCAAAAGACTACTCTTTTTTTCACAAAAGTAGGCCTAAATTTCACAAAGTCTTCCTTTCATCACATTTTACATGACTTAATTTTCACAATTGACCGGCCCTGGTCACAAAACATTGATAAAAAACACCTGTCTGTTTTTTATTTTGGCAAGGGACATCCAGGGCCGGCCCTGGCTCAAATTTTTTTGGAGCCAATGCTTGAGCCATTTTTGAGACATCTGAGCCATAAACAATATTTCTTTGCAAATTGATAGAGAGAGACAACATAGCTTATCATAGTTCACATTTATCTAAATGTTCATTTAGATGAGGATTTTACTGCAAACATAATGTTATTTATAATAAAAACTTTATAAAAAAAAGGGAACTAAATTAATGTATGCTTTTGTTTCTTTATATGTCACATGATTACTTAATGATTGTTGAAATCATAAAAAAATATAAGGGGTACAATCTTGTTTGGCACACCCTGTACATTATTTTTGCATAGTCTTGTGTGAACTGATTTCCTTCTGCAGCATTAGTACTACGGAGAAAATAATCTTTACGGTAAATGTTATTTTTTTTTATTTTTCCAGTAGGAAGTTTAATTAATTGCACAATGCAGTTTCTACACAACTGGTAAAAAGTAATAGTAAAAAACACTGTTTTGTGATAATGTTGTAAAATAATGAAATCTGAATTTTGATAATTTTTTCGAGCGAATCAAATATAACACTGGATGAAGTAGATTGTAAACAAACTTTGACGTTATTGAACTACATGTTAACTTATACGTGCGTGAAGAAAAAAGTATTGAACATAGGTGAATGGACGATACAGATTTGGTAAACCTATATAGTGATTTAGATTTATAATTATTTTGTTTGGTGTTTTAAATTGATCGCCGACAAACATCAAAATCCACCGGCCTTTAATTGCTGCTAATTTAACCAATTTACGCATTAGGTCACAGTCAATTAGAGTGACTTGTTTTCAATCAAGAAAATTAATACGTAATTGGTCAGTCTTTAATTGTAAACAAATTAAAGCAGTTTGTTTAAAATATCCACTCTCCATAATCGCGCGTATGTCAACAGTTTGACATTGTACACAAACACTATACACACGCTGACTGGTTTAAATTAGTTTACCCGATATTTTACCCAATAGTGATACACGATATCGTCTACATCCGTGAACCAGTCAAGTCTATTGATACTTCTGGTAATGACATACGTAAGATTTTAAGATGTAGATTTTTCGCCAATAATTTCTTATGAGACACGGCTTGAGCCACTTTTGTTTTTTCTGAGCCAATGGCTCAAGTGGCGAACAACAGCGCGAGCCCTGACATCTAAATACTCCACAGTAATTTCCTTTCACATGCTATATTTGACTTTTGAAACAAATTGATTATGATCAGGAAATGCAAAAGCAGACAGTCCCTTATACAGGAAATTAACAATATGAAAAATAAGCCTGTCTTTCTATGAAGGTCTATCAAAAATGAAGCTTCCCATAAAACCCCATTAACCCTTTCGGCTCCAAATGCGCATATATGCGACAGCTTGGCTCAGCGCCGAAGTCGCATTTATGTGACTTTTGTAATGCCCCTCGTATAGTTACTGCTGAGCCAAGCTGTCGCATATATATGCGACTTCGGGCCGAAAGGGTTAACAAAAATAAATGAAAAAGGTATAATAAAAATAAAATTTTCTTAGACTGTTAATAAAACTGATTTCTTTTTGAAATCAGTTACTACTCGGATGACTGATACGTCATATCATCGTCGTATCAGTCATCCCAGGTTACTATTATTTCTAAGAAATGCCTGATTTTATTTGGCGCTGAGAACAACTTTCTGCTATTTATTTGGCGCCGAAAGGGTTAAAATGTCCAAAAGATTGCCTTTTGCTTTGATTGCTTGCGTTTAATGAAAGTCAGTCTGATACATTCAAATCATTGTAAAATGATATTCAGGCCTGGTTAAATTTAAACTGGTAAAAAGTTCACAGGGTTTTAGTCACAAATCATTACTTGTTTGGTTTAAATGTGATAAATCTGTTAAAAAGGCATGTTCTTATAACCAAAAATAAAGAAATATGTACTGCATTAACACATACTACACTGAAAAGAAATTCATATACGAATACCCCACCCACCATTTTTACATAGTTAAATTAAATAAATTCAGCTTACATCGTCCTCTAACGTTTTATTTTCCACATTAGCGACGGGCATACTAAGCCCTTCGTCCCATTCCATTTCACTGAGGATGCTGGCATTATCTCTGCTTCCCCTACTCATATTTGTTACGTTGAATTGAACTTTTACAGATAAAAAACTTCAGAGAGCAGACATTTGTTTCTGTATTGCTTTGGATACAAGGTACCCGTATGTTGTTTATAAACAAAGGGACGCTACTGTCACAGTATGAAAAATAAATTAAAATGTCTTAGGAATCAGTAAAGTGTTTGGATAAACATTTTGTTAAATTCTTTCTTTAAAAATTACGAAAGAATTTTGGAATTAAATCAGATCCTATTGATAGTGAGGAACACTTGTTCAAAATTCCCTGTTTAGTTTTGTTAAGTCTAGACCTGTCTTTTATTTTATTTTTTCTAGCAGTACTTTGATTTTAAAATGTAAACTCTTCAAATTAGAGGTTTCTGTTTATTTTTTTTCGATCGAAACCGAAAGTTACTATTTTCGTTTTGTAACACAAAGGCACCAGTCATGAGTAGATCTTTTACAACACGACCGACAGCGACCAACACCCGCGGAAGGGGCAGAGGTACACCTACAAGGACTACTCCTGTCAATAGACCATTAAATGAAGTCAGTGGGGCTAGACCCAGGGTCCCAGGAGCCCCGGTGAGAGGGGGACTACCAGGACAAGAAGTTCCCGATCCGTCGCAAAATGATTCCAACCCAAACCCAGAAATCGAACAGAGAATGACATAGTAGGTTTATGGATATTTTAGCTCCAGATAATATGTTATGATATAACCTGTGATATAGATTCATGAGATTTCAGGCCTCTGCAGGAGATTACATTTAAAAACATTTATCAGAAAATAAAAGTTCTTTAATGTAAGCAATTTACATGTAGTAAACAATTTTGAATTGATAAAGTTTCATAAATGGTATTAATAGATTTCCCTCTTTGCTGCTTAGGGTTGTAGGGTTACGGTCCCTAGGTTGACCGAAATAGACAGAAATTGACTTCACACTCACCAAAATCGACGTTCAATATTATGATTTATGTGATATACTAAACATTAAAGTAATAATAAGATACTTTAGTGTTTATTTGATCACTAAAATGTAATAAATAACTTGATCAAATAAACACTAATGTATCTTATTATTACTTTATTGTTTAGTACATGTACGAGGGACGTTCGGAAAGTTTTGAGACTATCTCTATATTTTAATGATAAGTCAGAAACAGTGAATAAAACTTCGCACAGTGTATTTTTAAGTTATAATCTACTGAATGGTACAATTTTCATACAAATAACGCAATATATACATTAACAACAATACAAAGAAAACGATATATACAAGGTCCCCGGCGCAGTAACGTCGTTTTTCACGTAACGTCTAAAACATAATGCTGTTTTAACGTAGTTCCTAATTTAACTCCTTCTCAAAATATTGCCCGATGAACTGTACACATTTCGCATGTCTTTTCATCCAATTTTCAAATACAATCTTCTGTCAAAATCATGTGGGCAGTCGCTCCACCAATATAGCACAAATTTGCAATATTCTTCACAGTCATTCACCGATTTGTATCAAGCGCGTTCTTTACAAAATCGCAACCTTTTCATCAACAACAGACGGACAAAAAGATATGTGTTTATACTTTGTACATGTTCTCATGTCACGGAAACATTTATTCAATCTGTCCACAAGTGCCCTGCTCACATATTCACCGCTATAAGCCCTCTCCAACAGCTCCTTTGTTTCCGGTGGCGTTTTCCCGAGGTTGACCCAATTTTTAAATGAAAATCAGCTGTTCGCCTTTTGTTTGCGTCTGCATTATGTGCTTAGTAAGTTTGATTCTCTAGGTGCGTGTATTTAAATTATTACTTCCGGAATACTTTCAGCAAATGATGTTATGAATCAAGTATGACATCATGTATGTTTTACAACGTTTCGCACGTTTTTAGTATGAATGTGTGTTCATTATAGTGCAGTGTAATCGAGAAATTTAGGGTTGCGCCGGGTCTTTAAAACGCATGTTGCTACGGATACGAATATAAAACTATGGCTGACATCACAATACTATTATCTGAACAAAAGCTTTTGAAATATAATATTCTCATAAAAACTTAAGTTTCATAATGATTTGTCAAAGGAAAAGTGTTAAATGGTCGTTGTCTCAAAACTTTCCGAACGTCCCTCGTATATTACATAAATAATAATATTTTACGTTGATTTCGGTCAGTGTGAAGTTAATTTAGCTCTTTTTCGGTTTGAGGTTGATTTCTGGTGACTGGTAAGGTAAGCATTATGACTGATCATTGTTTGTGTGACTGTCAGGATATGGTAAGGACCAGTAGTGCTTAACTTACCAATGACAAATTTGATTTATACCTGAAAAATGTTGAAAGGGGCATTAAACACTCTCCAAAATTAAAGAAATGCTTTCAACTCTTACCACAGAATTGAAAATGATGAGGATGAGGATTATAAGCAAAAGCTTGATAAAAAAATGATCAATCAAGGATGAGATAAGGAGAAATAAATAGGTCAACCAGATAATAATAAAATCTCTCTTATAACTCAAATGAAAATTTATCCTTTCCCACATACAACTTCGAAAATAGGCAGGCACAAATACAGACTATCTTAATAAATGAAAATATAGTTTTTCAAATACAGTTGAAAACATTGACAGGAGTAATTGCTTATTTTGAGCAATTACCCCATTTGCCACAATGTTTCATCTTCTGCAAATGTGTCTGCATATAGGAAAGGATTAAAAGAGTATACAATTATGCTATTAAACAACTTTGAAAATGTCTATAAATTAAAGTGCTAATTTTTAATACTTGAACAAATGTTAAAACATTGTAGCAAAAGGAGAAAATGCTCATAATAAACTGTGTCTTCTTTTGCCACAATGTTTTCAAAAGGTACTGCAGAGGATTCAAAATGTGTCTGCAAGTGAGAAAGGGTTAACTAGAGCTCAGTTCAAACTTCATCATCCAAATCTCCTTTTTTTTTAAAAACCATTTACCTGATATGATACTTGGGCGTTGGCATGCAAACAAATTTTGGGAAAAGGGTGTGTTGCATTCTAAAATAAGACCACTGTGACCTTGACCTTTGGTCTCTTGATTTGAAGAAAAATTATAAACTGGAAACATAGAACAAACATAACAGATCAAGAAAATTGTGTTTGAATTTTCTATTCCATACTTGCTTACTAATTACTAATTATCTACAGGTAAAGATAAAACAAACATCTATAGTACATGTATATTATACACAAATATATATAGATAATAATTATTAATACTAATGCTGATAAAATTGATATTGATAAATATATATACAATGTGAAATGTGAAATACAATATAAATATTCAACGTTTATAAGTGCTAGAGAAAATAATTCACATAATATGTATACATATAAGTGGTTTCTTTAGTATATTTAATACAAAATTGACAAGGTTATCAATTATTGAATTGTCAATAGAAAATAACACTTCACACATTTTTTTGAACACTAAGTCAATCAATGAAATGGTTATTTAAATATTTTTTCTAACTACTTTATATACTATAAAAGTGAGAATAAAATAATAATGTAGATTGCATGAGGGACTGTGGAAGTTTAGCATATTAGTATTTGTTACCCCTGACTTTAGACTCTCTTTAGCCCTCTCTCACATACAACAAATCTGCAGCAGACAACTCTAAAAGCCTCTGGTTAAAAATATGGTAAACCTTTATAAAGGAAAGTTTAATCATATAATAGAGTTGAAAACATTGTAGCAAAAGAATAATTTGCTAAAAATGATAATTTTCTTGTTTTGCCACAATATTTACAAAAGTCGTGTTAAAATGCGTCTGCGGGTGATAAAGATCAAATTACGCTAAATACATCCGCTGTCTTGCTGATCTACAGTACTATAGTCCCTAAAAAACGAGTAATGAGTGTAAACCATCACCAGAATGTATTGAACATATGACATTGAGTTTAAATGCATTGTGAATGTGTATAGGATGCACTGGAACTGATTGATTTTAATACTTTTAGTATTTTGACCTAGTTTGAAAGTGAAAGTAGAGAATGCTAAACACCGGTTTTGTGCGGGCCTGATTTGGTCCAAAATGACGGTTACCATTTTTGCCTGGTGAGTTCTTTCTTACATAATGCATGACCGGTCTATGCCCTACTCTTATCTATGTACTGATACACCTCTAGAGGTCTATATAAACATCACTTTTCAAAGAAGTTATCTGTGACTCACAATTTACAAAAAAAAAATCTTATTCATTTTAGTCAAGGTGGATACTCGATGATAACACCAAATGAAAGAAAAAGACAAGAGATCGCGGAAAGTAAGTAACTGTTGTCCTGCATGTTTTACTTTTACATAAATTATAACTGCTTTCCTTAGGATGAAACATTTCCCAGATACAGACAACCTTATAGACCTCTGTATCAGACCTTCTGAAAACATCATATAAAAAGGAGAAATTGCTTAACCCTTTCCCTCATACGACAATTCTGCAGCAGACGACTTTGAACATATTTTGTCAAAACATAGAAAATCTCTACAATTGAATGGATAACCTATGACTAAAAGTGGAAAACATTGTGGCAAAAGGAGAAATTGCGCGTTTTGAGCAATTTCTTTCGGTATTAGTCCTCTAAACCCTATGTTGTGGGTACTCAATAGATTCAGCTCACTGAGAAAAATACCTCTTGAAATTGATTGATTGGGGTTTAACGCCGTTTTTAACAATTTCTCAGTCATATCACGGCGGCCAGTTCACCTACTCATATGTTTCCTGGTTTTCGCACACAAGTACTCCACACAACAATCTTCCCAAGCAACTGGCATAGACTTAGCCCATTGGTGGAAGACGAATGACGCATGTCGCAATGACTTTTGTCAAACGTCCGAAAGAAAGTTGGCCGAGCCGGGGTTTGGAACTCACAACCCCTGGATTGACAGCCTGCATCGTTACCGACTGAGCTACCGGGACTCGACATATCATCTCAGTGAGAAAAATACTTCTTAGAATCCTCAACATACATATGTAGAGCTTAATCCTCTTTCACTTGCAGATGCATTTGCAGCAGACAACTTGCGCAAACATTGTGACAAAAGAAAAAATTGCTAAAAATGATTTGAACAATATTTAACAATTAGACTCATGTAAATTAACCCTTTTCCACATACAACAATTCTGCAGTAGACGACTTTGAAAACATACCCGAAAACAATTGGAAACTCCCTTTAAATGAAATAATTTACAATAATTGAAAAGAGTTGAAAACATGGTGACAAAAAGAGAAATTGATTTCTTCTTTTGTTGACATTTTTTCAAAAAGCTGTCTGCTGCAGAGGCGTCAGAAAGCATCTTTATGAGGGAAAGGGTTAATTAATGGATATTTTTCACATTTTTGCCAAGATGTTTCCAAAAGCATGGGCTGGGGATTTGTTGTATGTGGGAAAGGGTAGATTGCATAATAAGAGAAGTAGTTTTGTGGAAAGACCTGTTTACTCCCACATATCTAAGTTTCATGATATTCCTGATTCCTATATTATAGTGGCAAAGAAAGAGGAAGATGCCTTTGCTTTACACAAAGAGAAAAACACACAGAAAACATTTAGTTATGTTGGAACAGTGGGTAAGTATTTTATAGAAATGAAGGAACAGGTTCAACCATTTTTCCACATGCAGATGCTTTCTGAAACCTCTGCAGCAGACGACCTTTGAAAACATTGTGGCAAAAGAAGAAATTGCTCTTGTTATAGTGTTTTCGACTCTTTTGGATAATTAAACTTTTCTTCATAGGAATTTTCTATAATTTTACCTAGCTGTTTACAAGGTTGTCTGCTGCTAATATTTTCTGTATGTGGGAGAGTAGTGTTAATATTCTATAACCCTTTCCCTCATACAACAATTCTGCAGCAGACGACTTTGAACATATTTTGTCAAAACATAGAAAATCTCTTTAATTGAATGGATAACCTATGACTAAAAGTGGAAAACATTGTGGCAAAAGGAGAAATTGCACGTTTTGTGCAATTTCTTCTTTTGTCACTATGTTTTCCAAAAGCCGTCTGCTGTAGAGGCGTCAGAAAGCGTCTATATGAGGGAAAGGGTTAATTACTTCATTATGTACACTGAAATGTTTCCTGTTGGCTTTTTATTTAAATCTAAATGTACCAGTATTAACCCTTGCCCTCATACAACAATTTTGCAGCAGACGACTTTGAACATATTTTGTCAAAAAATAGAAAATATCTATAATTGAATGGATAACCTATGACTAAAATTGGAAAACATTGTGGCAAAAGGAGAAATTGCTTGTTTTGAGCAATTTCTTTTTGTGTCACTATGTTTACAAAAAGCTGTCTGCTGCAGAGGCACAGAAAGCATATATATGAGGGAAAGTACAAGCTTTTTCGCTTTTCAAGTATTTCTTTATCATTTAATAGTTCACATGTTTTAAAGAGTGATGTACCATTCAATTATTATTTATGATACAAAAAGCAGTGTATTATCACTGAAAATATGCATAATTGTAGGCGGTAGTCAGGTCACCCAAGCACAATCAAGGCAGCAGACGGTATATAACAGTCCAACAAAGACTGGTAAATTGGTAAGTTAAACACTTTCTCACATACAGCAAATCTGCAGCAGACGACTTTGAAAGCATTAACACAAAAATATGGAAAATCTCTGTAAATAAAAATCAATTATTGAATTGAGTTGAAATAATTTTGGAAAAAGGAGAAATTGCTGGTAATGCAATGATAATTGCTCAAAGCTGATAATGAGCAATTGTTTTCCTTTTGCAAAAATGCTTTTGAAAGTCGTCTGCTGCAATTGCATCAGAAAGATGTATCTGATATAGACAACTTTCACTGCCTCTGCAGCAGATGACTTTTGTAAACATAATAGAAAAGGGAGAAATTGATAATTCTTCGCGAAGTCTCCTTCTTTGATTTTCCAGATGTTACATAATAGATTCTATTCTAAAATTGAAGAATACCATTTTTGTGGCCAAATGCATTATTAACCCTTTCCCACATACAAAAAATCTGCAGCAGTCGACTTTGAAAACATGGTGACCAAAATCTCCATAAAAAATAGCTTAACCGTTTCCCTCATACGACAATTCTGCAGCAGACGACTTTGAACATATTTTGTCAAATAATGGAAAATCTCTATAATTGAATGGATAACCTATGACTAAAAGTGGAAAACATTGTGACAAAAGGAGAAATTGCACGTTTTGTGCAATTTCTTCTTTTGTTACTATGTTTTCAAAAAGCTGTCTGCTGCAGAGGCATCAGAAAGCGTCTATATGAGGGAAAGGGTTAATTGTTAAAAAGAGTTGAAAACATTATTTCAAAAGGGAAAGTTGCTCATCATGAGCAATTTCTCCTTTTGCAATAATGTTTTCAAAAGTCATCTGCTGCAAAAGCGTCGTAATGCGTCTGCAAGTGGGAAAGGGTTAATTATAAAGATCACTTCTCTGTTATTTGTCCATCTACATGTATCTGTTTGTCACACATTCACTGACTGACATGTTGAATTCCATCAAGCACCCTTTTTAATTAAAGGCCATTTAACTCGACAGCAAAGAAAATCAAGAATTGGGTTTCTTTGTGAATTAAGGATTTAAATGGTTTTAGAATGGTTGAGAACACATGTATGCCTTTATCTGAGACTTGTACCCTATCAACTGTCTGTAAGGTGATGTTTATATTGCTAGTATATAGGGGTCTGTTCCTGATCTTTACTGTTTGTCTGTTTTACAGTTATATACCATTTTTATTGTCATCAAGTAGTTAACCCTTTACCACCTACAGACGCCTCTTTCAGCAGACGACTTTTGAAAACATGGTAGCAAAAGGAGAAATTTCTCCTTTTGCCACAATGTTTTCAACTACATGTATATTCAGTCATTATACAGTCAATTAAGACATTTTTCGTACTTTCGCCAAGATATTTTCAAAGTTGTCTGGTCAGAATTGTTGTATGTGGGAAAGGACTAAAACTTCTTGGTGATGGTAAACAAAATCAAATTCATTGTTGTTTATACATGTGATATATATATAGAGGTTATTCAACTTACTTTTTGAAAGATAAGAATATAATTCACAAGCCGTCTCATGAATGGGAGTGACGTCACGAGTGACGTAGTCAAGAGTGGCTCCTCCCATTCACAAGACGGCGAGTGAATTATATTCTAATCTTTGAAAAAATGAGTTGAATAATCTGTTTATTACATTTCATTGTTATTTGTTGTAATACATTACATTTTTAAATATGTGTCTTCAACCATAGTTTATATTTACTGTGGAATATTGTTTGTCATTTGACCTACTTTGCGCATTATTTTCGGATGAGGCGTGGCCATAAAAAAAAAGGGAGGTGCACGCATGCGCAATTGTGTAGTAGATTATAACACTGGTGTGTAATAACAATAAATCAACGATTATGAATTTTCTTTCACCGAGATATCCTTATCTTTGATGGATAGAAATGTAATAAATATATATAATGTTCTATAGATTGCACAACAGCAACGAAAATCTTTTGTGAAACAGAAAGATGAGGAAGAAATGCTCAAAAAGAAAGAGACCCAAAGATTAAAGGTATCAACATTTCTGTTACAAAAAAGTTCATTTACCCTTTCCTGCATGCAGAAGCATTTGAAAATATTGTGGCCAAAGGAGAAATTGCTCACAGTGAGCAGTTTCTCATTTTACAAAAATGGTTTGAACTTGAATGAATAAATTTGCTTTCATTTTTTCCAAACTTGTCCTCAAGCTAACAGAGCTTTTTTAGTTTGAGCATCATGCTCAACTTTAGCATCATGCTCAAACTAAAAATGCTTCGTAACCATGGCGACAAACTCCAAACATTGTTTTTATTCTCATCGTTGGTTTGTAATTTCACCCTATTTTGCAATGAGCATATTTCATAAATTTGTAACTCAAGCATCTAACTTCAACAACATTATTTCTATTACATGCTCAAATTGAGTAAGTTTCATAACCTCGGCCCCTGGATCTAGTCTGTTTGCAAAGGCATAAACGCGTTACTATCAAGTAAAGGGTTAAGGCAGATCACTGATTATCAACCTGGCATTAGGGATCCTAAAATGTGGCTGCTTACAACAAAAGGTTGCTTAATATCTGTTATCTATTATATGTTCTTAATAAATGATGCCATCAACACACGATTGACTGTATTGAACTGATATTTGTTAGATAAAATTGTGATATATTTAATTGACAAAGTAATTATGATTATTCATCAATAGAAATATTCCCTGTTACTTGAATTACTAGCTTTGATTCTAATCAAACACCTTCCATTATAGAAAACCTGGTTTCATGGAATTTCCATGTCTTGTTTATATTTATGCCTAGATGTTTTCAAATTCGTCTGCTAAAGATTTGTTGTATGGAAAAAGGTTAGACAACTTTCAGCCAGTCATCAAACCAGTCACAACTTTTATTGAATTTTAGTAATTAGAAAGATCATTGTCGCACCATAGAGTTATGACCGCTTAATTATTGAATCTTTGCCAAAATTAACCTTGTGGACTTTCTAATGTTGATAAGGAAAAATAGTTTTAGGCTAGCAATATTGCTGTTACACAAACTGCAACATAACCACTGAGCACTTTCCCACATACAGACTCTTTCTGACCGCATTTGCAGCAGACAGCTTTTGAAAACATTGTGGCACAAGAAAAAGTTGCTGATCATGAGCAATTTACCCTTTTGCTACAATGTTTTTAACCCTATTGAATAATTTCACTTTCATATATAGATATTTGTATTTGTTTTCCCTGGATGTTTTCAAAATCGTCTGCAACATATTTTTTTTATGTGGAAAAGGATTTACTTTCATATCCTCGTTCATATGATGTCTAAAAAGATAAAATCTAGTGTGAAGCAAGCTTTATGTTTACCTTGTGTAATATATGTTTAGTAAGTATTATGATGATCGGCTTGTACAGAGAGTCTATCCTGAGTGATATCTCAGTGCTCATAACAAACAATATCAGGCTCCAAAACTGTAAAAAGTTTAACCCTTTCCCTCATAGACAATTCTGCAGCAGACGACTTTGAACATATTTTGTCAAAACATAGAATATCTCTATAATTAAATGGATAACCTATGACTAAAAGTGGTAAACATTGTGTCAAAAGGACAAATTGCTCGTTTTGAGCAATTTCTTCTTTTGTCACTGTTTTCAACAAGCCATCTGCTGCAGAGGCGTCAGAAAGCGTTTATATGAGGGAAAGGGAAAGGGTTAAACTGTGCTCATAATTTGTGCTCATGTATCTGATTGGTCAGAAGCAAATTTGTTTTCAAAATTGACCAACTAGGAGCGTTAATAAGAGCACGGAGTTCATATCTGAGCACTGAGTTTTATAGTTTCGGTCCATTGGGTCATTGTGGTCGATTATATATCAACTTCATTTTTTTGTACAAACCTTTTCCACTTGCAGAGCCATTTTGACACATTTGCAGCAGACAACCTCTGAAAATGTTGCTGCAAAGAGAGAATTTGAGCATAATGAGCAATTTCTCCTTTTGCCACAATTTTTTCAACTGTGTTCAATGATTATACATGCACTTTCACATTTAGAGATTGTCCATATTTTTTTGCCAAAAAATTAACTGCTGCAGATTTGATATATGTAGGAAAGGGATAATCAAGCTCAAAAATATTGTTTTTTAGGCTCATCAGAATGAAGAGAGAAAACACAAAGATAGTAGTAAATGGGATGAACAGAGAAGACAGTAAAATAAAACTTTAATTAATTATCTGATTGGACATGTTTAGTTATCTGCTTTTAACCCTTTCCCTCATATAAACGCTTTCGGACGCCTCTGCAGCAGACGGCGTTTTGAAAACATAGTGACAAAACATGCAATTTCTCCTTTTGCCACAATGTTTTCCTCTTTTAGTCATAGGTTAACCATTCAATTATAGAGATTTTCTATTTTTTGACAACATACGTTCAAAGTCGTCTGCTGCAGAATTGTCGTATGAAGGAAAGGGTTAAAGCTGAACATCATATCTCAGTAGGCTGTCAATCCATTGTTTTTGAGTTTGAACCCAAGCACCACCAACATTCGTTTGATGAAAAGCATTGCGACAAGTGTCATTCATCTTTGATTAAATGGGCTAATAGTCTTAATGGAAAATCAGCCAGTTGCCAGTAAAGATTGGTGGTAGGAGGCCCTGAAACACATAGGTAGTTGAACTTGTTACCATTATGACTGAACATTTTTGAGGTATTGTCGGGTATTTCGATACAGGTTTCAAAACTTTGTGGTTGAAGAATATATATAGCTCAGTTTTGATATTTATTTTCCTTTTTCCTAAATTTTTTCGAAAGTCTCCTGTATCAGTTTTCTATATTATGGAGCATGCTAGATCAGCGAGAGATAAATTGTGTTTTAACCCTTTCCCACTTTCAACAAATTTGCAGCAGATGACTTTAATAACATTTAGTTAAAAATCTCTAAAGAAGGTATAATAACTTTAAAAAATTGAAATCATTGTGGCAAAAGGAGACACATCTGCGGCAGAAAATCTTTGAAAGCAATGTCATAAATGAGCAATTTCTCCTTTTGCTACACTGTTTTAGATTCTATTCAATAGTTATATATTAAGTTAACAAGTTTGACCATATGTAAACCTAGATATTTTTACATCAAGTCATTTTCCGATATTCAGACGCTTTCTGACACATCTGCAGCAGACTTCTTTTGAAAACATTGCGGCAAAAGAAGAAATTGCCCATTATTCAATTATGTTCTTTCATTTAAAGAGATTTTCCATATTTTTGACCAAATGTTTTTAGTCATCAGTCGGTAGCAGGCTGTCAATCCAGGGGTTGTGACTTCGAACCCCAGCTCGGCCAACATTTGACAGAAGTCATTGGGACAAGCGCCAGTCATCTTCCACCAACGGGCTATCAGTCTATGTGGAAAAGCAGCCAGTAGCTTGGAAAGAATGTTGTATGAAGTACTGGTGTGATAGAGCCAAGAAACATATGAGTATGAACTGGCCGCCGTGATATGACTGAATATTTTTGTAAACAGTGTTAACCCTTTCTCTCATACGACAATTCTGCAGCAAACGACTTTGAACATGTTTTGTCAAAAGATAGAAATCTCTATAATTGAATGGATAATTAACCTATGACTAAAAGTGGAAAACATTGTGGCAAAGGGACAAATTGCTTGTTTTGAGCAATTTCTTTTTTTGTCACTATGTTTTCAAAAAGCCGTCTGCTGCAGAGGCGTCAGAAAGCGTCTATATGAGGGAAAGGGTTAATTAAACCCTAATCAATCGATCGCTCAACAGATATTATGTTGTTTGTGGGAAAGAGTAAATGAAAGTAATGTCACCTATTTAGGTCTCCCTTTCCCTCATACAACAATTCTGCAGCAGACAACTTTGAACGTATTTTGTCAAAACATAGAAAATCTCCATAATTGAAAGGATAACCTATGACAAAAAGGGGAAAACATTGTGGCAAAAGGAGAAATTGCACGTTCTGTGCAATTTCTTCTTTTGTCACTATGTTTTCAAAAAGCCGTCTGCTGCAGAGGCGTCAGAAAGTGTCTATATAAGGGAAAGGGTTAAATAGGAATATATATATTATATATTATATATTAATATTATATATATTGTCCTTGATCATTTTCTTTGAAAATTTAACACAAGTTCGTCACTTTTGTTTTACAGGACAAATGATGCCTTTTTACGGCGACTTGAAAAGAAAAGCAATCCAGCAGACTCGGGTAAATGAATTTTATGTTTTGTTGTGTAAAAGGATTTTACTGACTCTGATTCGCGATAATGGTTGATGCAACGATAAAAGCATTTCATCTGATGCAGTTTAATGATCCTTTCCCATATATAGACAATTTGCAGCATTTAACTTTGAAAATTTCTAGGCGATAAATAGGAAAAATCACTTCAAATGAAACGATGATATCTTATTTTAGTTGAAAACTTTGTGGCAAAAGGAGACATTACTCATTTCTAGCAGTTTTTATTTGGCAACAGTGTTTTTAAAAGTGGTCGGCTACAGAGGCACGAGAAAGGGTCTGTGTCTGGTTAATGGTCAACATCCCAACATAATTTCTTTTTCCAATTTTACCCTTTCCCACATACAACAAATCTGTAGCAAACAACTTCTTTGAAATCTTCTCGGCAGAAATAGGAAATATGCTATAACCTATAGTTAATTATTGAACAGAGTTTGTGGCAACGGGAGAAATTGTTCATTATCAGTAATTTCATTTTTTTGTCACAATTTTTTTTTAAAGTCGTTTGCTGCAGAGGCATCAACAAGCGTCTATTTATGGGTTAGGTTTAACACTTAACTACATGCTGACGCATCTTCAGCGAATATTAAATCAATTTTTTGGTGATTTTTTTTTTTAAAAATCCAAACAAGTCTTGGTCTGCTGCTGTTGTAAGAGATGTAAACCCATTCCCACATGCAGACGCTTTCTGATGCCTATGTAGCAGACATATGTAGCAGACAACTTTTGAAAATATCGTGACAAATGGAGAAGTTATCCTTTAGCCACAATGTTTTCAACCCTATTCAATTATTAAACTTTAATTACTAGAGATTTTCTGTATTTTTGCAAAGATGTTTTTAAAAAATAATGTAGTATTGACATAATATTGTGAGCTCTTTTGTACAACTTGTAGGTCCAACTAACAACAAAGACGAAGACCCGCTTCGAACCCCAGATCTTCCAGTACCAAGATATGCACCGCCCACAAATGCATCTAGATCTGTGATTAGTCGATCAAATGATGTAACTCCGCCCACTGAAGGTGCTGTGGGAGGATCAAAGGAATATTCAAATGAGTCAAAGGAATATGCATCAAGCAATTCAAGTATTGCCAATAGACTTACAGTCGAAGAGCAGAAAAGGCTAAATGCTCTGGCAATGATCTTCCCATATATTGAAGAGACAATACTCATAGATATTTTACAACAAGTTGGGTTTTCGGTGGATACTGCTATTACGCTTCTACAAGCTTAAACCTTTCCCTGACGCCTCTGCAGCAGACGACTTTTGAAAATATTGTGACAAAAAGGGAAATTGCTCATAATGAGCAATTTTTCCTTTTGTCACAATGTTTTCAACCGTTTTCATTTATTATACTTTCATTCACAGAGAGTTTCCATATTTCTGCCAAGTCATCTGCTGCAGATTTGTTGTATGTCCAAAAGGGTTGACCTTTTTTCTGTTATATACAGTGACTCAGATGTCTTGTCCATAATGATTATTTTCTCCTTTTAATACGCCCAATGTATTCAACTACATATTGGAACATAACCTTGCATGGCAGACCACGTGTTTGGAAATCAAAAGTACTGGAACTACGAGCAGCTTATTACATTTGAATGCAAACTGTTTATTTTGAAATATACAATGTTATGAGTTTTGGACACAGCAGTTTTCAGAGAGTTTACTAAGGCAATTATACAGATTTTCTATATTTATGCCTAGATGCTTTCAAAAATGTTTGCTGCAGTAGGAAAAGGTTAATAAGGAATCAATGCTACGTATCATTTATGACTATTTGCATCTATTCTGAATTATTGTAAGTTTATTCTGATTACTGGATTCATGGTGGAGTTGTCTTTGATGAGGCACATCTTTTTAACCTACATGTAGTACTGGTTAGTCAACCAAAAGTCATGAATAAGTGCATTATCACCATAATGGAACTGAAATGCTGTTGAAAATAAGTTGTTCAACCCAAATTTACCCGTAACAACATATAGACGCATCTGCAGCAGACGACTTTGAACAAATCTTTTCAAGAATTAGAAAATCTCTATATAATTGAATGGATAACCTATGACTAAAAGTGGAAAACATTGTGGCAAAAGGAGAAATTGCTCATTTTGAGCAATTTCTTCTTTTGTCACTATGTTTTCAAAAGACTGTCTGCTGCAGAGGCGTCAGAAAGCATCTATGAGGGAAAGGGTTAAAAACATATAGCCACATCTGCTGCAAATGACTATTTAAGTCATTGCAAGTGTTTTACCTGAAATACTGTTAACCCTTTCCCACATGCAGCAATATTTGCAGCTGACAACTTTTGAAAACATTGTTGCAAAAGGAGAAATTGCTCATGAGAATTTAATTCTAGCAATACATGTATTAGATTTCAGTGAATTTTAAATAACTGTATTAATTGTGGATCCAGAGAAGACAGAAGTTAAATTAACGGATATTGTCAGGATTTTCATGTTCTAATTGTAGGCTATATTCACTTCTTTGTTTTAAGCTCACCTAATAACATAGTGCGCAGGGTGAGCTTTTATGATCATTCACTGTCTGTACAGATCTTTTCTGAAAATACTAGATAAATTTCAAAAAAAATCACAGGAATATTCCTTCGCTGGTCCATTAAAAAAAATTCCAATCTTTCCACTCCACTGTAAAGTGAAAAATCTTTAAACATCTCATCCACTGGGATAAAGCTATTGCGCTCCACTGTACAAGATGACAACAACTACAGCTAAAAACCTTTAAACAACATCTAAATCACTGACTAAATTTTATTTGTAATGTTTATGTTTCATGATAAGCCCTCTTACAGAAGTTTAAACTGTTCTGCTAATTTCTATAAGATTGGTGCTAGAGTTTAAAATAGAAAAATCTTTGAACAGCATAAATACCTTCTTCTCGCATACAGCAATAGATCCCAGGTAAGCGATACAGGAACATAATGGTCCTTTTGTTTAGCTTTTAGCCTGTTTAATTTTTGTTCTGTTATAGCATTAAATGAGTTAATTTTCTTGAAACTGTAGTTAATGTTTTCATTTTTAGCTCCACTGGCTGAAAGCCAGTCGAGCTTATGTCATGGCGAATTGTCCGTCGTGCGTGCGTGCGTGCGTGCGTGCGTGCGTGCGTGCGTGCGTGCGTGCGTGCGTTAACTTTTTCCTTTAAACGACTTCTTCTCCCTAACCACTTGGCCAATTTGGTTGAAACTTCATGGGAAGCATCCTCTCAATGTCCTCTACTAAATTCCTTCAAATTTTTTTGATCCATTCAAAATTCTGGTTTCCATGGCAACCGAAAGAAAAAAATAGTGAGAACTTAAAAAATCTTCTTCTCCGAAAGTGTCAGGCCGATTTTCAAATAATTTTGTAGAAATGTTCCTTGGGTGACCCTTTATTAGATTCCTTCAAGAAATTTTGATTGGGCGAAAAACATGGCCGCCAGGGGGCGGGGCTTTTTTGCCTTATATAGCTATAGTGAAAACTTAAATAATCTTCTTCTCAAAAAGTGTTCAGCAGATTTTCAAATAATTATGTAGAAATGTTCCGTGGGTGACCCTCTATCAGATTCCTTCAAGCCATGTTGATTGGTAAAAAAACATGGCCGTCACAGGGTGGGGCTATTTTGCCTATATGGCTAAAAAGCAAACTTAAAAAATCTTCTCCTCCAAAAGTGTCAGGCCGATTTTCAAATAATTTTGTAGAGATGTTCCTTGTGTGAACCTTAATTAGATTCCTTCAAGAAATGTTGATTGGGCGAAAAACATGGCCGCCAGGGGGCGGGGCTTTTTTGCGTTATATAGCTATAGTGAAAACTTAAAACATCTTCTTCTCCGAAAGTGTTCAGCCGATTTTCAAATAATTTTGTAGAAATGTTCATTGGGTGACCCTCTATCAGATTCCTTCAAGCCATGTTGATTGGTCGAAAAACATGGCCGCCAGAGGGCGGGGCTATTTTGACTTATATGACCATAGTGAAAACTTAAAAAATCTTCTCCTCCGAAAGTGTCAGGCATATTTTCAAATAATTTTGCAGAAACATTCCTTTGGTGACACTCTACAAGATTCCTTTAAGCCATGGTGGTTGGTAAAAAAAAATAGCCACCACGGGGCAGGGCTGTTTGGAGATTTTATTTTTGCCTTATGGCCGTGGAGCGATACTGGCCCTCTTGGGCCTCTTGTTACACATCTTATAGTGATAAAACAAAGAGTTAAACGTAAGATAGCATGCTCGACTAGTCAACAGTGTTTTCTAAGATAGTTGCTTCATAGGATAGTAACATAAATCAAGTTGGATAAGTCTTGGGTGAATTAAATGCAAAATATGGCCATTCCAGGTTGTTGTTTTGTTTTGACAGTGAATGTTGGCGACCTAGCATGCAATGGGTTATCGGTTACCTCTGTTCATTTCCATATCATGTCCCAAAAGGGGAATAATTCAGTCAAAATGTGATGTTGAATTATTGGACTTTTCCTATAAGGTCATGTGATGATATCCAAGAAGTGCATCAAGTTTCAAAGCAATAGCCTCTGTAGTTTGTGAGATTAGGCGTTGCATGCAAAACTTTTAACAAAATAATTCAGTAAAAAAGCTTATGTAGAGTTGTGGGATTCGTAGTATTAGGTCATATGGACTCAAATGAGTTTGTGAAGTTTCAAAGCAATAGCATCTATCATCATTTTTAGCTCCACTGGCTGAAAGCCAGTCGAGCTTATGTCATGGCGAATTGTCCGTTGTGCGTGCGTGCGTGCGTTAACTTTTTCCTTTAAACGACTAACCACTTGGCCAATTTGGTTGAAACTTCATAGGAAGCATCCTCTCAATGTCCTCTCTTAAATTCCTTCAATTTTTTTTTAATCCATCCATTATTCTGGTTTCCATGGCAACCAAAAGAAAAAAATAGTGAAAACTTAAAAAATCTTCTTCTCTGAAAGTGTTGAGCAGATTTTCAAATAATTTTGTAGAAATGTTCCTTGGGTGACCCTCTATCAGATTCCTTCCAGCCATGTTGATTGGTTAAAAAACATGGCCGCCAGAGGGCGGGGCTATTTTGCCTTATACGGCTAAAGAGAGAACTTAAAAAATCTTCTCCTCCGAAAGTGTCAGGCTGATTTTCAAATAATTTTGTAGAAATGTTCCTTGGGTGACCCTTTATTAGATTCCTTCAAGAAATATTGATTGGTGGAAAAACATGGCCGCCAGGGTCGGGGCTATTTTGGCTTATATAGCTATAGTGTAAACTTAAAAAATCTTCTTCTCCGAAAGTGTTCAGCCGATTTTCAAATAATTTTGTAGAAATGTTCCTTGGGTGACCCTTTATTAGATTCCTTCAAGAAATGTTGATTGGTGGAAAAACATGGCCGCCAGGGTCCGGGCTATTTTGGCTTATATGACCATAGTGAAAACTTAAAAAATCTTCTTCTCTGAAAGTGTTGGGCAGATTTTCAAATAATTTTGTAGAAATGTTCCTTGGGTGACCCTCTATCAGATTCCTTCAAGCCATGTTGAATGGTAAAAAAACATGGCCGCCAGAGGGCGTGGCTATTTTGCCTTATACGGCTAAAGAGAGAATTAAAAAAATCTTCTCCTCCGAAAGTGTCAGGCTGATTTTTAAATAATTTTGTAGAAATGTTCCTTGGGTGACCCTTTATTAGATTCCTTCAAGAAATGTTGATTGGTCGAAAAACATGGTCGCCAGAGGGCGGGGCTATTTTGTCTTATATGACCATAGTGAAAACTTAAAAAATCTTCTTCTCTGAAAGTGTTCAGCAGATTTTCAAATAATTTTGTAGAAATGTTCCTTTGGTGACCCTCTATCAGATTCCTTCAAGCCATGTTGATTGGTTAAAAAACATGGCCGCCAGAGGGCGGGGCTATTTTGCCTTATACGGCTAAAGAGAAAACTTAAAAAATCTTCTCCTCCGAAAGTGTCAGGCTGATTTTCAAATAATTTTGTAGAAATGTTCCTTGGGTGACCCTCTATCAGATTCCTTCAAGCCATGTTGATTGGTCGAAAAATATGGCCGCCAGAGGGCGGGGCTATTTTGCTCTATATGACCATAGTGAAAATTTAAAAAATCTTCTTCTCGGAAAGTGTTGAGCAGATTTTCAAATAGTTTTGTAGAAATGTTCTTTGGGTGACCCTCTATCAGATTCCTTCAAGCCATGTTGATTGGTTGAAAAATATGGCCACCATGGGGTGGGGCTATTTTGCCTTATATGGCTATGGTGAAAACTTAAAATATCCTCTCCTCCGAAAGTGTCAGGCCGATTTTCAAATAATTTTGCAGAAACATTCCTTTGGTGACACTCTACAAGATTCCTTTAAGCCATGGTGGTTGGTAAAAAATATGGCCACTAGGGGGCAGGGCTGTTTGGAGATTTGATTTTTGCCTTATGGCCGTGGAGCGATACTGGCCCTCTTGGGTCTCTTGTTCTTTCCCTAATAAAAATGTCAAATATTTCATTCTTAAAATGGATTGTATGTCAGCAAGGTAAATATTTATGTCAACTTCAATACATTCCACCATTTATGTTTGACCAATTATAAGGGAAACAAAAATGATGAAAGATGCTTTCAAGAATTACTTGGGGCCAAGTCACGTATATGGAATTGGACCCTTGTATTAGACAACATTAATAAGGGTAGCTACTTTTGAGCAATTTCTCCTTTTTCCACCATGTTTTCAAAAATAATGTATTGCAGATGAGTTTATAGACTTTGTTGTTGTACTGCTGATGAAAACACTAATGCAGCTTTGTGTTCAACATATTAACCCTTTCCATCATACGACAATTTTGCAGCAGACGACTTTGAACATCTTTTGTCAAAAAATGGATCCTCTGTTATTGAATGGATAACGACTAAAAGTGGAAAACATTGGCAAAAGGAGAAATTGCTCGTTTTGAGCAATTTCTTCTTTTGTCAATATGTTTTCAAAAATCCGTCTGCTGCAGAGGCGTCAAAAAGCGTCTATACGAGGTTAATCAAATTCTAGTGTTGCTCCAAGGTAGAGAACCCAAAAGAGAAGTCTCCTATTTTGCAAAATTTGTTTTCATTTTTGCCATCACCTCATCATGGTGAACATTTGTGCCCAGTAACTTGAGAATCCTATGATAGATTGTTTCTCATTTTGACCTTTCACCTCTAAGTGTGACCTTGATCTTTATGGTTCAGGCCTGGGTCTTCTGTGCGACACTTCACCTCATCTTGGTGAACATCCGTGCCCAGTAACTTGGGAATTCTATAATGCATGGTTCAGATGCGGACCAGACAAGGTACGGTCCTATCAAACAGTACTCATTTTATACTTTGACCTCTAAGTATGAGGTATGAGACATGATGCCTCATCTTGGTGAACATTTGTGACAAGTTTCTTGGAAATCCTATGATGCACGATTAATGCGGGCTGGACAAGGTTCGGACAGACAAAGATAATTACATACACAGAACCGCCATTGTGACACCTATGTTGAGCTCACCAAAAACGACTCGACAAACAATCAGTAATATTATGGCGTTTTCTAGGTAAGTTGTCAGTGCTACAGGTCCATTTACTCTGACACAATGAGTCAGTTGTAATGCATTTCCCAGCCATAATTACCAGTCATTGTTATGAACCAGCCGGGGATCGAACCTGCAACCTCGAGTAGCAGAGGCGGAAACTCTACCACTACACCACTTATTCTAGTGAGGCTCTGAGAAAGAGTACAAGTATGATGATCTGATGAATCCCATAAATTCCAGCACATGATAAAACAAGAGGGCCAAGATGGCCCTAAATCGATCACCTAATTGATAGTAAACAAGCAAATTCAGAGAATCATGGTCCCCCGCCAGGGTCAAGGTCACAAGGTCAAAAAAATTGGTATTGATGGAAAGGGGTTGTCACAAGGAATACACATGTGAAATATGAAAGCAGTACCTATTACGGTTCAGATGTTATGACCAAGGTTAAAGTTTTTGTGACAGCGTGACTGACGGACGGACTGACGGACGGACGAATGAGAAATAATAGTCCCCAGCTTTCGCTAAAAGCGGGGGACAATAAGTAGCAAATATTTAACTGCAAATATCTGGAAAATTTTATCAGGGAGTGCAAATGAAACTGAAAGGAGTGGACACTTCTCAAGAAACAGCTTATCAGTAAAGGCCATTTATATCTTGAAATCTAACAAGAACTTTAATAAGAATGGAATTATAAAGTTTTTGTCATTTTGCACCTTTCCTGATGCCGCCTTGGTGTCTGGTTTTTCAACGAGATCAATATGGCTTCAACAGTTTATTTAAAGGGTCACTTAAGAAACATTTCTACCAAATTATCTTGCAATCACACAAGTAGATTATGGAGGAAAAGGAATTTAAAATTTGGGTATTTTTCTCACTTTCTGATGCCGCAGCAACCAAAGTTCTCAATGGAATTTAAATCTTTGAACAATTTTGAAAGAAGACCACCAAAGGAACATTCTTGTGATGTTTTGTGGAAATTGGTCTATTGGAATGGTAGGAGTTGGTTGTCATTTGTAGCTAAAAGTTCAATTTACCCTTTTTGTGATGACGCCTGGTTGATATGATTGTGTAACCAATCAAAACGGCTAATAATTAAACAAAATTAAATAGAGGATCATTACAGTAAGATTCGTATTATATTTTCTTCAGACAAACATTTGCATAACAAGAGCTGTCGGAGGACAGCGCGCTCGACTATTCCACCGCTTATTTAAGTTACCGAGATAATGGACTCTAATGTAGTTGCATGCAAAACATTAACCACAATTTCTTAGTGGGTGATAATTTGCATTATATGCAGGATAGTGTTATTTAACATGATTATTTTCATAGGTTTGATGGTTAGATAGGGTTGTATAACCTTTCAATGGAATGCATCAAGTAGTTACTAAGATATGGACTCTTAATGTAGTTGCACGCAAACCTTTAACCATAATTTCTAAGTAAAAAAAGGGCAACAATTTGCACCATATACAGGATAGAGTTATCTTAATTGGTTGTGTTTATAGTTGTACAATTGGGAAAGGTTGTATAAAGTTTCAATACAATTGTTCAAGTTGTTACTGAGATTACACTCTAAATGTAGTTGCAAAACTTTAACCAGAATTTCTAAGTCCAAAAAGGTCCATAACTTGCATAAAATGCTGGTTGGTAAGGGCTGTATAACGTTTCAATGCAATGCATCAAGTAGTTACTAAGAGATGGTCTCTTTATGTAGTTGCATGCAAAACTTTAACCAGAATTTATAAGTCCAAAAAGGCCATAACTTGCATAAAATGCAGGATAGAGTTATCATACTTGATAATTTACATAGGTGTGATAGTTGGGTAGGGTTGTATAAAGGTTCAATGCAATGCATCAAGTATATACTGAGACGTGGACTCTTAATTTAGTTGCACGCAAAACTTTAACCAGTATTTCTAAGTAAAAAAAGGGCCATAACTTGCATAAAATGCAGAATAGAGCTATCATACTTGATAATCTACACAGGTGTAATAGTTGGGTAGGGTTGTAGAAAGTTTCAATGCAATGCAGCAAGTAAATACCGAGATATGGACTCTTAATTTAGTAGCACGCAAAACTTTAACCAGAATTTCTAAGTAAAACTAGAACTATCACTGAAGATGATAAATACCCCCAAAACAGCACCTTGACTCAAAATATGGCTTCCGACCGACCAACAAAATACACCGCAATTCCTCTCAATGTGTTGTATCATCCTCTGAAGTTTTATTAAATTCCAACAATTTGTTTTAAAGTTATGCTCTGGACAAGACTCTACGAATAAGAAAAAGTAACAAAGGGCAATAAGTCTGTAATTATGTAAATTAGAGTTATGGTTCTTATACACTGCACTTCCTCTCATTATGCTCTACCATTGTATGCAGTTTTATTAGATTCCATCTGATAGTTATTAAGTAATTCTCCGGACAAGAAAAAGTAACAAAGGGCAATAACTCTGTATTTATATAAAATAGAGTTATGGTTCCTGTACACCGCACTTCCTCTCAATGTGTTGTATCATCCTATGAAGTTTAAATAAATTCCAAGAATTAGTTTTAAAGTTATGCTCCGGACAAGGCTCTACGAACAAGAAAAAGTAACAAAGGGCAATAACTCTGTAAATATTTAAATTAGAGTTATGGTTCTTGTACACTGCACTTCCTCTGATTATGCTCTACCATTGTATGCAGTTTTATTAGATTCCATCTGTTAGTTATTAAGTAATTCTCCGGACAAGAAAAAGTAACAAAGGGCAATAACTCTTTATTTAGATAAAATAGAGTTATGGTTCCTGTACACCGCACTTCCTCTCAATGTGTTGTATCATCCTATGAAGTTTTATTAAATTCCAACAATTTGTTTTAAAGTTATGCTCTGGACAAGACTCTACGAATAAGAAAAAGTAACAAAGGGCAATTAGTCTGTAATTATGTAAATTAGAGTTATGGTTCTTATACACTGCACTTCCTCTCATTATGCTCTACCATTGTATGCAGTTTTATTAGATTCCATCTGATAGTTATTAAGTAATTCTCCGGACAAGAAAAAGTAACAAAGGGCAATAACTCTGTATTTATATAAAATAGAGTTATGGTTCCTGTACACCGCACTTCCTCTCAATGTGTTGTATCATCCTATGAAGTTTAAATAAAATCCAAGAATTAGTTTTAAAGTTATGCTCCGGACAAGACTCTACGAACAAGAAAAAGTAACAAAGGGCAATAACTCTGTAAATATTTAAATTAGAGTTATGGTTCTTGTACACTGCACTTCCTCTGATTATGCTCTACCATTGTATGCAGTTTTATTAGATTCCATCTGTTAGTTATTAAGTAATTCTCCGGACAAGAAAAAGTAACAAAGGGCAATAACTTTTTATTTAGATAAAATAGAGTGATGGTTCCTGTACACCGCACTTCCTCTCAATGTGTTGTATCATCCTATGAAGTTTTATTAAATTCCAACAATTTGTTTTAAAGTTATGCTCTGGACAAGACTCTACGAATAAGAAAAAGTAACAAAGGGCAATAACTATGTAATTATGTAAATTAGAGTTATGGTTCTTGTACACTGCACTTTCTCTGAGTATGCTCTACCATTGTATGCAGTTTTATTAGATTCCATCTGTTAGTTTTTAAGTAATTCTCCGGACAAGAAAAAGTAACAAAGGGCAATAACTCTGTATTTAGATCAAATAGAGTTATGGTTTCTGTACACTGCACTTCCTCTCAATGTGTTGTATCATCCTGTGAAGTTTTATTAAATTCCAACAATTTGTTTTAAAGTTATGCTCTGGACAAGACTCTACGAATAAGAAAAAGTAACAAAGGGCAATAACTATGTAATTATGTAAATTAGAGTTATGGTTCTTGTACACTGCACTTCCTCTCATTATGCTCTACCATTGTATGTAGTTTTATTAGATTCCATCTGTTAGTTATTAAGTAATTCTCCGGACAAGAAAAAGTAACAAAGGGCAATAACTCTGTATTTAGATAAAATAGAGTTATGGTTCCTGTACACCGCACTTCCTCTCAATGTGTTGTATCATCCTATGAAGTTTCGTTCAAATCCTATGTTGCATTGTTAAGATATGGTCCGGACAAGATATGGCTTCCGACCGACCGACCGACCGACCGACCGACCGACACAGTGACTCCTATATACCCCCCCAAAACTTTGTTTTTTGGGGGTATAAAAAAGTGCCATAACTTGCCTAAAATGCAGGATAGAGTTATCTAACTTGTTAATCTACATAGGTGTAATAGTTGGGTAGGGTTGTATAAAGGTTCAATGCAATGCATCAAGTATATACTGAGATATGGACTCTTAATTTAGTTGCATGCAAAACTTTAACCAGAATTTCTAAGTAAAACAAGATGTGTTTGTGAAACACTGATGCCCCCCAATGGCAACATCTAGGTCAAAGGTCAAGGTCGCAAGGTATACACATGTGAAATATGGTAGCATTACCTGTTATTGTTCAAAAGAAGTGGGGAAGGTTAAAAAAAAAATTGAGAATGGCAACATCTAGGTCAAAGGTAAAGGTCGCAAGGTCAAAAATGTTGGTACTGACAGAAAGGTCATGTCACAAGGAATACACATGTGAAATATGGTAGCCGTATCTGTTATGGTTCAAAAGTAATGGCCAAGGTTAAAGTTTTTTTCGAGAATGGCAACATCTAGGTCAAAGGTCAAGGTCGCAAGGTCAAAAATGTTGGTACTGACATGTGAAATATGGTAGCCATACCTGTTATGGTTCAAAAGTAATGGCCAAGGTTAAAGTTTTTTTCGAGAATGGCAACATCTAGGTCAAGGTCAAGGTCGCAAGGTACTGACAGAAAGGTCATGTCACAAGGAATACACATGTGAAATATGGTAGCCATACCTGTTATGGTTCAAAAGAAATGGCCAAGGTTAAAGTTTTTTTCGAGAATGGCAACATCTAGGTCAAAGTCAAGGTCGCAAGGTGAAACATGTTGGTACTGACAGAAAGGTCATGTCACAAGGAATACACATGTGAAATATGGTAGCCGTATCTGTTATGGTTCAAAAGTAATGGCCAAGGTTAAAGTTTTTTTCGAGAATGGCAACATCTAGGTCAAAGGTCAAGGTCGCAAGGTAAAAAATGTTGGTACTGACAGAAAGGTCATGTCACAAGGAATACACATGTGAAATATGGTAGCCGTATCTGTTATGGTTCAAAAGTAATGGCCAAGGTTAAAGTTTTTTTCGAGAATGGCAACATCTAGGTCAAAGGTCAAGGTCGCAAGGTCAAAAATGTTGGTACTGACAGAAAGGTCATGTCACAAGGAATACACATGTGAAATATGGTAGCCGTACCTGTTATGGTTCAAAAGAAATGGCCAAGGTTAAAGTTTTTTTTTAGTATGGCAACATCTAGGTCAAAGGTCAAGGTCGCAAGGTCAAAAATGTTGGTACTGACAGAAAGGTCATGTCACAAGGAATACACATGTGAAATATGGTAGCCGTACCTGTTATGGTTCAAAAGTAATGGCCAAGGTTAAAGTTTTTTTCGAGAATGGCAACCTCTAGGTCAAAGGTCAAGGTCGCAAGGTCAAAAATGTTGGTACTGACAGAAAGGTCATGTCACAAGGAATACACATGTGAAATATGGTAGCCGTACCTGTTATGGTTCAAAAGTAATGGCCAAGGTTAAAGTTTTTTTGGTGCAGACAGACAGACCAACAGACCAACAGACAGGCCAAAAACTATATGCCCCCCGAATCGGAGATTCCGTGGGGGCATAAAAAGGGCCATAACTTGCATAAAATGCAGGATAGAGTTATCTTAGATGATAATCTACACAGGTGTGATAGTTGGGTAGGGTTGTAGAAAGTTTCAATGCAATGCATCAAGTAAATATTGAGATATGGACTCTTAATTTAGTTGCACGCAAAACTTTAACCAGAATTTCTAAGTAAAAAAAGGGCCATAACTTGCATAAAATCCAGGATAGAGTTATCTAACTTGATAATCTACATAGGTGTGATAGTTGGGTAGTGCTGTATAAAGTTTCAATGCAATGCATCAATTAAATACTGAGATATGGACTCTTACTTTAGTTGCACGCAAAACTTTAACCAGAATTTCTAAGTAAAAAAGGGCCATAACTTGCATAAAATGCAGGATAGAGTTATCTAACTTGATAATCTACATTGGTGTGATAGTTTGGTAGGGTTGTAGAAAGTTTCAATGCAATACATGTAGTATTTAAGAACTTGCATGCAAAACCTTAACCAAAGTGTGATGTGGACGCCGACGCCGACGCCAGGGTGAGTAGTATAGCTCTCATATTCTTCGAATAGTCGAGCTAAAAATGGAATTTTCAAATTTTGTAATTTTGCCCCTTTTTTGATGCCGCCTAACTGCCATGTTTTTCGACCAATCAGTATGGCTTGAACAATTTTTATAGAGGGTCACCAAATGAACATTTCTACCAAATTATATTTGAATCTGACAGGCAGATTCGGAGGAGAAGATTTTTAAAGTTTGGACCTTTTGCCCCCTTTCTGATGCCGCAGCAACCAAAGTTCTCAATGGAATTTAAATCTTTGAACAACTTTGAAAGAGGCCAACCAGAGGAACAGTCCTGTGATGTTTCACGGAAATTGTCCTTGGAGTTTGGGAGGAGATGATGTTTAAAGCTAAAAGTTAACGCCGGACGGACGACGGACAAAAAGTGATCAGAATAGCTCACCTTGAGCCTTCGGCTCAGGTGATCTAAAAACAAAATAATGTTTTTTTTTATGTTTTTAATATTTCTACAGTTTGAAATAAGAATCTGTACAAATGATTTCTGTGTTCAAAGAAGGCAGAAGCATAATGTTTAACATAAATAAAATAAATGAGTCATATATGGACCAATTGACAATGTTTTTTTCCAGTCATCTGCTGAAAGGGTGTATGCAAACTATATGTGGGTTAAGACTTCAGTCATATCTGGCAACTGTTTTTTAATATCCAATAACAAGACAAGACCTCACACCTCCCTGACAGACTAGTTTTGAAGACTCTTTGCCATTTGAGTCTTGAAAAAGTTGTGGAGAAATTGCTCAACCTAAGTAATCTCTCCTTTTCCTATAATGTTTTCATATTCTGGGTACTGTATCTAAAAATTAACCCTTTCCCACATACAACACATCTGCAGCAGACGACTTTGAAAACTTTTGGAGAAAAATTAGTATCATTTCTTTCCATAAAAGTTTAATTTTAGAATGGAGTTGAAAGCATTATGACAAATGGAGGAATTTCTCATTATGAGCAATTTCTCCTGTGCCACAATATTAAAAGTTAGATGCTGCAAAGGCACCAGAAAGCGTCTGTTTGTGGGAAATTGGGGGGTAGGGGTTAAACCTTTAGTTTTCCAAATGTTACACCCTCCTCCGCCAAATGTTTTAAAGCAGACGACTTCTAAAGTAGCATATCAGGTAAAAGGTTAACCCTTTTCCTCATATAGACGCTTTCTGACGCCTCTGCAGCAGACGGCTTTTTGAAAACATAGTGACAAAAGAAGAAATTGCACAGAACGTGCAATTTCTCCTTTTGCCGCAATGTTTTCCACTTTTAGTCATGGGTTATCCATTCAATTATAGAGATTTTCCGTTTTTTGACAAAATATGTTCAAAGTCGTCTGCTGCAGAATTGTCGTATGAGGGAAAGGGTTAAGTGTATGATGCCCTTCTCACCGAAAAAGGTCTCTAAACTGGGATCAGGTATTAGGATCCCCTTTCAAAACTGTTATTTGTGATGGCACAGTATGATGATCTGAAGTGAACACAGATTTTATTCCCACGTCACTAGTTACCCCCATTGGTTGCACCAAACTCTGTGCACCTCCACTTGACATGACAACAATTTTCTGTCCTGAAGTCACAGATGTGATACCCGCACCATGCTGACTAGGGATAACCTTGACAACGGATGTAGCGGGAGAGGACCCTATCCCCTGCATTCCAGGGATGACCTGTCTCGCCTGGGAGGACATGATGACGAACTTCTGGGCCGTGTTGCCGGGTATGTTGGGCGTTGATGGTGTCCTTGGTAATGTGATGCTTGTCTGCTGGATCCTGGCTGATGTGGGGGTCTGAGGTAGGGAACCAGTACCTCCAATTAAAATGTGTGGCTTCGGCTGAAGAAAAATAAACTTAGTTAAACCCTTTCCCACATACAGACACTCTCTAACACCTCAGAAGCAGACAATTCTTGAAAAGATCGAGTCAAAATGAATAATTTCTCCTTTTGCCACAATATTTTCAGTTCATTTCAATTATTAAGTTTTCCCTTATAGATATATCTTCATAATTTCTCCTACATGGTTTAACCTCATATAGACGCTTTCTGACGCCTCTGCTGAAGACGGCTTTTTGAAAACATAGTGACAAAAAGAAGAAATTGCTCAAAACGAGCAATTTCTCCTTTTGCCACAATGTTTTCCATTTTTGACAAAATATGTTCAAAGTCGTCTGCTGCAGAATTGTCGTATGAGGGAAAGGGTAAAGGGTCTTCTGCTGATTTTCTGTATGTTGTTAAATCATTTTACTTGGTAATCAATGGAAATTATGGTGCCATTGCTCATTCTGAGCAATGGCACCTATATTTACATTGTTTACAAAGAGGTCAAAATTGCCCCTAAACCAGGAATTTCAAAACAGGTTTTTAGTTACAACCGTTTCACGCCAAGCCCTCGATGTGATTTTTTAGGACATTGCAGGAACAGATTATTTCTCTGTTTCCCACAATGTTTTCAACTCTGCTACTCGGTATCAAAATTATTCTTTCTATTGTAAATGTTTAAGTGGATTTTCCTCAGATGTTTATCAAAGCTGACAATCAATGTTAAACAATCAAATCAGGTGAGCATTCAATGATCCTAATTTAAAGTTAAGTTTTTAGATTTTGTAAAGCCTGTGCCATCAGTATCGACTCGGGCCAGCTGGCAAATGCTAGCTGCATGACCAAGGCTCTATACATTGGCTTGGGACTCTTCCAAATGCAAAGCTGGACAAGTCTGCTTGAAAATCCCTATTGAAATGGCTCATCACTATCTTTCTGCTTCTTGAATACTAAATAACAATTTCCCATGATTATTTACTCTTGGGTAAAGGCTTCTTATAAATTGAAAAATCACGATGCGCAACAATTTGCGTAAATTCACCTCTCATTGCTACTGTACGAAGTAGTAGTCTTGGCTACAGAAATTACTAACATGAAACAAAGTTTAAAACCATTTTTGAAAACAAGAGGGCCAAAATGGCCATGGATCGCTCACCTGAGTTATGCTAACCATATGGTAAAACTCAATAACTCAATTTGTGGTCAGGTAATACTAGTGTTACTGAGATTCCCCTCGATATCATCAAGACATTCAGTTTGACAAAATTTCAACATGCTCAAGTTAAAGATATGGCTTCAAATGAGTTAAACAGATTTTCCTTTAATTTGAACCAGTGACCTAGTTTTTGACTGGACATGACGTATAGTCAAACTTAGCCAAGATATCAACAGTACATCCATTCCGACTAAATTTCAACGTACTAAAATTAAAAATGTGGCTTCAGAGTGTTAAAAAGAATTTTCTTTCGATTTGGCCTTGTGACCTATGTTCTGATAAACTTTCATGAATATTGGATGTAAAATGTTGCCTGTAAAGTAATAATAAGGCAATTGCTGACAAATGTGTTCACAATAATTCACCTTGAGAGCCATGTCCTCAGGTGAGCTTAAATGCTTGTCTTGAGAAATTTCTCCTTTAAACACAATGCTTTCAATAGGTATGTGCTGCAGAAGCAACATATATATATTACGTTACAAGTTGATATCTTTTAGGTAAAGAGTTAAAATGCCTATAATTATGTACAAGTCCTTATTTATCTATTATTGATAGAAAATATTACCTGCTGTGATATTTGTAAAGTAGGTTTTTGCTGTTGTTGCTGTTGTTGCTGTTGTAGCTGTTGTAGCTGTTGTAGTTGTTGTTGCTGCAGAACTACAGCTGCATTCCTTTCCTTGGTGACGGCAGAATGTAACAGTGGTCCAAGATAACCGTAATCATTCATATAATGCTCCACAGTGTCTGAGGCTGGTCTCAGAGTTTTTAGAACAGGTGGGATGTATTTCTGCAAAAAATATTAAACCCCTTCCTACATATGACAAAACGCTTTAAAAATATTTTGGCAAAAATATGGATATAAATGAAGTTATAAATGAAGTTATGAGCAATTTCTGCATTTGCAACAATGATTTCGAAAGTTGTCTGCTGCCAAGGTGTCAGAATGCTTCTTGCATGTAGGCAAGAGTTAAGATTCCTGAAACAAGATGTCATCTGATGCCTTGGCAGTAGATGAATAGGTTAACATTGTAAGAAATTGCTCATGACGTTCAACTTTATTATTTTTCCAAATTTCTTCAATTACGTGATTCTTATCATATCAGAACAAGAGGCCCATGAGGGCCTATGCTCTACTGGGTATGGTTCTTTGGTCATTTTCAATCCAGAGCATGTATGTTTGGTGAAGATCGGATAGTAAATGGAGGCTCTTTTGTGTTCACAAGTTGTATTATAGCAATTTTGACAATTTCAAGGGCCATAATCCAGTCTTGCATTGGCGGATCTGGCTGGTTTGCAAACGGAAACGAGCTCACATCAATATTAAACTACTATCAAAGTTTGGTGAAGATCGGATAGTAAATCTAGGCTCTATTGTGTTCACAAGCTGTATTATAGCAATTTTGACGATTTCAAGGGCCATAATCCAGTCATGCAAGGGCACATCAGGCTGGTTTTCAAAAGGAACCAAGCTCTCATCAATATTTAACTACTATCTAAGTTTGGTGAAGATCAGATAGTAAATGGAGGCTCTATTGTGTTCACAAGCTGTATTATAGCAATTTTCACAATTTCAAGGGCCATAATCCAGTCATGCAAGGGCACATCTGGCTGGTTTTCGAAAGGAACTGAGCTCTCATCAATATTTAACTACTATCTGAGTTTAGTGAAGATTAGTTAGTAAATGGAGCCTCTATTGTGTTCACAAGCTCAATTATAGCAATTTTGACAATTTCAAGGGCCATAATCCAGTCTTGCATGGCCGGATCTGGATGGTTTACAAAAGGAACCAAGCTCTCATGGATACCTAACTACTGTGTAAGTTTGGTGAATATCAGATAGTAAATGGAGCCTCTATTGTGTTCACAAGCTCTATTATAGCAATTTTTACAATTCCAAGGGCCATAATCCAGTCTTGCATGGGCAGATCTGGCTGGTTTGCGAAAGGAACCGAGCTCTCATGGATATCTAACTACTGTATAAGTTTGATTGAGATACAATCAAAACTGAAGACTGTATCGCCTTCACAAGCAATTGTTTACGGACGGACGCAAGGACGACAGACACCACACCACGGCATAAGCTCTTCTGGCCTTTGGCCAGTAGAGCTAAAAACAGTTAATACATTAATACTCATACATTACATTTTCAGGATCTTGAAAACATTTGCAGGAAAAACATGAAATATATTAAAAATAATCTGTGTTATGATTTTGATAAAAGAGAAGAAAACCTTTTTAGTTATATGACGTATAAAGCATCAAAAGCTGTCTGTAGATGCCATTTCAGGGAAGAGAGGAATCTCAGACTTGTATGTTCAAAAAGTCCGATTTTCTGAAGAAAAAGTTGGAAAATTTCTATTGATTAAGAACTCCAAACACAGTGGGGAAAGGAGGATATGCTCCTTTTCCCACAATAAGTTCATAAAGTTGTCTGCTATAGAAGCTTAACTTTTCCCACATACACCACACCTGCAAAAGATGATTTTGAAGGATCGAGGCAAAAATATAGAAATTGTACACATAAATTAATAAATAGGTTGTCCATATGATTGTGAGGATAAGGGTTAATCCTTCCAACATATAGATGCTTTCTGACGCCCATGCTGCAGACGACTTTTGAAAACATTGTGGGAAAAGGAGAAATTGCTCATAATGAGCAGTTTCTCCTTTTGCCACAATGTTTTCATAACTATTCAATATTAAATTATCAGTTATAGAAAGATGTTCTATTTTTGTCTAGATGATTTCAAAGTTGTCTGCTGCGATTTGTTGTTTGTGGGAAAGGGATAAAGAAAGTATCTTACAGCAGCACTTTTCTTGATATTATCAGCAGCAATTCTGTCAGCACTGTTCATGATCTGGCCTTCAATAGCCAACCGCACTTTCTCACTGATCATCTTTAAATTGGGCAGAATGAACGAAGTAATCACCTGAAATGGGCGGAAATCATTGAGACATCTAAACCTATATGCGGAGCGATAGATTTATTTGTGTTTTAGGATGCTTTAAACAATTTTTCAGTTATACCGGAGTGTTTCCTGGGTAAGTTACCAGTACTGCACGTCCGTTTATCCTAACACCAGCCATTTGTAATGCTAACCCCCCCAACCCTGAGCTCCAAGGGCAGCCATTACCACTATTTTTAAAAAGGCTAGGGATTGAACCCGCAACCTCCTGCACCTGTGGTGGACGCTCTACCACTACACCAACTCGGCTGTCAGAGCAATAGAAACTAGAACTATCACTGAAGATGATAAATACCCCCTAAACAGCACCTTGACCTACACCATAATTTAATAAGTAAAAGGGCCATAACATGCAATTGTAACCCCTTTAGGATATGCACATCTCCTCTTGGTATAGAAGCTTCATGTAAAATTTTATTGAATTCCACCCAGTGGTTTGTAAGAAATAGGCCGGACAAAATATGGCTTCCGACCGACCGACAGACAAACCGACACGGTTTGAAAGGGGTATAATAAATGTGTTGATCAATAAATCTAAATATGAGTATGTTTGGACTGTAATCATAATTATTTATCAACGGGTTCCTGTATGACGACGTGACCTTCTGCAGAGGACTTGAAAAGAAGGAGTAAACTGGTCTTTTCCCGCCAATATCCCTCTTATGACCCAACTAGTCCCTATGTTATTTGTACTCAAAAAGAATTGTCTCAGATAAATCTTTTGAGTATCCACAACACAAGAGTCTGAGGGCCATTTAAGGATTTGGGGATGTGAAATACTCTCAACCTTCAAGTTATAACCTGATCAGATACTGATAGACTTAAGCCATCCAGGGTCATGTCACTCATTGTTGGTCTCAAAATTCCTCATATAGACGCTTTATGATGCCTCTGCAGCAAACGGCTTTTTTAAAAACATGGTGACAAAAGAAGAAATTGCTCAAAACAAGCAATTTCTCCCTTTTGTCACCATGTTTATAACTCAATTCAATTATTGTACTTTCATTCAAAGGGAGTTTCAAAACAAATTCTGGTATGTTAACAAAGTCGTCTGCTGTAGATTTATTGTATGTGGGAGAGGGTTAAATAGCCCATTTTATCGCCATATAATTATATGATTAGATCTTTTTGATGAATCATCTTAATATTGCCCACATACGACAAATCTGCATCAGACACCTTTGAAAGATATAAGAATCTCTATAGAGAGTTGATTATTAAAAAGAGTTGAAAACAAGAGGAGCAATTTATGCTTTTGACATGTCATTTTCGAAAGTTTTCTGCTTCGGAGGCGTCAAAAGGAATCTGTATGTGGGAAGGGGTTACATTTATGTCACTGCTTTTTTGTCATGGTTATGTGGCTATGAATGACCAGTTTAACCCTTTCCCTCATATGACAATTCTGCAGCAGACGACTTTCAGCATATTTTGTCAAAGTGGAAAACATTGTGGCAAATGAAGAAATTGCTCGTTTTGAGCAATTTCTTCTTTTGTCACTATGTTTTCAAAAATCTGTCTGCCGCAGATGCGTCAGAAAGCGTCTGTATGAGGGAAAGGGTTAATAGATATAGACCCTTCTACAGTCACAAAGGCTATCAATCAAAGGATTGTCGGTTCAATCATAGCATGGGATTTCATTCTTTCCAATTAATTGACTAGTATCATTCATCTTCCACCAATGGGCTGTCAATATGCCAAAGACGCCAGTTGCCTATGAAGAATATTAAGCAGAGTACTGGTGTGGTGCGGGAAAACCAGTAAAACATACTGACCTTGCTGTCATATTATAATCAGACAATTTTTTTTAATTTTGTAATGAGCAATTTCTTTAATTCAAATTCAAATTCAACTATAACTATCACTGAAGATGATAAATACCCCCAAAACAGCACCATGACCTACACCATAACTTAATAAGTAAAAGGGCCATAACTCTGTAAAATAACATGCAATTTTAAAACCTTTAGGATACTCCTCTTGGTATAGAAGCTTCATGTAAAATTTTATTGAATTCCACCCAGTGGTTTGTAAGAAATAGGCCGGACAAAATAAGGCTTCCGACCGATCGACAGACAGTCAGACGGCCCGACACAGTGACTCCTATATACCCCCTGTTCTTAGAAGGGGGTATAAATATCCAGAAAGCATGATAAAATCAAGTAGAGGACATAGACAGGATGTTTGCCTAGATCGTTCTTCACAATTGGCCCAACAGTCACAAAGGAAAAGTTGTTTTAAGTAAGAAGTAAATGCACAGATGTTTGCAAAATGGACAACTTGCCCTGTTATATGTTTGAAATGGCTGTCAGCCAGCAGAACTTGACCACCCTTACCAACATTCCAAATATATACAGAAGACGACATTAAAATATTCTATGCAAAAATATGGAAATTTATTCTTTTGCCACAATAATTTCAACATTTTGCAGTAATTTTAAGAGATATTCCCTGTTTTTGCCTAGATGTTTTCAAAGTTGTCTTCCGCAAATTTGTTGTATATGGGAAAGGGTTAAATGAGCTATTTCTCCTTTTGCCACACTGCTTTTAAAAGTTGTCTGCTGCTGACCCTTTCCCACATACAGACGCCTTTTGACACCTCTGCAGCAGAAAACTTTTGAAAACAAGATGAGCAATATTTTAAAATATTAAATTATTATCTCATTTATAGAGATTTTTCATGTTTATGCCAATATGTTTTCAAAGTCATGTGCTGCAGATTTGTTGCATGTGGGAAAGGGTTTACCGTTAAATTACATACTACAAATCTGTAGCAGAAGACTTTGAAAACGTCTTAGTAAAAACACAGAAAACATCTTTTTATGAAGATAGAATTACTGAAAAAAGTTGAAAACATTGTGACAAAAGAAGAAATTTCTTGTTTTGAGCAATTTCTCCTTTTGACACAATGTTTTCAAAAGTCGTTTGCTGCAGAGGCATCAGAAAGCATCTATATGAGGGAAAGGGTTTTAATTGATATACCTCTGGACCCAGTTCTCCTAGTCCTGAAAACGCCCCATATATGGTTGCTAAAGCAGCCTTTTCCGATTTGATCGCCTTACAGAATGTTTTGGTGATTCTTGACTGGATGTTGTTGATGTTATTGTGAAAATTTCTGAAACATAATAACACAACAAAAATGTAGTGTGAAAATTGTAAAGATTAAAAACACAACGTTTCGGGGAATAAGCCTTCATCAGTTTTTTCCCCAAAAATGACATTGAAAATTGGAAATACGTGCACACTAGTTTGCTTCATAATGAGACATCTTCAAAATTAATGTTTTGTGACATATGAGTAAAGTCAAAGAAAACCTCTTACACTATTGACTCCTTAGTTATGAAGGAAGAATCATTTACAATGTGCTAAAGACCACCTTGGAAAGTAATTCCGTCTATAGTGACAATACTTTTAGTTTCTTAAATACTCATTTTCTGTAGAAATGTCCCTGCAATTAAAGACCACCTGTGAACAAAGACCACATGGATTATTGTTGTGTTCCCTTGGGTGGTCTTTACACACAGATTTCACTGTATACATCAAACAAGGATAACGATGATTATTAAAATAAATATCAAGTAATAGTTTTAAGATATGGTCTATAAATATTCAATTTGGTCAGATAATATGCTAAGCTTGATCTGCTGACCTGATTGTCTTATTTGTCAGTCTACATATACCATTTTCCCTCTATTTAATTTAATAAAATCTAAATTTCATTTTGTAACAAAAGACTCATGTACTAGTAGGTGTGTTATATATTTTCAGACAAAGTCAGGGCAAGTGTCACTATTCCCAAGCCCTTCCCCACATACAACACATCTGAAGCAAACAACCTTTGAAAGCATGTATGCAAAATATGGAAAATCTCTTTATATTAAAGTTTAATCCTTGTATAATGTTGCAAAAGGAAAAGTTGCTGAGATTAAGCATTTTTTTTTGTAAGAATTGTTTAAGTCAACTATTATGTGGCAAAGGGGGGATAAATACTATACCTCAAAAAAATTTGTCCGTAAGACAGCTTGCTATACTTTTCAAACACTTAATCAAAATGTCTAAGTCAAATTATAAAGGGCCAATTTTTGCATTTTATGCAAGATGGAATTACCTAACTCAATTATTTACATAGGTGTGATGGTTTGGGAAGGGTTGTATAAGGTTTCAATGCAATGCATCAAGTAGTCACTAAGATATGGACTCTTAATCAAGGTGCACGCAAAACCATAATCAAAATTTTTAAGTAAAAAAAGGGGCCATAATTTGCATAATATGCAGGAAAAAGTTATCTGACTTGATTATTTACATAGGTGTGATGTCTGTGAAGCCTTGTAAAAAGTTTCAATGCTATACATCTAGTAGTAACTGAGCCATGTCATATATGTTCTTGCATGAAAAGATTAACCAGGGTGTAACGCCTATGCCAGGGTGAGGACAGTAGCCTTATATTTTCCAAATAGTCGAGTTCAAAAATGATATTATGCATCACCGCATATTGATGGAATATTTGACCCCTCGGCCAGTGTCAAACTAACTCAAATAGACACTGAGGCAAAGTCAATTTCATGTAGGTGAGATATCGCACCATTAAAATGCTTAAATTTTATGGCCTCAAATGTTCACCATTACTATAACATATCATATCAGATATTTATTATGCATCAACACATACTAATGGAATATTTGACCCCTCGGCCAGTGTCAAACTAACTCAAATAGACACTGAGGCAAAGTCAATTTCATGTAGGTGAGATATCGCACCATTAAAATGCTTGAATTTCATGGCCTCAAATGTTCACCATTACTATAACATATCATATCAGATATTCATTATGCATCAACACATACTGATGGAATATTTGACCCCTCGGCCAGTGTCAAACTAACTCAAATAGACACTGAGGCAAAGTCAATTTCATGTAGGTGAGATATCGCACCATTAAAATGCTTGAATTTCATGGCCTCAAATGTTCACCATTACTATAACATATCATATCAGATATTCATTATGCATCAACACATACTGATGGAATATTTGACCCCTCGGCCAGTGTCAAACTAACTCAAATAGACACTGAGGCAAAGTCAATTTCATGTAGGTGAGATATCGCACCATTAAAATGCTTGAATTTCATGGCCTCAAATGTTCACCATTACTATAACATATCATATCAGATATTCATTATGCATCAACACATACTGATGGAATATTTGACCCCTCGGCCAGTGTCAAACTAACTCAAATAGACACTGAGGCAAAGTCAATTTCATGTAGGTGAGATATCGCACCATTAAAATGCTTGAATTTCATGGCCTCAAATGTTCACCATTACTATAACATATCATATCAGATATTCATTATGCATCAACACATACTGATGGAATATTTGACCCCTCGGCCAGTGTCAAACTAACTCAAATAGACACTGAGGCAAAGTCAATTTCATGTAGGTGAGATATCGCACCATTAAAATGCTTGAATTTCATGGCCTCAATGCTCACCATCAGTTAGTATTTATTAACATATGAATGAAATTAGCAAACAAACAAAAATCAAATCAGAACAAACAATGAGTATCATCCCAACCATCCCTTAAACAAACAAGACCTGTCGGTAAGACAGCGTGCTCGACTGTTTAACACTCATTCGTTTAAGAATTGCAAATCTCTGTGAAAAACATATAGATTTGATTGTTTTATTGGGATTTTACGATGGTTTCAACATTATTTCAGTTATATCAAGGTGACAGTTCATGTATTCATGATCCCTGGGTAAACATACCAGAATATGGATAGAAAATGTGCCTTGCCCAAGGGCACTCCGTCATAACAGCTGCGCCACAACTGAACCCCCGGTTCTAAATCCCTGACGCTAACCACTCAGCCACAGCAGATTGCTAAACAATTAGCTTACACTACAGAAGCTAATTTTTATGTTAATTTTCAATTAACTTGTGTAAAATTATTCAGGAGTTACAAAACCTTCCTTTTAACCCTTTCCCTCATATAGACGCTTTCTGACACCTCTGCAGCAGATGGCTTTTTGAAACATAGTGACAAGAGAAGAAATTGCTCAAAACGAGCAATTTCTCCTTTTGCCACAATGTTTTCCACTTTTAGTCATAGGTTATCCATTCAATTATAGAGATTTTCTATCTTTTGACAAAATATGTTCAAAGTCGTCTGCTGCAAATTTGTTGTATGAGGGAAAGGGTTAAATAAGAGTCTGTTGTCAATGGAACATTATTTTATGTTTTAACCGAACACATTGAATGGATAGGGGATAAGCAATTAATTGGTGCTTGATCAAAATAAAACAAGAATAGATGTGATGGTTAGGAAGGTTTATTTAAAGTTTCAATGTAATACATTAAGTAGTTACTGAGATATGGACTCTAATGTAGTTGCATGCAAAACTTTAACCAACATTTTTAAGTATTAAAAGGGGCCGTAAGCAGTGTCCGACAAATCCATTGCCCGGAGCCCGCGGGCTACCACAATAATTGCCCGGGCTACTGACATTTTCAAATGAAAGCCCGGCGGGCTACTGTTTATTCCCGTGTCTGGTAGCCCGGCTTAATTACTTACACACATGTCGTGTATAAACAGTGACTGTATGTTACATGCGAAAACCACTCGCTGTGACCATAAACAAATCAATATCAGTAGGCGGAGTTACCAACCTGTCAGATCGAGTGGTTTCAGCCAACCAAATCGCTTCAGTAATAGTCAATTAACGTGATATATATACCCATTACGACGGTCCAATCATTAGTGACCATTGTTCCCTGGTGTTAATCCATGAATGATTGCGAATAACCAATGAAATTCAAATATTCCCTTAAACGTATTTTGATCCATATTTCTACTTTCGGTATGCGATGTTTGCAAACTGGTGCAGACCGGTTCAGAAAGACGGAGAAGAAAATTGTCATCATGCAGAAGTTAATAAAATAAATTCGATCCAAATATTAAAGACAATACAATACGACCACTTCTAGATCTTATCTTGTCGTTAATCAAATATGAAACACCTTCATAATCGACATAGTATGCGATATGTCAAAGAAAATGTTTGGGATGAAATCTATGATGAATAATAAATGCCCAATCACGGCTTTGTTTACCAAACTTAATTAGCATAACCGGCGGGAAAAAAATCATATGACTTAATAATTGCGATTTCATTGGAAGAAATGAGAAATTGGGTCAATGACGTTAACGACCCGACGACCCCGATCAAGAGTGGACCCCGATGTTTACATTCAACGCTGTTTACCGATTTCAAATTCTCAGTAGGGAACCATGATTAACATTGCGCAATTATCAAAATGGCGGCTATCTCGTGAATAATACCGTAACACATGAAACAAATTTAACGTGTTAAATGTGTTACGGTATTATTCGCGTCATTGTTTTTGACAATATTTTATGATTTAACCCTTTCCCTCATACAACAATTCTGCAGCAGACGACTTTGAACATATTTTGTCAAAAAATAAAAAATATAATGGATAACCTATGACTAAGTGGAAAACATTGTGGTAAAAGGAGATATTGCTTGTTTTGATCAATTTCTTCTGTTGTCACTATGTTTTCAAAAAGCTGTCTGCTGCAGAGACGTCAGAGAGCGTCTATATGAGGGAAAGGGTTAATAACTTCATTGAACCTGATAAATTTGACTTTTGGTTAATAAAATTGAATCTTATTTAATATGGCGTTCTTTGTAAAACTGACACTCGTATCGTATGCCCTGTTTCGGTGAGGGACCTAAATCGGTGACCTCCAATTTAAAGAGTTTATACTACATCATTTGATTTTTTGGTCTCAAGTTTAAACATTTCTGTCACTAGCTTTTAAATCTTTTGTAAATATGGATAAAATACATACATTTTATGCAGAATATTTCAAATAACCTAGTGAAAAGTAATCTTGAAAATCTTTAGTACCAATTTTCTCCTATCTGTTAAGCTCTACCAAAAAGTCTTTTTTCCAAATTTCATTTTTGTTTTAACTGAATGCTGCACTTCAGGTCTTTTGCAACACAGTCATGTTATTTGAAATGGTCATTACCCTTAAATCATGTACATGGTGTGCTCTTAATATTATGTTTGTACAGAAGTAGAAAACAAAAATAATCATAAAACACTCATTGGCATCCGCGATATTTCGGGCTACCAGCTTCCAAATCTGGTAGCCCAGTGGGCTACCAAACAATTCTGAAATTTGTCGGACACTGCGTAAGTTACATTTTATGCAGGATAGTGTCATCAAACTTGATTATTTACATAGGTGTGATGGTTGGTAAGCCTTGTAAAAAGTTTCAATGCAATAACACTAGTAGTAACTGAACTATGATGTAATATATGTATTTGCATGCAAAACCTGAAATTTTCACTTTAACCATATAAACCATATAATGCAAAACAGACCCCCATCCCCTGCCAGACATGTTTTACGACCAGTCAATATGGCTTGAAGGAATCTGATATAGGGTCACTCAGAGAGCATTTCTACACAATTATTTGAAAACTGGCCAACCAATTAGAGAGGTGAAGAATTTTTTAGTTTTTTCTTGAAGTTGCCTTGAAACCATAATTTTGGAAGGATAAAAAAACCTGAAGGAATTTGGAGAGGACATTGAGAGGATGCAAATTGCGAATATCCCTAATTGCCCCAGTGGTTACAGTGGTGAAGTAGTTTGAAGCAAAAACTTAACACATGAAAGAACCCATGATGGACAATATGCCATGGCATAAGCTCGACAGGCTTACAGCCAGTGGAGCTAAAATGTATCACATAAATTCACCCGCCAAATAAAAGCACAGCAGAAAAGTAGACTATTATCATTTCTTTGCTAAATAGAAGTAAACTCAACTTACTTGCAGATCTGTGCATTTAATCTTGCAGCAAAGTCTCTGAGTGCCCAGTGGTTATCTACATCCGGTCTCATACATAACTGCTTACTGACAATACACGATATGACACCAGGAATAAACTCGTGTAGCTGTAAATTAACACAAGAGGCTGAGATTAGGACGGGTAAACTGACCTTTATTCCACAATATTTCTCTTATTACCAATCCAAACCCTACATTGTCAATTTTATGATTTGGCTGCGGCAGATTCCGGAGGAAAGTGTTGATGATTCCCAACAGTCACAGAATGATCACAGGATTTCAATAAAAACATTCTTGCATGAGACTTCTCAATTATTTGTTCCGGATTGACCCTTTCCCACATACAAAAACCTACAGCAGACAAATTTGAAAACATAGTGGCAAAAATGTGAAAAAATCTGCATGAATTAGAGTTTAATTAGTAAAAGCAGTTGAAAACATTGTGGCAAAAGGGAAATTGCTCATGATGAACAATTTCTCTTTTTGATAAAAGGTTTTCATAAGTCCTCTGCTGCAAGAAAATTTGTGTATGTGGGAACGCGTTGACTTACGTATTTTTCCAGGTATAACGTCTGGTTCTCCATCAGAGCTTTCATCATTCTCATCAGGTATATCAGCAAAGCGAGGTTATTCTGTACAACATTTATCTTTACCTGAAAGCGAATAATATAAACTGCTGTATCAACACTCTAATTCTTTAGAATTTCATTATATAACTGGGAAAACCTCTTTTATAAATATGTTATAAACAAGGAGAAACCGAATCACTATGAAAATGACGTCATGTCAGCGGTTTGACGTCATAACGTTAGTCACTTTGGCTCTCAAACCGGTAAATTTCATCTAGAAGTATTGTAAATGTTAAGTATATTTTATCGAAATACGCCTCATAAATCACTTTTAATAAACTCGTTAACTAAGCTGAATAAGACCTCGGCATAATTATTGGCGGCATTGTTATACGGTTTACTGACGAAATTAAAATAGCTTTGGAAAACCCGTTTTTCTTTTGTGTTTCGTCATGTGATAAAAAAAATCTGACATTCCCACAGGAAAAGACTCCAAAGGCTCGCTTAATATCAAATTTCTTGAACTCGTTTAATAAAACTTTATATGAATTGACAACTCATGTCAGATCCTATATGTATATTAGAATTTATGTATAATATTGTTTTAAACAAATAATAAATTTCCTGATACAATCTCATTAACTAATGCTTTTGCAGCAGACGAATTTTCAAAGAAATTATGGGAAAAATGGGAAATTGCTCAAAACAATGCGTTCAAGTATGTGTTCAATCTTACAGCTTAATATAGTTTTCTATTAAATTGTTCTCAAAGCAAAGTGCATGAAATAAGGTAAATCTTGAAACCTTTAAAGTACAACAAACAACAATATTGCAGCTGACGACCTTAAAAACAAAATGTCAAATATATGCGTAGTATCTGCAAATGAAAGTATTATTTTTGAATAGAGTGTAAAACATTGTGGCAAAAGGAGAATTTGCTCAATATGAGCAATTTATTCTCATTTTCAATAAAAAAAAAAAATCAAAAGTCGCCTGTGGTAGCATCTGTAATCGTGAAAGGGTTAAACAACTAAATGACCCCACATTATTTAAAAATGAGCAATTTCTCTATTTGCCACAACGTTTTTTTAATTTAACCCTTTTTCAATAATTTAACACTCTCTTACAGAGATTTACTATTATTTTGCCTAAATGTTTTCAAAGTCGTCTGCTGCATATTTGTTGTATGTGGGAAAGTGTTATATCAAATGAACAGTTTGTACAAACTTACGCCCTCAGATATAAACGTGGTAAATCTTGGTACCATCTGGTGTAACCCTGGATCTGTGGCCAGACTCTGCAAGGCTTCTGATCTCTTAGACTCGTCTGAGCCTACACATGCCTCGGTTATCTCTTTGTAATACAGCTGCTGTTCCTGAAAAGATTATAATTCAATATACATGTTAACGTTTTTTTTAGTTTCTAAATACATGTAATTCATTTTTCATATGTCCTTAACCCTTTCCCTCATACGGCAATTCTGCAGCAGACGACTTTGAACTTATTTTGTCAAAACATAGAAAATCTCCGTAGTTGAATGGATAACCTATGACAAAAAGTGGAAAACATTGTGGCAAAAGGAGAAATTGCACGTTTTGTGCAATTTCTTCTTTTGTCACTATGTTTTCAAAAAGCTGTCTTCTGCAGAGGCGTCAAAAAGCGTCTATATGAGGGAAAGGGTTAAAGGCTTTGTCAATACATTACTAGAGAACACGTCACTTGCAGTTAACTGTCGAACACTACAATTATAATTACTATTGAATAAACATTCTTTTGAATTAGTAATGATGTACGTCTGAGTTTAATAAGATGTGCAGCTGACAACTTTTAAAACATCTACCTACATACATGGACAGTCTAAAAGAAAACTATAATCATATGTTAAAAACATTGTGGCAAAAGGAGAAATTGCTCATTATAAGCAATTTCTCCTTCTGCAACAATGTTTCAAAAGTCTTCTACTGCAGAGGCATCAGAGAGTGTCTATATGTGGGAGATGGTTAAAAGGAACATGTGTGTCTCCTATTCTAGCAAAAGGAGAATTTAGTCATTATAAGCAATTTCTCCTTTTGTCACTTTGTTTTCAAAAGTCCGGTGCTGCAGAGGCGTCATAAAGTACCTATATGATGGGGAAGGGTTAAGAGTAAGTATGACGCAGTGAGTGTCTATATGTGGGAGATGGTTAAAAGGAACATGTGTGTCTCCTATTCTAGCAAAAGGAGAATTTACTCATTATAAGCAATTTCTCCTTTTGTCACTTTGTTTTTAAAAGTCCGGTGCTGCAGAGGCTTCATAAAGTACTTATATGATGGGGAAGGGTTAAGAGTAAGTATGACGCACAGTCAGCTGACATAGAAGTGTCTCTTCTTTTCTCCCTATCAAGGCAGGCTACACACAATGAACACTTGAGACTGATTTAGACCTTTCCCACATACAATCAAAAGTTTGCAGCAGACGACTTTGAAAACATTTAGACAAAAATATGGAATATCTCTTTAAATATAACTATTGAATACAGTTGAAAACATTGTGGCAAAAGGAGAAATTGCTTGTTTTGAGCAATTTCTCATTTTGTCACGCTGTTTTCAAAAGACGTCTGCTGCAGAGGCATAAGAAAGCTTCTTTATGTGGGAAATGGTTAAGATAAAGTGAAATATCAACCTTATTAATTGTATTGCATATTCACATTTACAGCCTTAATCACAATGCATATAATATTGACTTTTGCCAAGCAATAAAAAGACCCATTTTTAGTGAAAGAAGAATAAAAATTACATAGTCAAACAATTTTCAAATATATCAACATACCACTGAAAGTTCATGCACAGTTAGCTCTTTCATTTTGACAAGATCCGAGACCCCTTTAGGTTTATGTTTTTTGTTTGCATCAGACTGCTGTTTGACGTTTTTCTGGTTTTTGTCTATAACAGCTTTGACTGAGGTGTCTAAAATTTCATGTTTTTGTTGGTCTTTAGATGCCGGCGGTGGATTCTCAGGAATAGAGGGCTGTTCACCATCTATACATAACCAGTGAGCTAATAAAGAACAATATACATAACCAGTGAGCTAATAAAGAACAATTTTGACAATTTTAATTTATATACCATTTTTCAAGGTGAATGCTTAGATCACATGGAAAAAATGATGTAAATACTTACATTTAGAGTCAATTTTTAAAACAGGCACTTTTGGTAAAGGAGAAACGGCTCAAAATGAGCACTCATATTTAACCTTTTCCTGTATAAAACATCTTCGGCAGATGACTTTGAACAAATCTGGTTTAAAATATCTCTAAATGAAAATGTGATTATTGAATAGAGATGAAGACTTTGTGGAACAAGAGCGCCAATGTCACAAAATACGCCCGTCCTGTTTTTTTGAGACCAAGTATAGTGGTAATTGGTTGTACGTCAGCCAAACTTAGAAAGCGGACACTGTTAGTACAGTTTTGGCCATTTCGACGGACATAATTGTGTAGTGACTAAGATAATAGTGTAAGTTATCAAACGTGACCAAGATATTCTGCCCATCAACATATTGTCTAAATTTGGTGATGATCGGATAAAGGCTTTACAAGTTATTTAGCTGACAAGACCAATTTTAGGTAATTTCTATAATTAAAGGGCAATAACTCTCTATCGACTAGAGCAATATGGCTAGTTATCGAACTTGTCCAAGATATTACGCCAATATACATTCTGACCAAATTTGGTGATGATTGGACAAAAGCTCCTAAAGTTATTGAGCTGACAAGACCAATTTTAGGTAATTTCTATAATTAAAGAGGGATAACTCTCGATTGACTAAAGCGATATGGCTAGTTATCGAACTTGTCCGAGATATTATGCCAATACACATTCTGACCAAATGTTGTAATGATAGGACAAAGGCTTCTAAAGTTATTGAGCTGACAAGACCAATATTAGGTAATTTCTATAATTAAAGGGCGATAACTCTTGATTGACTGAAGCGATATGGCTAGTTATCGAACTGGTCCGAGATATTATGCCAATACACATTCTGATTAAATTTGGTGATGATTGGGCAAAGACTTCTAAAGTTATTGAGCTGACAAGACCAATTTTGGTAATTTCTATAATTAAAGGGCGACAACTCTTGATTGACTTAAGCGATATGGCTAGTTATCGAACTTGTCCGAGATATTATCACAATACACATTCTGACTAAATTTGGTGATGATTGGACAAAGGCTTCTTAAGTTATTGAGCTGACAAGACCAATTTTGGGTAATTTCTATAATAAAAGGGCAATTACTCTTGATTGACTAATGCGATATGGCTAGTTATCGAACTTGTCCGAAATATTAGCCCAATACACATTCTGACAAAATTTGGTGATCATTGGACAAAGGCTTCTAAAGTTATTGAGCTGACAAGACCAATTTTGGGTAATTTCTATAATTAAAGGGCGACAACTCTTGATTGACTAAAGCGATATGGCTAGTTATCGAACTTGTCCAAGATATTATCCCAATTCACATTCTGATTAAATTTGGTGATGATTGGACAAAGGCTTCTAACGTTATTGAGCTGACAACATACTGGACGCCGCCCGCCCGTACGCCGCAGGTGAAACTATAATACGATCCGTTTTTTCAAAACGGGCGCGTATAAAAAGGGGAAATTGCATGATCATTTTCTCCATTTGCCACCATGTTTTTAAAAGTTGTCTGCTGCAGAGGTGTAAGAAAGCATCTGTATGTGGTAGAGGCTTAATTGATATGAAATTTTTCCAGTTTGTCTGCAAAAATCTCCTTGACTTGAGAAAGATGCAAATACTGATTTAACTACAGTGTAGTAGTAGCGCAGTTTGTGTGGAAAACGCTCATGGGATTCAAACTAGGAACCTTTGGTACGAGAGGCTGACACTCTACCTCTGGCTCTGCATCACTGTCATCCACTAAATAGGCTGTGCAATAATTAGAAATTTATCGTACCTTTCAGAGAGACGTCTAGGGGCACTTTTGGGAGTGATGAGTTAATCACATCTTGCAGGTCCATCTCTTTGTCCTCAACAAAATGGAGCTCTCTCCCCCCTCCACTAGCATATCTGAATGGAATCAAGTCTGGGGCGTGGAATCCATACAGTGGCTGGAAAAGGTTACACCAAGCTTCTTATAAAATCAAACTACTCTATCCCTTTCCCATTTGTAGACGCATTTTAACGCCTCTGACATTTTTGGGTCACAAACATATGAGGAGATCCCTTTATTACCTCAACAAAATTGTTGCATGGGGATAATAATAAATATGTACTTAATATGCAAATTGTATTAATTCTTTCTCCACATCAACTTTCTTCATTTTTTTTTCGTATTTAAAGAGAAAATCTTAACCCTTTCCCACATACACACGCTTTCTCATGCTTCTGTAAACAAGCCTGTAGCAGAGACTTTTGAAAACATTGTGACAAAATGAGTTAATGCTCATAATGAGTAATTTCTCCTTTTGTCTCATTGTTTTTAAACTTTTTTTTAATAATAACATTCTCATTTATGAAAAAAAAAAAAAAATTATTTTCAAAATAGTTCGCTTCAAATTTGTTATTAGTTGGAAAAGGTTAAGAGCTTTTCAATATTTTTCTCCAGATGATTTCAAAGTTGTCTGGTGCAGATTTCTTGTATGTGGGGAAAAGGGCTAAGACATTTACCCTGAGTCAAAGTGGAGAAAGGTTATGACATTACCTCTATATTCTGTTGCCGTAGAGAATTATCGAAATCGCTGCACGTAAGCTTCCTTCTCTTTGCATGGTGCATGAACTTCATAGATTCCTACATGAAAAAGTCAGAAATCATGTATTTATACTTTACTTTATTTTTCCCCAAAAAATTTATTGGTTTTTCAGAAAAATTGATTGTTTTGTTGTTGCCTGTTGATAATTACATAATATGCATGAAAAATGCCATGACTGAAATAAAATCTTAAATCTCGACACAAGCAGAAGGAGTAGGTCTCAATTTGTTTGCAAATAATTAAACAATTGAATCTCAGTTCGAATTGCATTTATAAACAAACAAAATGTGTGTTTTAACCCCCCTTTCAAACATACAACAAATATGCAGCAGACTGCTTGTAAAATCATATGTACAAAAATATGCAAGTTCTCTATAAAAGGATGAATATTTTTCAAAATCAGTTGAAATATTGTGGCAAAAGGTGAAATTGCTCATAATGTGCAATTTCATCTCCTGTTTCAAAGTTTTCAAAAGAGTTTGCTGCAGATGCATGGGAAAGGGTTAGCCCTTTCCCTCATACGACAATTTTGCAGCAGACGACTTTGAACATATTTTGTCAAAAAATAGAAAATCTCTATAATTGGATGGATAACATATGATTAAAAGTGGAAAACATTGTGGCAAAAGGAGAAATTGCTTGTTTTGAGCAATTTCTTCTTTTGTCACTATGTTTTTAAAAAGCCATTTACAGAAGAATGATATAGTAAAGCAGGACATAGCTATCATGTCAATGAAGGACAACAATAAGGGGTTTACTGCGGCATTGTTGTATGTGGCAAAACGAGCAATTTCTTCTTTTTCCACAATGTTTTCCACTTTTAGTGACAAAATATGTTCAAAGTCGTCTGTTTACAATATAAAAATAGATTGGAACTAAACATATTCATACGGGCCTATAAAGGTCATGCAATCCTGACTTAACCCTTTCCCTCATATAGACGCTTTCTGACGCCTCTGCAGCAGACAGCTTTTTGAAAACATAGTGAAAAAAGAAGAAATTGCACAAAACGTGCAATTTCTCCTTTTGCCACAATGTTTTCCACTTTTTGTCATAGTTTATCCATTCAATTATATAAATGGAGATTTTCTATTTTTTGACAAAATACGTTCAAAGTCGTCTGCTGCAGAATTGTCATATGAGGAAAAGGGTTAATTTGTCTCTTTCCCACAATATCTCTCTTATTACATAACCAAACCCTTGGTACTCAAAAGAAACGTCTCAGTGAGACAATTATTTTGAGAACCAACAACATAATCTAGTAACCTCTTATCATATCTGCTTAACTTTTTAAAGTCAACTTTCATAAGTGAAATTAACAATTTTGGCTAGATTTGATGTCAATACCTTAAAGAAAACACAGTTCCATCCGAAACAACTCTTTCTATAGATGTTTCCAATTCAAGGCCGATTTCTCTAAAAACTACTCAGGTAAACTATTAACCCTTTCCTACATCATTCCTTTCTCTGTAAATGAAAGTATAATAATTGAATAAATTTGAAAACATTGTGGAAGAAGAAGAAATTGCTCATAATGTCATTTTACTTTCGAAAGTCGTCTGCTGTGGAAGCATCAGAATGTGGATGTGCGAGGGAAAGGGTTAACACAAATTTGGCTAAATGAAGAATACCTGTAAACATTGTTTCAGTCTGTATGTTGTGTCCTCCGCCATGTATGTGGCAGTTACATCAGGAAGTCCACTTATACCGACAGATTCAGCAATCACCTTGATAGATTCACCAGTGATGCTACCATTAAGCCTGCTCTCTTTTTCTTGTTTCTCTGCCATTTCTGAAATATGAGTATATAACCTTAGCCTAAAAATAAAGAGAAAGGCTATTAATAGAGGATATTTGTTTGTTTTGAGTGGATATGGAAAATATCTCATTGAGAAATGACACAATTGAATATTTTCATGAGCGCGTAGTGCGAGTGAAAATGTTAAAATTGTATCACTTCGAGTTGAAATATATTCCATATACACTAAAAAAAACCTTATTTAATGATAATTGATGACGAAAAAATAATATACCCATTATGTATTTCTTTATATATAATGTGTGTAGTATAACATGACCAAATTTTAAGAAAATGACGTCACATCAGCGGTTTGACGTCATAACTTTAGTCCCTTTATCTCACTGATATAACTCAGTATCTCATCGTTTAGCATTAAATAATATATTATACTTGATGGACAGTATAACATTTTGGATAGAATGATGACAACAGGGAAGAATTCTTGTAAAAATTTAATTAAATTGTTAAGTAAACATATTTCACTTGCAGAGGCATCTGCAGCAGACATAGTCATTGAAATACATAGGTAGACAGGCTATTTCAGTGACTTATATTGGTGGGTGATAACAAAATGAATTTTAAGACATTGTGGTAAAAAGCTAAATTCTCAACATCAGAAAATATTCCTTTTACCACAATGTATGTGGTTTGGGAATCTTCATGATATATGTGAATCTAATGAATCATGGCCAAGCCAATCTTTTTCAGTATTTTATCAATTTTCTGCAAGATAGAAATAGATTATGACAAGTGACTAGAAGAGAGCATATTAATATATATATCACATAAACAATCTACTGGTTTAAAAGTGTAATGATAGAAACTGAAAAAATAACATTATTGAAAAAGGAGCAACATCTGCTTTTTGAAACAATTTGCTTCTTTTCCAATTATGTTTTTAAAAAGCAAAACAAAAGCAGCGCCTTTCCACCTACTATATTAGAGGCCGATCTTCAGCTACTTCACAATTTGAAAAGGCCATATCTTTTCACAATGTTGCGAAAAAAAATCACAAAATTCACACACAATTAAATGAAATATACGCTTGCATTACTGCATGTACTTGCAGTTTCAATAACTTGGAACAATCAAAACTTTTCTGACACTCGCTCCCCCAGTTTCATTCGGTTGTTTCAGTTTTAGTCTGTATGCGTCATAATTGAGTCATTCCCGCTTATTAAAAGCTTGATTCTGATTGGATTAAGTTTTATTTACAAATTACAGCCAATGATGAGCTGCTTTATGAAATGATTTTGGCTTGTGTCAAAATAAACTACCCAGATATTAATAAGGGCAAACAAATCGATGGCGAAGCCGGCGATGTTTCCCGTCAATAGGTAATGTGTATGAACTTTGCAAAATTTTGCTATATCGTCTTTCCAAAAATTGTGTCCATAGTGGATTTTTCGATGCATTCATGATTCTGCTACGTTTTGATTGGATGAAAAGAAAATATCGAAACAAAAACAACTTCTAGAGGAAATAATTAAATATGATAATATATACTAAAGGAAAGAGCACAAATAATTTTATGTGTGATAATTTCCATTTAATAACACTCGTCGTCTATTTCTAAAACGAGTTCAAATAACAACTGAACTCATAAGGTTTTTTTGACTTTCCGGAAGTTATAAATCCAAATTTCTGTAATATGACGTCATTCTATTAGCGTAACGCAAATGATGAATAAATAACCAAAAGGAAAACGACAGAAACTATAGGAAACGTTAGTTTGACAATGTAGTTCCGTAAATTATGGAATCGTTTTATTTGAAGTACTTTATGAAGGGCAAGTTGGTTATTTGTTGTACCTGTCATCATAATTTCATGGATTTAAAATCTTGGCTATATTTTAAAGTTAAATATAAGCTTAACCATGTGATGATTTTTATTTTCTTTGCTTAGGTCGGTAGGACTCGTAATTGACGTAAATAACTAATCGTGCTGCAAGCAAGGGGCTAACTGCAGTTCGCGGGGAATTATTCACCGATCACAACATATAAATAAATGTTTACCCGAAATAGGTAGCACCTATATATACTCATATTATCCAAAACAAACTAGGCTTATGTCGCGTAACGGAAAATACATCGTTAAGCTATTGAAAAAAGGCGTCAGACAATTCACAGAAAATTTTGCTTGTTTTTCTTAAGACGAAAAATGTTCCGGCTTCAGTTATTAATACTGAGACAACTTTTGACCCTTGGCAACGCCGATGATCGACAGAGCAAACTTTACCATTAATTAGACCCAGTTCCTCTTTCAAAAAGTTAGTGTAAGCACTGCTTTATGAAGGGCAAGTTGATTATTTTTTGTTCCTGTCATCATTATTTCATGGTTTTACAATATTGGCTATACTTTTAAGTTAAATAATTACCAGATGATGAATTTTAGTTTCCTTTCCCACACAGAGGAAATCTGCAGCAGACGACTTTGGAAACATCTAGGCAAAAGTATGAAAAATCTCTTAAAATGATGATGTAGTTATTGAATATTTGAAAACATTATGGCAAATGGAGACATAGCTCATCATTAAAACCAAAATCACATATAGCATGCCCACATATATACTTTCTATCTTAATATCTGTATAAACTTAGGTATGAAAATAAAGGAAGCCGAGAAAACAACATCACTTTTGTCCAAACAAATAAAATGATCACGAAAACCCAAGACACTTAGATTTGTTTTAAATACCTTTTTGGTTGTTGAGCGCAAACCATCAACTTTCTTCTAATAATCAACTAAACATATATGCCAGATCCCGTTTAAGATCTTAGAGTTGTTATTTAACTTCATTTTCAACTGATAATTCATTTCATTGACCAATATCGCGTCATCCTAGCGCCGATTCTGAGTTATGTCCCTTTATTAATCGGGGATGATCGGGCCCAACTCGTTCATTTCCGAGTTTACATATTTTGCCGAATAGTTCCGATTGTAAGTATGCTTCGTTGATTGATTATATGGTGTTAAAAGCCGCTTTCAACAATATTTTAGTTATATCACGGCGTTACCTGGTGAGTAATATGTACATCGAACCCGCGACCTCCCACTCTCGAGGGGACGCTCTACCACTTCACCATAGAGGCGATCCATTGTCTTTTAATTTTCATTTCTAACTTTTTTTTAAAATAACATTTAATAATAATATTCATACATATTTATACACAATCATTCTAGGATATATGTAGACAAAATGGTAATAAAGCCCTTTCCAACATACAGGCGCATGTTGACCCTTCTTCCGTAGATGACATTTTGGACACATTGTTGCTCATAACAAGCAATATCTCATTTTGTCACACTATTTTCAACTTTGTTTCAGTATATGTAATTATAGGTCCTACGTTCATTTACAGAGAATTTCTATACTTGCCTATATGTTTTCAAAGTCGTTTACTGCGGCATTGTTGTATGTGGCAAAACGAGCAATTTCTTCTTTTGCCACAATGTTTTTCACTTTTAGTGACAAAATATGTTCAAAGTCGTCTGTTTACAATATAAAAAATAGATTGGAACTAAACATATTCATACGGGCTTATAAAGGTCATGCAATCCTGACTTTAACTCTTTCCCTCATATAGACGCTTTCTGAAACCTCTGCAGCAGACGGCTTTTTGAAAACATAGTGACACAAAAAGAAATTGCTCAAAACGAGTAATTTCTCCCTTTGCCACAATGTTTTCCACTTTTAGTCATAGGTTATCAATTTAATTATAGAGATTTTATATTTTTTGACAAAATATGTTCAAAGTCGTCTGCTGCAGAATTGTCGTATGAGGGAACGGATGGTAATGTGCCCAACAAGTTTCTTCGTCTCCAGGGTTATAAAGTACAATAAACATGCAAGCATATGATTAACGAATTATTTTTTCTCAAAAAATAATACAGTTAACGCGGTCGTGTTTGATTCCGGAAGTCACGGTTAAACTACACTTCCGCTTAGAATACACATTCGCTGCACCTAAATAGTCCTAGTATTTTTTCGATATTAAAATGACTTCTACGTGTTATTTCAATACAGTGAAGTCATAATTATACTATCGAATCATCATAGATAATCAATTTTCTAGAGAAATATCAAATTAACAGTACGCGCATATATATTTCATTTGTCGGCAGGTACGTATAAGCCACGAGTATGAATTTAAGTCGTATGCCCATTCACTAGAAGTCGACCCCACGCTGTATAGAACAATGTTAATCTCACAAATATGCCACTACGCAGAGCTCAGTGAAATAGTCAGTGTGCATTTTAAACGCTCGCATCGCCGTTGTTTCTCATTTTTCCAACATGATAACGATGATCAAAGGGGCTTTCTAATTATAGAGGGCTCTCACGAGGGGGCGAAGTGGTCGCCTAAAAGTTTCTGACTTCGCCCATTCACTCGATCAAAGCGAAGTCGACTTCGCCCAAAATCTCAGTCAAAGCGAAGTTGACTTCGCCGACAATTTTGTCCTAGCATCGGACACTGTTAAAATGATCACGGTCACGCACCATGTCGAATCGATGTAGGCCTATACAGTTCGATATACACAGTTGCGTAATCAGTTATTTGACAACTGAGAGTGTATATCCATTAAAAGCTGAAGAATCGAATCATTTAACACACACAATGACGTAGAACCAATCAAAATCGTGCACTTTAGTCCAATTTGCATAATCAAAGTACCGATTGTCATATCAAATAGTATGACGCCCCCTGATAAAACATTAAATACGTATCCGATGTAAATGAGATGGAATTCGAATTATGTTTTAACCCTTTCAATAGTATAAATAATATTATGAATCTATTCATGGTTTAATGAGATAATCGTCTTCAATAATTGAGAAAATAAGATTTTTTAGAGATTTTTTTAGGGGTTTCATAATAAATGCTGTAGCATGGGGGTGTCATACTATTTGGAATTAACCAATCAAAAGACAATACCTCAATTCTACTTGTAAAGAGTGTGTATGTTTAGCCGATACAAATAATTTACGTTGTTTATGACACTTACGACAGACTAATTTACAAAATGCCTGAAACCTTTACACGGCGAGTAAAATGTAGCTTCATTAATTATATTTCGGCGACTTTAGAACACAATGTTCGGATCGCAAACCCGATACAAATAATTTACATTGTTTATGACACTTACGACCGACTTCTTTATAAAATGCCTGACACACGGAATGGCGAGTAAAAGGTAGCTTCATTAATAATTTCTGCGACATTAGAACATAATGTTCGGATCGCAACTACTCTTAGGGAAAAACAATTTTAGAACTTCATGTGATAATCATAATTAAAATAAAATAATAAAACATTCATCTTTGTTTAAGTAAATGTGTTCTATCCCAAACGATGCGATGCGGTTACGACGCGTAACGACACAAAAAGAGATGTAATTTCTCCCTTAAGTCTCCCCACTTCGCCCTAAATTGTCCGGAGGGGGAAGTCACTTCTCCCTGAAATTTAAGCCTAGTGAGAGCCCTGTAGATCATGGTTTACATACGCGCGCATTCAGTTAGCAGTTAGCTTAATATATATATGAAAGTAACGCTCAAACGTTGTATCAAAGTACCGTGGTGCAATGGAGAGCGTGTAGAACTACTATTCATGGACTACTTATGGACGCGAGTTCGAGTCCTAATAGGAACTGTTCTTTTTTTTTTTTTTAATTCTTATTTTATGCGATTTGTTAAACATTATAGATTTATAATAATTAATTCACTCACATGAAACATAGTTATAATATAAGCCGAAATCCTGGATCCGCCCCTGGTGACGAAAACAAATCGAACTAACAATGTAAATCTCACAAATATGCCATGGGTGTTTGGACAGACTTTACGCAGAGCTCAGTGAAAGAGTTAGTGTGCATGTTAAACGCTCGCATCGCCGTTGAAATGCTACATTTACTAAAACTGTCAACTGATAAAAAAAAATCTCTTGACAAAAATATTAATAATAATAAAATAGACTAAATTGTGCAATAGCATGATCAATTGCATTCATAAATTAGATTTTACAAATGTTCAAAATAATTCGTTACCAGTACTTCAGTACTTTGATTTTTGATTTGATATTAGTTGCAGTGTGACACAAATTTTTAAAATGGAAATTTACAAGTGGCTATTGTATATAATTAGAAATGAACAGGATTGAATCATGTCAGAATAATGTATACATTTATATTTTAACACTTTAAGATCTAGATAAGAAAATTATTCGAAAAATAACCTATATAGATAGATGCTTCCAGTATAAAACGTGCAAAGAACTCATTTTGAGCATGTTTTATTTTAATCACTACCAATCAATCGGTTTAACCTTTTCCCTCATACAACGAATTTGCAGCAGACAACAGTGCAAAAAGGTGAACAATCTGTATTTGAATATGAATATGAGAGTTTAATTATTAAATAGAATTGAAAACATTGTGACAAAAGAAGAAATTGCTCATAACCCTTTCCCTCATTTTGACTCTTTCTGACGCCTTTTCTGCAGACGACTTTTGAAAACATTGAGGCAATAGGATATATAAATTGCTCAAAACAAGCAATTTCTCCATTTTCCACAATGTTTTCAACTCAATTAAATAATTATACTTTCATCTATAGATAGAGTACTTTTGCCTAGATGACTTCAAAGCTGTCTGCTGTGTTTTTTTATTTATCATATTTGGGAAAGGGATGAGCAATATCTCCTTTTGTCACAATTTTTCAAAAACGTTGTCTGCTGCAGAGGCATCAAAAAGTGTCTATAATTGGGATAGGGTTTAGATGAGAAGGTAACACATAATATCTCTATATTTTCCTAAAGGTATCGAGAAAGACAGAAGGAGAAAGGAATAACGTTGGTAGCTAACAGAACCAATAATACATCAAAAGTCTTGACTTGAAAAGAAATATAGAACAAGAGAGAATATTGGAAGTTAAAGAAGAAGGAGTCCGGGAACAGACAGTCAAGTTGAAAGGAGAGGAGAGATAGAGAAATGGGTCTTAAGAAATGGCATGAAAAGAGAAACAAATCAGAGGAGCCTGTAAAGAAAAGTTGTCGGAAGTCCCAAAGTCCTCTAAACCCTGAACATGAAAATCAGCTTGATTTCAGGAACAAAACTACAACTGTCTTACGATTGTTCAGGAAAACAAGAAGGTGAAAGTAGTTAATACACAATTTTTCGTTCTTGAAAAAGTATGGATTTAGTGCACACAGATTGAGCCAGGAGGGGAGAAGATCAATGTCACTCAGACACAGGTTGAGCCAGAGGGTCACTCAGACACAGGTTAAGCCAGAGGGGTTGGATATCAATGTCACTCAGACACAGATTGAACAAGAAGGATTGGAGATCAATGTCACTCAGACACAGGTTGAGCCAGAAGGATTGGAGATCAATGTCACTCAGACACAGGTTGAGCCAGAAAGGTTGGAGATCAATGTCACTCAGACACAGGTTGAGCCAGAAGGGTTGGAGATCAAGGTCACTCAGACACAGGTTGAGACAGAAGGGTCGGAGATCAATGTCAGACACAGGTTGAGCCAGGAGGGGAGGAGATCAATGGCACTCAGACACAGGTTGAGCCAGAGGGGTTGGAGATCAATGTCACTCAGACACAGGTTGAGCCAGAGGGGTTGGAGATCAATGTCACTCAGACACAGGTTGAGCCAGAAGGGTTGGAGATCAAGGTCACTCAGACACAGGTTGAGACAGAAGGGTCGGAGATCAATGTCAGACACAAGTTGAGCCATGAGGGGAGGAGATCAATGGCACTCAGACACAGGTTGAGCCAGAGGGGTTGGAGATCAATGTCACTCAGACACAGGTTGAACCAGAGGGGTTGGAGATCAATGTCACTCAGACCCAGGTTGAGCCAGAAGGGTTGGAGATCAATGTCACTCAGACACAGGTTGAGCCAGAAGGGTTGGAGATCAATGTCACTCAGACACAGGTTGAGCCAGAAGGGTCGGAGATCAATGTCACTCAGACACAGGTTGAGCCACAGGGGTTGGAGATCAATGTCACTCAGACACAGGTTAAGCCAGAAGGATTGGAGATTAATGTCACTCAGACACAGGTTGAGCCAGAAGGGTTGGATATCAATGTCAGACACAGGTTGAGCCAGGAGGGGAGGAGATCAATGTCACTCAGACACAGGTTGAGCCAGAGGGGTTGGAGATCAATGTCACTCAGACACAGATTGAGCCAGAGGGGTTGGAGATCAAGGTCACTCAGACACAGGTTGAGACAGAAGGGTCGGAGATCAATGTCAGACACACATTGAGCCAGAGGGGTTAGAGATCAATGTCATCCAGACACAGGTTGAGCCAGAAGGGTTGGAGATCAATGTCACTCAGACACAGGTTGAGCCAGAAGGGTTGGAGATCAATGTCACTCAGACACAGATTGAGCCAGAGGGGTTGGAGATCAAGGTCACTCAGACACAGGTTGAGACAGAAGGGTCTGACATTGATCTCCGACCCTTCTGTCTCAACCTGTGTCTGAGTGACTGATCAATGTCACTCAGACACAGATTGGACCAGAAGGGTCGGAGATCAATGTCACTCAGACACAGGTTGAGACAGAAGGGTCGGAGATCAATGTCAGACACACATTGAGCCAGGAGTGGAGGAGATCAATGTCGCTTAGACACAGGTTGAGCCAAAGGAGTTGGGGATCAATGTCACTCAGATACAGGTTGAGCCAGAGGGGTTGGAGATCAATGTCACTCAGACACAGGTTGAGCCAGAGGGGTTGGAGATCAATGTCACTCAGACACAGGTTGAGCCAGAGGGGTTGGAGATCAATGTCACTCAGACACAGGTTGAGCCAGAGGGGTTGGAGATCAATGTCACTCAGACACAGGTTGAGCCAGAGGGGTTGGAGATCAATGTCACTCAGACACAGGTTGAGCCAGAGGGGTTGGAGATCAATGTCACTCAGACACAGGTTGAGCCAGAGGGGTTTAAGATCAAGGTCGCTCAGACACAGGTTGAGCCAGAGGGGTTTAAGATCAAGGTCACTCAGACACAGGTTGAGCCAGGAGTGGAGGAGATCAATGTCACTCAGACACAGGTTGAGCCAGAGGGATTAGAGATCAAAATCACCCAGACACAGGTTGAGCCAGAGGGATTAGAGATCAAAATCACCCAGACACAGGTTGAGCCAGAGGGGTTGGAGATCAAGGTCACTCAGACACAGGTTGAGACAGAAGGGTCGGAGATCAATGTCAGACACACATTGAGCCAGAGGGGTTAGAGATCAATGTCACTCAGACACAGGTTGAGCCAGAAGGGAAGAAGATCAATGTCACTCAGACACAGGTTGAGCCAGAGGGGTTGGAGATCAATGTCACCCAGACACAGGTTGAGCCAGGTGTGGAGGAGATCAATGTCACTTAGACACAGGTTGAGCCAGAGGGGTTGGAGATCAATGTCACTCAGACACAGGTTGAGCCAGAGAGGTTGGAGATCAATGTCACTCAGACACAGGTTGAGCCAGAGGGGTTGGAGATCAATGTCACTCAGACACAAGTTGAGCCAGAGGGGTTGGAGATCAATGTCACTCAGACACAGGTTAAGCCAGAGGGATTGGAGATCAATGTCACTCAGACACAGGTTGAGCCAGACGGGGTTGGAGATCAATGTCACTCAGATACAGGTTGAGCCAGAGGGGTTGAAGACCAATGTCACTCAGACACAGGTTGAGCCAGACGGGATTGGAGATCAATGTCACTCAGTCACTTATTGAGCCAGAGGGGTTAGAGATCAATGTCACTCAGTCACATATTGAGCCAGGAGGGGAGGAGATCAATGTCACTCAGACACCGGTTGAGCCAGAAGGGTTGGAGATCAATGTCACTCAATGTTTAATTGTGTATACATATGTATGTTTTTGGATAAACAGACACATAGAAATGATGAGCAATTTCTCCTTTGCCACAATGTTCTTAACTTTATTTAACAATTAAGCTATCTTTTATGGTGAGTGTTCAGGTTTTTGTCAATTTGTTTTCAAAGTCGTCTGCTGCAGATTTGTTGTATGTGGGAAAGGGTTAATGAGAATGATTCGCGAATAGGACTGTACATATCTGATCAATAGCAGTTTCTATTTTTGTTTAATTAATACACATATTGGTTATTGTATGGGAGTGACTATGTTGAAGGCATTTGTTAGTTCTATATTTAAATAACATACTTACATTCCAGTTATCTGGATCTCAAAGACTCCGGATTAGGGTTGTCTTACTCACGGTTATCATGATATATTTTACTCGATCTATGATGTATATGTTTATAACGCAAACTATGGAATATAAAACATATCCAATTTCATTTTTATTGTCACATGTATTAGCAAATCATAGCAAGGTAAAATAATACAATATGTAAAATTACAAATGTACTCATGCAGTCAAAAGTTGCGATACCTGTTTTATATTCTCAATAGGAGTCCTATTCGTCAGAAGTCATGTCGACGAAAAGGAGTTCTATATCGGAGAATTCACGAATGGGAGTTCTATATCGGAGAATTCGCGAATGGGAGTTCTATCCGTCAGAAGTCATGTCGACGAAAAGGAGTTATATATAGGAGAAGTCACGAATGGGAGTTCTATCCGCCAGAAGTCATGTCGACGAAAAGGAGTTATATATAGGAGAAGTCACGAATGGGAGTTCTATCCGTCAGAAGTCATGTCGACGAAAAGGAATTATATATGGGAGAAGTCACAAATGGGAGTTCTATCCGTCAGAAGTCATGTCGACGAAAAGGAATTATATATGGGAGAAGTCACAAATGGGAGTTCCTTCCGTCAGAAGTCATGTCGACGAAAAGGAATTATATACGGGAGAAGTCACAAATGGGAGTTCCTTCCGTCAGAATTCATGTCGACGAAAAGGAATTATATATGGGAGAAGTCAAAAATGGGAGTTCTATCCGTCAGAAGTCATGTCGACGAAAAGGAATTATATATGGGAGAAGTCACAAATGGAAGTTCTATCCGTCAGAAGTCATGTCGACGAAAAGGAATTATATATGGGAGAAGTCACAAATGGGAGTTCTATCCGTCAGAAGTCATGTCGACGCAAAGGAATTATATATAGGGGAAGTTACAAATGGGAGTTCTATCCGTCAGAATTCATGTCGACGAAAAGGAATTATATATGGGAGAAGTCACAAATGGGAGTTCCTTCCGTCAGAAGTCATGTCGACGAAAAGGAATTATATATGGGAGAAGTCACAAATGGGAGTTCCTTCCGTCAGAAGTCATGTCGACGAAAAGGAATTATATATGGGAGAAGTCACAAATGGGAGTTCTATCCGTCAGAAGTCATGTCGACGAAAAGGAATTATATATGGGAGAAGTCACAAATGGGAGTTCCTTCCGTCAGAAGTCATGTCGACGAAAAGGAATTATATATGGGAGAAGTCACAAATGGGAGTTCTATCCGTCAGAAGTCATGTCGACGAAAAGGAATTATATATGGGAGAAGTAACGAATGGGAGTTCTATCCGTCAGAAGTCATGTCAACGAAAAAGAAGTTATGTAAAGGAGAAGTCACAAATGGGAGTTCTCTCATCAGAAGTCATGTCGTCGAAAAAGGAGTTATATATAGGAGAAGTCACAAATGTGAGTTCTATCCGTTAGAAGTCATGTCGACGAAACGGAGTTATATAGGACAAGTCAGGTCGTCGAAAAGGACTTATATATAGGAGAAGTCACAAATGGGAGTTCTATCCATCAGAAGTCATGTCGTCGAACAAGGAGATATATATAGGAGAAATTACGAATGGGAGTTCTTTCAGTCAAAAGTCATGTCGACGAAAAGGAATTATATATGGGAGAAGTCACAAATGGGAGTTCTATCCGTCAGAAGTCATGTCGACGAAAAGGAATTATATATGGGAGAAGTCACGAATGGGAGTTCTATCCGTCAGAAGTCATGTCGTCGAAAAGGACTTATATATAGGAGAAGTCACGAATGGGAGTTCTATCCGTCAGAAGTCATGTCGACGTTAAGAAGTTATATATAAGAGAAGTCACGAATGGGAGTTCAATCCGTCAGAAGTCATGTCGACGAAAAGGAATTATATATGGGAGAAGTCATAAATGGGAGTTCTATCCGTCAGAAGTCATGTCGTCGAAAAGGACTTATATATAGGAGAAGTCACGAATGGGAGTTTTATCCGTCAGAGGGTCATGTCGACGAAAAGAAGTTATATATAGGAGAAGTCACGAATGGGAGTTCAATCCGTCAGAAGTCATGTCGACGAAAAAGGAGTTATACAGAAGAAGTCACATATGGGAGTTCTATCCCTCAGAAGTCATGTCGACGAGAAAAGGAGTTATATATAGGAAAAGTCACAAATGGGAGTTCTATCCGTTAGAAGTCATGTCGACGAAAAAGGAGTTATATATAGGAGAAGTCAGGACGTCGAAAAGGACTTATATATAGGAGAAGTCACAAATGGGAGTTCTATCCGTCAGAAGTCATGTCGTCGTAAAAGGAGTTATATATAGAAGAAGTCACAAATGGGAGTTCTATCCGTCAGAAGTCATGTCGACGAGAAAGGAGTTATATATGGGACCAGTCACGAATGGGCGTTCTATCCGTCAGTAGTCACGAAAAGGAGTCCTATCCGCGGAAAAGTCTAGTCTGATACCCGGCATATTATAGTAAAGAAGTGTCTGACTTGACAAGCTACAAGAAAACATAAGCTATATCATGGAATGGTGCAAAGTAAACAACATGTCCCTTAATCCACCAAAGTCAACTTGTATGACTATATAAACTGACCTCATTGAGCCCCCTTCAGTTAAAACTTTAAAAGTCAACAGTCAACCACTGAGTAATGTTTCTATTAAACACATATTGGGTGTTTATGTAGATAATAAGTTAAATTGGCATGTACAAATTGATTCTGTATGCAGAACACTAAAATAGCGCTATTGAAAAATATTATATACTACCTTAATGAGAAAATGAAATTACTATATAATATCTCCTAAATACTTCCAGTGTTTGATTATGGATGTGTATTCTGGGGACATGGAGCCAATACATACAGAAATAAGATATCTTCAATTCAGAGAAGGGCCGCACGAATAGTACTTGCAAAATCTCGCGGGTCTACCAAAACGGATCTTTTCCATGACTTGCATTGGCTGTCTTTTGACGATAGGTGTCGCTATCACACTGCTTTGCTGATTTACAAGACCGTTCACAATTTGGCACCAATATACATGAATGACATTTTAATATTTTCAGAAAATAAATATCACAATCTACGCTCACAAGCCAATAACAATTTAGCATTGACCTACAAACCTAGAACAAATTACATGTTAAATTCATTTAGATATTTTGGTTTTAAATTCTGGAATAGCATTCCATCGCATATAAAGCACTCAACGTCTATTGTATCATTCAAACGAAATTATAAGAAATACCTTCTGGAAAAGGTTCCATACTAACACTGTCTTGATTACTTGCCGTTACTATGTTAAGAATTGTGTTTAAAGTAGTTGGAGTGTCTGTCTTCACATGATTGAAAATTAATTTTATTTGTATTTCATGCCATAATTTTTCATTGAAATTTGCATGTTGTTAAATGTTATGTTTCTGTGTGTTATAATATTATTGAAGGCCATATGAAAATAAGATATGTACATGTTAAATTGTTTGTATGTGTCTTAGATGTTACCTTAACACAATAAAGATATTATTATTATTATTATAAGAAAATACTTATTGCTAGGGACAGTACTACACTACTTTCTGTCTGTCTGTCTATATATCTGTTTGTATGTCTGATTGTCTGTATGTATGTCTATATGTCTTGTCTGTATGTCTGTATGTCTTTCTGTATGCCTGTCTCTCTCTCTCTCTCTCTCTCTCTCTCTCTCTCTCTCTCTCTCTCTCTCTCTCTCTCTCTCTCTCTCTCTCTCTCTCTCTCTCTCTCTCTCTCTCTCTCTCTCTCTCTCTCTCTCTCTCTCTCTCTCTCTCTCTCTTTTTCGCTCTGTCTTTCTCTATATATCTATCTTATCTCTCTCTCTCTCTCTCTCTCTCTCTCTCTCTCTCTCTCTCTCTCTCTCTCTCTCTCTCTCTCTCTCTCTCTCTCTCTCTCTCTCTCTCTCTCTCTCTCTCTCTCTCTCTCTCTCTCTCTCTCTCTCTCTCTCTCTCTCGCTCTCTCATTCCTTATCCCCCCACAAATGAGCTAGCAGTGCATAAACAAGTTGGCTTTAGTGAACAGTGAAGATCAAGATCATCCAGTTTTATATTACATACTTTCTGTCAATTTGTCTAAAATCTGATAATTCGGTGCCAACTCAGGCTGATCAGAACCTACATAGTTAATAAATGACAATGTGTATCTTTTCATACAATCAGGCTAAGACACATTGTAGATCTATGTCAGGGGCGTAGCTCCATTTAGGCACTGTAGGGACGTGCCTACACATTTTTTCTCAAAATGCCCCAAAATGAAGCTGCGGCGATAGACATCTGCTTAATGTATCGACCAGATCAGCCTGAGCTGTCCGCGCAGACTGATCCGACCGACACATTTCGTCTTAGGGGGATAGATGTATAGAGTGGTGATTCTTGAAACAGAATATCTGCAGGAGGCGAAAAGTGTCTATCCGGGTAGGCCTGTGTGGCATGCTTAGGCTGATCCGGTCGATACTTAACGCATAGTCCACAATGTTGATTTTCTCACGAGACGGCCTACACATTGATTATTGCAAAGCTACGCCCCTGTATGCGTATTCATTGACAGTGTTTCTTTTTTTTCGAGGGTGAGGGAAATATATTTTCAACTTTAATTAATCAATAATTAGTTTTAATTACACTTTCAATTATACACATTTTCCACATTTCTACCTGTATGCTTTCAATGTCGTCTGCTGCATATGTGTTGTATGTGGGAAAGGTTTGTCTAAGATCCTGTATGATAGTCATTTAAGATAGTACAGGAAAGTGTCTCGGTGTCATTATTTAATTATGTAGAAGTTCAACAAGGATCATAGATAAGACCACCCCATCTCTTTCATACCTTTAGACACATTGTGACGCATTTGCAGCTGACACATTTTAAGAAAAGTGATTGTTCATAATTTGCCACAGTGTTATGATAATACATAATAATAATAATAATAATAATTATAGAGATTTTCCATAGGTTTGCCAATGTATCTATACAGTCGTCTGCTGCAGATGTGTGAAATGTATGTGGGACAGGGTTACACAGAATCTTAGCTGAATAAAAGATCATCAATGCAATCATGGGGACCGCGATAGTGCCAGTACATGACAGTGAATCAAGCCGCAATAGCTCAGTCGGGAGTTCGAATCTGGCTCGATCAACATTCTTTCCGATGGTTTACAAACGCAATCGTGCCAAACATCGTTCGTCTCTCACCAAACGGGCCACAACGTCGATATTTAAAGGTAGTCATTATTTGCCTTGGAATAATGCTGCGTGGAGAACTGTTGCCAGAGATCGGACCCTACTGACGCCAACTGAATTCTAACACGCGACTTACCGCTGCAGAGGCAGATGCTTTAACCGCTTTGCTTCTGTTGTCGGTTATACCCTTTCCCACATAAAATAAATCTGCAGCAGACGACTTTGAGATTATCATGATCAAAATATAGAAAATTTCTATAAATGATAGTAGTAGTACTTAATAGAGTTAAAATTATTGCGGCAAGAGGAGAAATTAATCGTTTGTAGCAATTTATCATTTTATCACAATGTTTTCAAAAGTCGTCTGCTGCAGATGCTTCAAAATGCGTCTATATGTGGGAAATGGTTACTGATTTTCAATTCTGTATTGAGGAGCTGGTCATGTTTTTGCTTTATCTCCTTAACAACACTCCCTTCTTTAGTACGAGGTAACAAGTCGAATTACTTGATCAGCCAGGGGGAATAATGACAGCAACAGTATGTACAAAGAGTTCAGATGAATTTTAATAGCAATATTAAACAAATATGCAAATTTAAAATAACGTAAATAATAAAAAAAATGTATGTGCCGTGTAGGATAACCAAACAGAGAAGATTTCGATTGGAATAAAAGCAAATATTGCCCGGTTTGAAAAGGTTGCATTTCTGCGCTCTGTGAAAACCAACCGTAAAAGCATTGGCGACCAGGGTAGATCCGGAACAGTCAGCGCATCTACGCAGTCTGACCTGGCGCTGCACCGTTCGTTAGTTAGTCAAAAAAGCTTTCAAATGAACGTTTGTAAAACAGTTTTCATTTGGATTATTTGCATGGATGCGCAGCAAAGTCTCTTTATACTACACGTGTAATAAACTCACTCAGGTCATATTTCTTAAAGCATCGTTCAATTACATGTACGAGTCGAGCTCACTCGGTAACGTCGCGAGCTGTCAAACCAGCGGTTGTGAGTTCGAAGCCCAGTTAGGCCAACATTCTTTCCGACGCTGGACAACAGTCACTGTGACGAGCGTCATTCGTCTTTCACCAATGGGCAACACAAATTGGCTATGTAAAAAAGCAGCCAGTTGCTTAGAAAGAATGTTGTGTGGAGTACTGGTGTGTGGAAGCCAGACATCGCATGAGTAGGTGAACAGGCCGCCGTGATATGACTGATTTTTTTTTGAAAAAGCAGTTAAACCCCAATCATTCAATAAAGAAAATGGAATTCTCATTCTGATAATATATACCTCAAAATGTGTAAAGGATGCTTTAGTGATAATTTGGAGCACAAGGAAGTGCGACATCAGACCGTCCACTTCAGTAGGTTGATCTAAGTCTTAGTTAGGCACAGCTTTCACTCACCATTAATCAATTAATTTACATTCTAAATTGGATGACTATTCTAAATTTCAAAATTACAACAATTGAAAATACATAACTATAATGGGTACTTTCCATTTATTTCCAACAATTTATACAATAATTATGCCACAGTGTATACAATAAAACAGTTATAAATACGTGTAACTGTATCATAAACATTTAGCCAATCAGTAATTGTGTCTTTCTAAATTTAGAATGAGTATTAGAATGCTTTTTAGAACGCTTAATACAGAATGTAGGTTATACTTAGTCAGGACTAAAATACTAACAATAAACACATCAAAATAGTGTTAACTTCATTAACCCTTCCCCACATACATTCCCGACAGCTCTGCAGCAGACGACTTTTTTGGAAATATTGTGACAAAAGGAGAAATTTCTAATTATAAGAAATTTAAAAACCTTTTGTCACAAGGTTTTCAACTCTATTAAAGAAGTATCCATTTAATTTATAGACGGTATTTTTACTAATTCTTGTTTAGATGCTTTGAAAGTCGACTGCTGCATGTATTGTTATTGGGAAAGGGTTACAATATATTAATGGAAACTTGTACAACAAACACATCAAAATAATGTCGACTTCATCAACACGTATATGGATGTACGTACAAAAAACACATCGAAAAAGTGTCGACTTAATTAAAAATATGTGCATGTATGCATATATTTACGTACAACAAATACATCGTTATAGAGTCGACTTCATTACAACAATCTATGGATGTACATGTATGTAAAACAAACACATCAACTTAGTGCCGATTTCATTAAAAAATATATGGATGAACATATGACAAACACTTCAAAATAGTGTCGATTTCATTACAAAAATATATAGATGTACACGTATGTACAACAAACACATCAAATTAGTGCCGACTTCATTATCAAAAAAAATCTATAAACAAACACATCAAAATAGTGTCGATTTCATTAAACAAATATATAGATGTACATGTATGTACAACAAACACATCACAATAGTGCCAATTTCATTAAAAAAAAGTATATATGGATGAACATATGACAAACACTTCAAAATAGAGTCGACTTCATTAACAAATAAATATGGATGTACATGTATGTACAACAAACATAGTGTCGACTTGATTGAAAAATACATAACAGAATGTATGAAAAACACATCCAAATAGTGTCAACTTCATTTACAAAAAATATATGGATGTTTGTATGTATACATGTTAATAATCCGAGTTACTTGTGCAAGTCTACATAACTAACATGGCCCCAATTCCACCAACATTACTTAGTGCTAAATAATACTTAAACCCTTAAATAAGGTATGAACACATTTCACCACCATTCTGGATTAACTAAATGTATAAATAACTTTGTTGACATAATTAATATAGTTACATAACTGACTAACAATACTTATAAAGAAATGAATTATGTATGCACTTTTTATTAGTGAAAACTAAACTGATGGAATTCGCTCTTAAGTATGTAAGCATTACTTAGCACTAAGTACGATTTATGTAATTGGAGTCTGTTCTGCTGTTCTATTAAGAGTTGTAGTGATATATAATGTCTTTGCTACGCTATATTGTGTTAAGAAGTTAATGACCACAAGTCCGTATTGTACTGACCCCACACACAATCTATGTATGTACTGTATCAGAGCAGACCAAGAAGGTTCTGACAAAACAAACTCTTATAACAATTTATTATGCAATTAATAATTTATCTAGCCACACTCCATTTATCAATGGTTTAAGCAATACGTATCATCTTTGTTCTATCCATGGCTACTTACTCAATACACTTTGTATATCTACATTACGCTTTGTAAACAACTATTCAATCACCTAATAGAGGAACTATATAAGCTCTTAGCTTTTGTTCCGATCCTTTTCGCACTTATTGTTTGTATCGTTGATACTTGTGCCTTACTATATCGAATAAAATATGTTTAAACTTAACTAAAACAACCTCTTATTGACCCCGTGCATGGGAAAAGGTACACGTTGGCTTTTATAAACAATGTAGATATAGCACAATAGGATCAACACAGTCTGATGGCGATCTATACTGTTAACATATTACTTCCATGAAGTAATTAAAAGTTTCGCAACATTGTGTAGGTTCATTCCGATATGACGGAGAAGATGTGCATGCTGACCGGATCCCTCACTGTTCACAAAATCCAACGTGTACATTTTCGCACGAACCGGCAAATATATATTAATCGACTATACCGACTCTGTAACAATGTTTTTTTTTCTATTTGGAATTAAGGGAAGTCCCAAAAAGGCACTTTTCCCACATTAAAAACTCTTTCCCACCTATTGACACATTTTGACGCATCTGCAGCAGACAACTTTTGAAAACATTGTGACAAAAGGAGAAATTGCTCTAAACGAGCAATTTCTCCTTTTGCCAAAATGTTTTTTTTTAACTTTTTCCAGTAAGTATACCTACAGTTATAGAGATTTTTCCATATTGTTAAGTAGACATTTTCAAAGTCGTCTGCTGCAGATTTTCTGTATGTGGGAAAGGGTTAAGTTCTGGAGCTATGAGGTCTAGATAAGGGGGAGTGAGCTTCACATTAGTTTTACTCTTCCATTACATGAAAATCCTAGTCTATAATTTAAAACACATATCTTGCATTATAATAAGATCTCACTTCAAATATAATACATATAATATATAAGGCGCGACTATCGCACTAGGGTCCTTATGACACCCCGCTTTGACATTTGTTAACGTTTAATTTGAGTTTTAAGCCATTTTCAACATTATTTCAGTAATATCACGGCGACAATTAATGTATTCGTGTTATCATTACATAATTCAATGGAAGCTAGATATTTTACCAATGTCCTTGAAGGGTGAAACATTGGCCTTCGTACAAACTTGAAGACGTGCATAGTGACTTAATAATGACTCAACTACAATTTGTATTCTTATCTTACTGTAGCCTTCATTTTTTTACACTGAGTCCGCTTAATTCTTTCCCTGAAACAGACTACATTTGATGCCTTTGTAGTAGACGACCTAAAAAAAAACTGTGGAAAAAAGTAAATGTTCATAAAGAGCAATTTCTCAAGTTTCACCAATGTAATAATGTCATCTTCCTTTTGATTATTCTTTAAAATGTTCTAAATGTTACGTGTTGTCTTAGTTCGTTTCACAATCAGACGTATCTTAAAGTATCATGTTAGATAAACGGTCAAGCAGTCACAGCTCACACTTGAATGAGGTCACTTGTACAACCTCTGCATTTTTCAATTCTTGTTCTGACAATAGATGACAAAACGCGAGCTGGAGCAATCTCGGTGAACCGTCGGACGCCCGCTTGGTGCGCTGTGATCATTGTATCCTTCCACTGTACAGATTCAACAATCTGTCTAGATATCAAGGTCTTTATCGTTTCAGGGTCGTCACATATCTCGCCCGTAACATTCATTATCATCGTCAATTCGGGTTTGTTAAACGTACAATTGTCAATCAAAGGTGTGATAGCCTTTTCAGCTTCGATCATATATCTAGAATGGAAAGCTCCAGCAACTCGAAGTCTTCTAACATCCATCACCGATAAGCTGTCTTGGTGGATGTGTGATAGCATTTCGACAAGATTGTCAATGTCACTTTCAGTTCCAGCTACGGTGTGTTGATTGTCTGCAAGGCATGTGGAAATAACAGCCTTTGGAAGATTAACTTTTAAATATTGCTCCAGCATGCTCTTAGAAGGTCCTAGCACACTTGCCATAGCAGTCGAAGCTTTTCGCACCTCCTTTTCCATCGCCCGCCCTCGCTGTTGCACAAGCACCAATGCATCTTCGAAATTAAGAACTTTCGCATACACCAACGCTGAAAACTCTCCTGCACTTAAACCGGCTACATGTGTAACACCCCTGAGAACATCTGGTTGTTCACACTGTATTTGTGAAATCTTGGCAAGACAGCTCACAAATAAAGCAACTTGCACAAACTCGGTTGATTTCAATTTCGCTTTCAAAATGTTCTCTGGACCTGTACAGATATTCAGTATGTTATATCCAAGAATGTTCTCTGCTTTCTCAAAAACTTTCCATGCGGCTTCGCTGTTTTCCATAGATTTACACATGCCAACCTTTTGGGATCCTTGACCAGGAAACATCAACAAATGTCCTGTTGCATTAGTCAATAGCTTACTACTTGTCACTGAGTCTCCGATCTGATGTTGCAGCTCATTGTCACTGGTACTTGTTGAAGATTCACTGTTTGATTGCTGACTTACTTCTGCCTCTAGTTGATCGGATATATAGTCACCAAGGCTTCCTAAAGATGTATAACAGAATGTGTCTGCTATTTCTAATGCATATCCAATTCGTTTCCGCACCATCGTCATCATTTGTATTGCAAGCAGGGACTCGCCACCCAACGCATTAAAATCTTCATCATCGTTAATGTCTTCCAAATCTAATAATTCAAGCCAGATTCTCTTGAGTTCAGATTTCACAAGTGACCTTGAAACCTTGCCCTCGTCGCCTAAACCACTTTCATCACTGCATGAGGATTCTAAGTCAAAATCAGCGTGCCTATGTGCAGTCAAATCAATAGACTTCCACCAACCATCCGTAGGCGCTGGAATGTACTCCGCATCTTTCTTCTTGTTACTACAGACAAACAAGAATTTTTCTACATGACTTGTTTCATCTTCATCCATAGGACACGAATGAATAGAGCTGAATCCTGAGTTCGTTAAGACTTCTCTCCATTTCTCTGGTTCCAACATTGGTTCGTAAGGTCGTAAATCATAGTCCTTGAAGTACCACCATCCGTCTAGAATTCCCCAAGCGAGCGTTGCCCATGTCTCATTCTTTGCACTTTCAATAATGAACAACGAACCATCTTCCCCGAGACATGTTCTCAGATTGTTGACTGATTTGTAGATGCTCTCGGTTGTGTGTATGACGTTGTAGGAGATAATGATATCGTAGGTACCAAGTAGACCTTGTTTTACAGAATTCTTGGTTATATCAAACGTTGAGAATCTCATCATAGAAACATATTTCTCGAACAAAGTCTTTGCGTTCTCAACAAATGCTCTTCCAAGATCGGTGAACCAGTATTCAATGTTGGGTATTTCGGAAAGACTTGGTAGCAACTGGCGAGTAACATGGCCCATACCAGCACCGACTTCAAGAATTCGGACGGTTTTACCTTTCCGTGACAGTCGAGCTGCGTATTCCACTATTATTTGCATGTACATGTTGTAGTACACGTCTCCTAGTAGGTCACCAAGTTTGTCGAACTGGTACATGAAGTTCAAATCTCCCTGCGGGTATATAACTGACAATGGACTCATTTGACCCCAAAGAACCTCTTTCAGATGATTCGAACAATGCAGCGGAAATCGAAAGCAATCAGCCCACTGTGAATATTTCGTCATGGCTTCTTCTGAAATCTGTTTTGGTGATGGTAGAATTATATCTCGACATCGAAATCCATAAACGTCAAGGTTCAATTTCTGAATGTCTGATCCCTTTGGTATCACCAAATTGGAGCTTAAAAGTTCTCTTATCATAATGAAAAACAGTTTGTCGTACTTCCTTAGCATCCCTGTCTTTGCAAAAGAATTCTCAAGCGTTTGGTCTTCTTGGCTGTCGATGGCATCTTTCAATCCAGTCTCTTTGAGTAAATTCAGTATAATAGAACAACAAAATCTTGCTTCATATTGCAGTAGTTCTTGTGATGGTGACAGTTTTAAAGTGCGGACAAGTTCTCGTGTTTTGCTGATGTTTCCGTGTAAAATGTCAATCAAACCATGACAACCACGATTTTGTTTCACACATGGTTGTAGCCAATGACGTTTTGAATCGAATATCAGTAGAGTAACACCCGGTGCACAGTAATTTGGTTCGATATTTGCTTCTGCAAAAAATGCGATTGTGTTTATCAATGAAGATGTTAGGAATTCAATGATTCCTAGACTTGTGTCTTCTGTGAAGGAATTATCTTTGCATTGAAAACCGTCGTTTCTGTAAAGAATTCGGCTGTTGTATGTGACGTTATGTAGTTGAATTTCATTTTCACAATCCCTAACCAAATCTAGGCTGTTCAACATTTTCTGTGCGTCGCATTCAAGAATGGCAACTCGGTGTTTTGCATGAAGAAGTCCACTCTTTTGAAGTTGACTAAGTTTTGTCAATACGGTCACTGTAACGTCTTGTATTGTGTTTATTCTGCGTTTAATTACTGTTTGGTGTATAAGTTTTCCATACGAAGCAGCTTGTCGTCTAATATGGCTATACGTAGCACCGCATAACAATAAAGGAACAGCTTGTGTAGGTACTGATCGGACTGATTTTTGAACTGAATCTGACACAATCATGTGAGTGTTTGTGCCTGTCAATCCGAAGGAGCTTAGGCCTGCAACTCGTGGGGCTTTCATTGAAGCTAGCCAAGGCTCAGAATTAACTGGTACATATAATGCTGAACCAGTGAGTTCTGTATGTGCATCTTCGAAATTAATAGTCGGTGGAATAGTCTCAAACATATAGCCTGCTATAATCTTTAGCAAACCTGCTAGCCCTGCTGCAGAATCTAAATGCCCAAGATTGCTTTTAATAGATCCAATTGGAAGTTTCCTCTTTGTATCTCCAGTGTTGAATATTGTAGATAAGGCCGATAACTCTATCTTGTCTCCGAGAACAGTCCCCGTACCGTGTGTTTCAATAAAAGATATATCTTGTGGAGATATATTTGCTTGATACAGAGAACTTCTAATGGCATCTTCTTGTGATTGGGCCGTTGGTGCTGTGATGCCATTTCCTGTTCCAACATTATTAATACTGATAGACTTTATAACAGCATACACGTGTTTGTTTTGTTTCAAAGCCTCCTGAAGTGGTTCTAAGTAGAAACATAGCACGCCCTCCCCGACAGTTGTGCCATTAGCATTTCTGTCAAATGGTCGACACTTGAAATCTGGGGACATGATTCCATTATTCCCGTGTACTCCTGTTCTTGCTGGAAACAAGACGACATTCATTCCACCCACCAGTGCCGCGTTACATTCTCCGTTTTCTATCGAATTACAAGCTGCTTTCAGTGCAGTTATGCCGGAACTGCATGCTGTATCAACTAACATGGTTGGACCCTTTAGATTGTAGTTATATGCCACTCTCGTCGCAATCATGCCTGGCATAAGACCCGATATAGAAGTTGCTTCGTCTGGATGACTTAGCTTTGCATAACCTATTTCTGCTTGACTCACAAATACTCCAATGTTGCTACCATTGATTTCCGCGAGGTTTGTACCTTGCGCTAAAGTTTCGGACGCAACCTCAAGGAACAACCTTTGTTCTGGTGACATTGCTTGTGCTTCTGTTGACGGGATGTTAAACGCCTCATTGTCGAACTTGTCAATTTCTTCAAGGAAAACTCCCTTATACTCATCTGCATCCCGCAGCGTGTTTGACAATTCAGAATCTGAGCAATTTAGCACATCTTCTTTCCTTTGTTTGGGAAAATCGGATACCAAATCTACCTGTTTCTCTAAAAGGTCCCAGAATTCGTCAATCGATCTTGTATCTTTCGGAAGACGAATACCAACGCCACATATGGCGATGTCACATAACTTCTGGTCTTTGTTACTTTCACCATCCTTTTGTTTAAAGTTTTTCCCCGTCTGTTTATCTGAACGAGGATCTGCTGCCTTTTCAGCCAAGAGGTTGATGGATGGATATGAAAATATATCAACTATAGTCAATTGTAAATCTGTCCGTTCGCTAATCAAAGAACTGAATGCCATCAGGATAAGAGAATGTCCTCCTTGTTCCATAAAGGTCCGTTCATCGTCAATGAATGAAGGCTCCAATCCTAATGACACCGCGAATAGGTGTCTTAAATCATCTGCAATAGGATTCTTAACTGTTACTTGTTTTCTGGAATCAATTCTCTTCTGGTATAGTTCCCTCAGCCTCGGAAGCTTTTTTCTGTCGACTTTTCCATTTTGTGTGAGTGGTATATCATCAACACATTCAATGAAATCTGGTATCATGTAGTAAGGAAGTTTGTCTTGAATGTTTACCTTAACCAATTGATGAATGTCAGTGTGCGCTACACACTGTTCAGATATAACGACAAACGCACATAAATGTTCATTTTCTTGCCCCTTCACTTTCTCCGTCAAAACTGAAACTGATACATCGACAACGTTGTCACAGTGCTTTAATATTGCATTTTCGATGTGAGCACAATCAATACGAAAGCCTCGTAGCTTGCACATTGTATCCTTGCGACCACAAAGCTCAAGATCACCTGAATAAAGCCAACATGCGTAGTCGTTTGTCTTCAACAATTTCTCGCCGTCTTGCATCTCGACGGTAGTCACTTCGCCCGTCCCGATCACATCGCCACCGATGAAAAGTTCTCCGATCACTCCAACTGGACATGGGCGTAATGATATTGGATCTAATACCTTCATAATTACACCAGGTAATGGTTTTCCAATTGGAACGTTCCCTCCGCGAGTTGAGGGAATATCTTCTCCTTCAAAGTATGCTGAATCAATGGTTGCCTCAGTCATACCATAACTATTCAATACTCGTTGAGGTGGTTTCAACGTGCGCTTCACTTTATTGTACACTTCTTTTTGAAGTGTATCGGATCCCAGTATGAAAACTCTCAGAGAGTCAAGTTGTCCATTTTCTGCTTTTTGCGTAAGCATGAGTCCAAACTGTGGAGTTACTTCAGCAATAGTGATTTCTTCTGACATGATAAGTGAAATAAGATACTGTGTATCAAGCCTCTTATTGTCTGGACACAAAACGACCTTCCCTGAACTACAACATAGTCCTCTAACAATATCACCGATGAAAACATCAAACGACAAGGGGGCCCACTGTAACAGACTCACGTTTAACTCTGACATTTGGTATTCTTGTGTCCACGCTGAAGCCAAAATAGCCAGTCCTTTATGATTTATTGATATTTCCTTCGGTTTACCAGTTGATCCAGATGTTCTTATCACATATGCCGGTCTGTCCATATCGAGTAATTTGGGAAACTCTTTTATCTGAGTTGTTGTGAAAATATCATCAGCTTCTATGTTTATAATATCGCAGTTGACCTGTCTATCAACCGATTTTCCAATCAGAGCAAGACACGGATTTACAGCTATAATGATATCTGAAAGATGTGAACTGTACAGTGTTGATATAGGCATGAAGAATCCACCAACTTTCCAAACTGCCAACATTGCTGCTACAGTTTTATCTGACTTTTCTATGTGAATGAGGCACGGTTTTGTTCGTAGCATCATTGGTGTGGAAGTTTGCAGTATTCGCGATGCAATGGCACATACACAATCGTTCAGTTCTCTATACGTTGTTTTTCGTTCGCGAAATACCAGAGCTGTGCTTTCGGCTGCAGTCTCAACATTTCGTAAGAACATTTCAAATACATGAATATTCTCTGAAGGTAGACGGTGTGATTTCGAAAAAGCACCAAGCTCTTGTAACTCAACGTTCATCAGTAATTCAATGTCCCTGAGTTTAGACATATATTGTTCCATAGTTAGTATGTTTAACATTGAACCCAGTAAATTCTCGACTGTTTTACTGTGGATTTAGTCTTTTGCATACTCGGAAACCAACCTCAGTCCATCCTTGGTTTTTACAACGTCCATACTGAACGACATTTTCGCATGTTTTGGTGTCACCTCCATTTCGTTTTCTTCTTTTTCAAATGTGGCAAAATTAAACATCTGATTGCAAATGCTCGACATACTTTTTCCAAATCGTTCCAAAATAATTTGACCAACGAAGTTGACGGGATATTTGGAGTGAGAATACGAGCACAGCCAATTCGCAGCAACACATTTGATGTGCTCCTCTAACGTCTGTTCCATGTTGACTTTATGTCGAAATAGAACTGTATTCACAATCAACCCGTCTGCATCAATGTTTTCTGAATTTCTGTTGGAGACTGGTACTGCTAACAAGATATCTTCTTTTGTCGTATACCGTTGTGCAACCAACACAAAACATGCAAGAAGATACTGAAATTCAGTCACACCATAGGCATGACACTTGTTTGTGATTTGTTGATGAATATCCGCAGGTATATCGAGTGTTGATGTTGCAGCTGTTTGGGGCATGAATTCGTTCGTGTCTGAGATATGTTTCAAACCAAAAGATGTTTCCTCGGGACAGTCCGCGAATTTGTTCTCCCAAAAAAGCTTGTCTTGTATAAAAGTGGCTGATTGCATGTACGCCTTTTCTAACCGAACAAAGTTTTGGCTTGATGTAATCTGCTCATGCAACCTGTTGTTTGTTTCACTGTCGTGGCTCTCGGAGTTAGCTAATCTCATCAAAGATGTCGTAATGTTATGAAGGGTTATATCATCCACTAGAATGTGGTGTACATGAATAACAACTACATTGACATCCCTACAAGTGAAACTCAGGAACTTCGAAAGTGCTTTGTCAGGTTGAGCAAAGACCGGTTTACTTCTAGATATTTCTTGCATAAGGTCATTCATATTGTCAAAGTCTCTCGAATCAACAATATTTGTACTTCTACCAACTGAGAGGTACTTTGTGGATGTATCTATCCTTGCCATCAGAAGCGGGTGTTCTTCTGTCAGCAGAAATACAATTTCATGAACGGGTCTTTTTGATCCAATTTTCACTGCAATGGTTTCTGTATATGCTGTGGATTCCTTCAATGAACTTTGCATGATCCACATCCTCTTTTGTGCTTGTGATAGCTCCATTTCGTGTGTGTACGCATTCTCGCTGTTGACTGTTTCCTTGTCCGTCATTCTGCTGTGTATTGCTGCATTGATCCAACTGTATGGTTGTGTCAAGACATCTACCAGTTCAAGTTTAACTCCAAATGTTGACAGAATTTCAGAAATAAGAAATACAGCCTGAAATGAATTTCCTCCACTCTTCACAAAACTGTCATTCATATCTGGTTGCTTTTGTGTCTTAAGTACTCCCATCCATATGTCCTCTAATGCATTGTTGGTTTCCCGTTCACTTTTCTGACCGACAAGAATTTCAAAATTTCTATGAAGCAGGTAACTAGGCAATACGCGATTTTGACAAAGATGTTCTCTGTGAACTCCCGACAAGTTGTTCTCAATCCATCTCCGTAACTCTTCGAACTTCTGGAAAATATTGCATTTCAATGTGTCGCTACACTGTACTTGGTTCCCATTCGTTTTTATAACAACCAACATGAGCAAGGATGGGTTGCTTGTAACTTCAATTTCATGCAAATCGAAACAGATATTGTCCACCTCATTTGTGTCTAACACAATATAATCAGTATTGTTATCTGGATATTTCTTTCGCTTTTGAATGAAATCGACCATTGGAATATTCTTCCCCGTGTTTATGAAGTGAAGTGCTACATCCGTGCTTCCCTTTGCTGTGTGCAGAGCGAGTTCATGTAATAACCTGTCTTCTACTTTCCTTCCAAGCGCTCGACAGCTCATAACCCACTGTTTGACAGTCAATTTCTGTGCTTGATGGTCAATAATGATGACAGCTATTATGCCATATTTCCCATACGCATCGTCCAAAGAAAAAACAAAACATTCGTCCAGATCATCGAAGTCTTCCAGTTTCAAAACCTTGTCGTTAAGCTTAAACTGATTGGTCCGATGCAGGAGTTCTGCGATTCGTTTAGATATATCAGCATGTGAGCGTAATTCCTTTATTGACGATTTCCAAATGTGCATTTTCATTTTCCACGATTTCAACAGAACCAAATATCCTCCTGTGGAATCATTTTGGTTTTCGTTTCTTTCTAGTAATTTACCTGCCATTTTTCGGGATACTTCGCTCCTGTACATTTCTGTTCTACAAGCAGCCTCACTGGTAATATCAACCGTGTCCAGAATCCATAAGGATGAGATAAATGGCTCAACCAGATCTTCAACAGACGGGAAGCGAAGAGTCTTAACTTGGGGATAAACTCGAAGCATTTCTTCGCATTCCGTGGAACTATCATCAATGAACATGAATGAGTGTAGGCTTATGTCAAGACATTTTGACACAGAAAGAATATTTACGGATTTAGGTTTCCAATTAACCTCTAAATGAACAAAATTGTTCTTTTTCAATATCATTTCATCTTTGACAAGAACAGACTCCACGTCTTCCAATCGGTTTTTGCTAATCAATACAAGCAAACATCCTTCGTGAACCTTTTGCAATAAAAAACTTTGGAAATTTCTATGAGCCGCTGTTATTATCACGTCATTGTTTGCACTTTCACCGTCCCACAACGTATAATCACCGTCGACACAGATTACCTTGATCTCAGATCTTCTTATTAAGGCAACAACATTTCTGGCGATTGTGAAAGATAACTTCCTGTACCCTTGTGGTGTAAATGGGACGTTGTAATCAGCGTCGGCAATGGCATCATACTCCACTTCATTGATTACCAATATATGAATAGGAACATCTGCTAGTTTACTTTCATTCAGGGGAATTGATTTTGGGATATTCTCAATGCTGATAACGATAATCTTATTTTCTGTTCCTTGATTGCTCATTAAAAACTTTTGAACGGCATGCTCTATTTCTTCCTTCTGTTTTGTCGTCGTGCACCTGACGATTGCTATGGTGAAACAGTTGTCCGATATTTCGTCTTGCATAAGCAGTTGATAGAAGTCTGAGGGTTCTTTGCAGACAACATCAGTACCAGTTAAACCTTCTTTCGAAAGGATTTCTTCAGTTGTTGAAAGCACATCAGGGATGATCGCGATGTTCGTCAGAATTTGAATAGATCCTTGATATTTCATCACATTCTCAATTTTTTCAATCTTTCTTGATTCTGACCTGGTTGCGGTATGCTTGTTCACTGTATTACTTGCATCCATGATATTATCTGTCATACCTTGCAGTAATAGCTTAACCCATTCGCTCGATACCTTTTTTCTATCGAAAAGGCAGCCGAGTCTAAGAAGACCGCTATGAAACCAGCATATCACTTCTAATGGGAAGTCAAGCGGATCCTGCTCATCTCTATGGTAATTGCCGTTTTCAAGGTCATGTATTAGCACTTCAACACATGGTAGATATTTGAAGGTAGCTGCACCGGCTTTGAATTCTTCCTTAGAGGCCGCATCCAATGACCCTTGGAAAACAAACATCGTGCTTGGTAATTCAGCTTTCAACTTTCCAACTCCAACTATAGGGCCATATCTGACACCGTGTACTGGTATCTCTTGAATATTCTGCATGACTTTGCGTGATGCAAATGCAAAGTTGTCCTCCCCTTGTACTTTAATTGTGAACGGAAACATACTGGTGCACCATCCAACTGTGTCAGTTGTATCAAGGTTTAATTGTCGACCATGACTTTGAAGGCAGACTGTTAAAGGTATGCTTTCCAGATTTGAAAACGCCTGGCCAAGAGCTGTTAATATCACAGCTTCGTCAGTGCATCCAACAGCAATTGAGAGCTTTCTTACGACATCGGAATCAATCGATTGACTTTCCCATTTTGCGTTTAAATGCAAGGATTGTTCTGTGTTTTGTTGGAAGAGTTCATTACTTTTCGTATCCTTTATCACATTCTGCCAATACATGACTTCTTCTTCTGAACTCTGTTCACCTTCTTTCCAAAGATCTGCACAGTATTTGTCAAATGGAACAGTAGCCGATGGTAGCATAGCAACTTTACCAGAATGTACAATTTCTAGAGCAACAGAAAGGTCTTCAAGAATCTGTTGCCATGATACAATGTCGACCGTGATATGATGTATGACAATCAAACAATAATGTTTGGTTTCTGATCGGAATAATGCTGCATTTAACAAGTTACCATTGTCGATATCTAGCTGGCATTCTAACTCGTCATACGTCTTCGTAAAGACAGGGTCTTGGTATATGTTCATGAGCCCTTTGGTGAGAGTTGCTTCAACCACGGTTGGCTTAGAATCAATGTCAGTGTATTGTTGAAAGACTTGTCCTTTCTCCATGAAAAATCTTGATGCTAAACTGTTATGTTTCATTAGTACCACTCTCAATGCTTTATGTACGATCTCAACCGCCAAAGGAGTTTTAAGCTCGAGCATTGCAGGTACAGCAAATCTATCCGATTCCCCCTTGATACGCATGTACCGCTCCACTATGGGAGTTGGTCGAAATGGATTATTGTCAACCGGATTCTGTTTTGTCTCATTTGTCTGAAGATTGCCTTTCTGGAGTGACAGGCAGAGTGATTTAATAGTAGGATATCTGAATATATCGTTGACATTAAGACTAAAGCCTGCCGTTCTCATTTTCCTAACGAGGTGAATTGCTTGTAGCGAATCGCCAGATAGTTCAAAGAAGAAATCCTCATTTACGCCTGGAAGTCTATTAATGGGAAGGATATCTTGCCATATTTTCTGTACTTTGGTTTCAGTCTCGTTTGTCATACTCTCTGTCTTATTCTCTGTTGATTTTTCCATATTAAGTTTGAAAAGTCTTTTCAGAGCAGCTGTGTCCTTTTTACCGTTTTTGTTGGTTGGGGTGTCGACGAGTTGGACGATTGATTTTGGTATGCAATATAACGGAAGTATCTGTGTTAGTTCCTGGGTAATTGAACTCTTCAAGTCTTCGTCAGTGAGCTGTCCATTGTGACTAAGCTTCACCGCAGCTCCGAGAAAGTGAGCCCCTTCCATTTCAAATCGACATACCCATGCCTCTTCGACATATGCGAGAGCTCTGATTGACGATTGTACTTCTGATATATCAACTCTCATTTCATTGATCTTTGTAATGTCAGTACTGTCCCTGCCGAAATATAGCATTTGATTTTTGTCAACGGTACATGCTACAATATCAGTCGTCGTATACATTAAAGATCCATCCTGACTCCAGCATGCTGAGTTGAAAGCATCATTATTGTCTGACTTTGACTGCAGAAATCCACTTGTAAGGCAAGACCCACCTATTGATAGGAAACCCTTCGTGCCTAATGTAACAGGCTTAGAACAATTAGTTATAGCAACTGTCACGTTGTTAATTGGTTTTCCAATTGGAATATAGTGCTCTGTTAGATCTTCTATTTCTGTGTGATCAATACATCTCACAACACAGCCGACTGTGGCTTCTGTAGGTCCATATTCGTTCCAAACTTGGAACGGCATTTCTTGTTTATTTTCTTGCAGTTTCTTAAGAAGCGGATATGCGAGTTCCTCTCCGCCTAGGATAAAAGTGTTCATACTCAAAGGACCTATTGCAGATGTAAGAATTGTTTCTAGCTGTAAAGGTGAGAACTTTGCCACTGTCAAAGAATTGCACTCGGCTATTTCTTCGTATGACTCGGAAAATGGTTTGAAAATCACTATTGTTGATCCTTGTAGCAGAGGAGGAAATATGCTTGTCACAGTGAAGTCAAACGTGAGTGGCGAAAACAGAGGTATTGCGGACCTAGTATTGAAACCATATGCAGAGGAGGCCCATTGGCAATAGTTCAGTAAGGATTTCTGACCGATTCGTACACCTTTGGGTGTTCCAGTCGTTCCAGAGGTAAACAGAATATATGCATCATCTTCAGGGTATACACGCGTGCTCGGTGATTCATTGGTCTCTGATTTTATGTCGTTTACCGAGAAAATTGTCCGGTGTCTGATTGGTTCTCTTGAAATCGTACCAGTCTCTTTTTTCATCAAAACATCATATCTGTACTTGGTCAGCTCGTTTTCAATCGAACCACTTTTTGGCGAGCAGACTACATTCGGAAACACTTCATCAAATGTCTCAAAGAATTCCTTTGGTAAGAAAAGCTCAGCGCTCAAGTCAGTTTTCGTTCTACATTTTGGATTGCTAGCTTTAAAAGCCTTCAGAGACCGCTGTAAGTCATCTCGTTTTTCTAGGTCCATAACATCGCCAACATATATTTTCCCATGGCAGGTCAGCATTGATGCACATGTTTCGAGAACTTTTCTGAGATAGTTGTATCCTGGAAAACAATGCACGACGCTGTTGAGTATGATTAGATCGAACTTCTGATCCTTGAAAACGGCACCGATTTCATGAGCAGGAACGCAAAATGCTTTAACATTTCTGAGATTCTTTCCTCTAATGTTTTCAACCATTCCTTTAGACAGGTCTGTTGCAATGTATTCTTTTACTCTTGAACATAGTGCCTGCGTCGTCAATCCAGAAGCACATCCTATCTCTAAGACTGTAGTATGTGAATCTACATGATTCTCAAGCTTGTCAAATACATTATCAATGTAATCTTTCATCTCTTCTTCACTCATGTGTTCACCGGTAAACGAACTCTTCCAACCTCCACCTTCGATATCACTACTTGCCTCTTCTGCAACGCAATCCCAAAGTTCTGTATCCATTAGAGGATTTTCTTTTATTTCTGTAACGTTTTTCATGCCGTTACCGTTGATACAGAAAATGTTTTCCATGTATTCACTTGTCCATAGGAGGTAACTGGCTAATGTGAATGATTCCTTTTCAAAGCAAACGATTTTGATTCTTGAACTTCGGACTATGTGTTCTAGCCTTGCCTTTGGGTTTTCCGGGTTGAGTGGAACGTAAACGATTCCGGTCATCAGGCATGCCACAATAACCGTGAGACCTTCGTAACAATTGTCAAACAATAAACCGACACGGTCACCCTTACGTAGTCGACACTCCTTTAAAAAGAAACTGGTAAGCTGAATAGCATCTTTCTTCAAAGACATGTACTTGTGAGTTTGGCCGTCAACGCCTTGTATCTCGGAGTCTGGGTAATTGTCGAGGCTCTCAATCAGAATCTGAGTAAGAGTACGATTTCCTAAAGGTACTCTGACGCCACGCATGATTGATGCCTCCCCGATGCAATAATGTGTCAATGGAGTGTTTGGATACTGTGTCAAAACGTTCATAGTTTCAGTAAGCATATCAGCAATTGTTTCAGCATAACTGTCAGAGAAAACGCCTTTGTAATATTCAAGCGTAAAACGCATTTCATCGCCTTCTTCCAGGAAGTCAAATTGCATATCCCATTTGGAAGTGCCGTTATGAAGAAGCTTCCTGTCAACGGTTAGCACATCTGGTGGATCTATGTGACCATGTCTGAGTTCTTCGTTGTGATAGCAAACATTGACACTAAACACAGGTGGGATACTTGTATTTCTAGGTAATTTAAGCTTGCTGACAAGATGGTCAAATGGAGCTAATTGATGTTCTTGTGCATCATAGCATGTTTTCGCTACACACTGCAAAACTTCAGCGAATGTCATGGTTGTGTTTATTGAAAGACGAATGACGAGTGTGTTGATGAAGCAACCTATCACGTCTCTCATTTCCATTGTATGCCTGCCGGTGACGGGAATACCTACCAAGAAGTCTGTGTCTGCAGGATTGAAATGCTGCAGTAATACGAACACTGTGGATAAGATGGAATGGAACATGGAATGTGAACCCCCCACACAGTTCTTTAGACATTGGAATATTTTCATATCTAAAAATCGAATTAATCGGCCGCCTTCATAGGTGAATGTTTGTGGTCTTTTCTTGTCACCTGGAAACGTTGTTAGTGGTAAGGGAGATGATAGTTGTTTAATCCAAAACTCCAAATCATTCTGCATTTGTGAACTCTTCAATAAAGACTCTTCATTTTCTCTTTTCGAGAAATGTGACGATAAAGGCTGCTGCATGTCGATTGACAGGGTTTTATTCCCAATGCACCTGTTGTAGTTGTCCCACATTTCATTGTAGAACAAGAAGTGCGACCATCCGTCGAATATGATGTGATGGATGACCATGGTAAACATATACCGATCACTGGCTATTTTGTATAATTTTATTCTCACCAACGGTCCTGTTGATAAGTCAAATGGCCTTTTGTAATCCGCATCGTAGCTTTCCACAGCTGCATATTCCGAGTTGGTGCTATCGGAACTCACGTCAAATACTTGGAGATCTATATCAGCATTCCAGTCGTAAACAATATAAGGTTTGGCATCTATTTCTTTGATTGTGATGAAGAATGCGTCATGCCTTCTGACAACTGTTTCTATTGCCTTTTTAAAGGCACCGGCATCTATTGCTCCTTTTATTGTAAAGCAATTTGTTGCGTTATACGTGCTCCTTGCCCTTTCCATCTTTTCTATGACCCAAAGTCTTCTTTGAGAATATGAGAGTGGAATGTGTCCAAGCATGTCAACTTTGGTTTCTTCGTCTTTGATCATGGCAGATTCAGTAGCAAACATTTGAACTTTTTGGTTCATTCCATGTAGTTTTCTGTCAAGAAATCGGCTAAGTTCGTTGAACGATGGGTTAGCATGGAGATCTGCCTGAGTTAAGATGATATCTGAACGGTTGTTGAAGACTTGCATCAGATGCATTGTTAGATGTGTATACACCAGAGAATCAAGACCAAGGTCAAATAAATTAGTACTTCCTTCTTCTGCCCAGTCGTGTGTTACACCAAGTGCATTATTGAATGCGTTGCCAAGGATTTCAAACAGGTCAAAATTCCCTTCAGTACCAATAATTTGTGATTGCTGGCAGCTGGACTTTAATCTCGTGTTATTGGGTACTTCTACGGCAATTGGAATCTGATGCTCAAGAATCAAATAATGCCTGTTGAGTGCCTCGGTACAATCAGGCCAATATCTTGTCTCTTCGAACACGTATGTAGGGAGCAATTCGACGTGTACCTTGGAGGCGAGATTGGTACATCTATAAAAAGTGTCCCAGTTGATGGAATCTCCTTTTAAGAACTTACTCATGATTTCAGATTGTGCCTTTGTTGGATTTGACAATTGTAAAACCTCTTGTACTATCTTACTTTTCTTTGTTTCGTCGTTTCCCTGTGTATAGCGACGTACAGCTGATGTGAATTCTGACGGACTAGAAGATACTACAGCCAATCGATTCGGGAATGAAAGTAATTCTCTGCCTGTGTTTAATGTGTAGCAAATTCTGCTGAACTCCTCATTTGTTATTTTACTGTGTTTCTCAAAGAACACAACAAGTTTGGTGAGGAATCTGTCGAGGCTTCGTCGTGTTTTTGCTGCCATGCATAGTAAGTGTGGGCCGAGGGAGGTGACAGATGCAGGAATAACTGGTTGCGCTTTGTAATCTTTAACAACGGCATGTATGTTTGTTCCTAGAAGTCCAAAGGCACTTACGCTTCCATATCTTGGTTGTAAGTCTGTACTTTCCCAGTTTCTTAACGTCTCATTCACAGACACTGGTGCTCTTTCCCAATTTATATGTGGATTAGGTGATGTGAAATTCGTGACTGGCGGAATAGCCTCCTTATTCATGCAGAGAAGAACTTTGATCAATGATACCACACCTGCTGCACCATCTGCAAGATGCCCAATGTTTGCTTTTACAGAACCAATAGGTATCTTTTCGCTCCTGACCGTCATACCTTTTGTCATCCTCTGGTAAGCTTTCGTGATTCCCATTATTTCTATTGGATCTCCCAGTTCTGTACCCGTGCCATGTGCTTCAATGTAACCAAGACAATCAGGTGTTATGTTAGCTAGTTCCCATGCTTTGGTCAACATGTTAGATTGAGCGCCTGGATGAGGTGCTGTTATACCTTGAGAGTGTCCGTCCTGATTCGCAGTTGTCGCCTCCAACACCCCATAAATCATATCGCCGTCAGCAATAGCCTTTTCAAGTGGCTTCAGAAGAACTATTCCACAACCCTCTGCCTTAGCTATTCCTTTTGCGTTTGCATCAAATGCTCTACATTTAGCATTCGGCGATGTAATGCCAAGTTGGTTCCAGATGTCTGTCCTCAGACTTATCGGTAAAAGATCAAGAGTTATGCCTCCTGCAATAGCCATGTCACAGTCGCCAGATAACAATCCCTGGCAAGCTAGGTGGACTGCTAACAGTGAGGATGAACATCCAGTAGCCACCATCATGGCTGGTCCACTGAGATTAAACGTGTAGGATACTCTTGAAGAGATGAACGGGCTATGATTTCCATGGGATATACTTGGATGATTCTCGGTGAGTATGTATTTGTACTTATTTACTGTGTTTCCTACATATACTCCTGTGTTGGAATTTCTTATCCTTGAAGCGTACCCAGAATCCTCAAGAAGCTCCCACGTGGTTTCTAGAAACATTCTCTGTTCTGGCTCGATGAATAGAGCTTCTTTGGGGTTAACGCCAAACATATCAGCGTCGAATGTATCGACTGATTTAAAAAATGAACCAGTGAAGAAGGGGTTATTTTCATCAACGAACTGACCTTTGAAAGTTGGTAATACATGGTCCAAGTCTTCAGCTCTCTCCTTTGGAAAAGTAGCGACAGTGTCCCCTTTATTTACCATCAGTTCCCAAAATTCTTCACAGTTATCTGCCCCTGGAAGTTTAACTGCCATCCCAATGACAGCCACTGGGAATTTGTGGCTTGCCATTGTGTACCTGCAAATATAATAATTTGAATATATTAGCCGCGTCAAAATTTGGTTTTGTAAACGTCTTCGTTTCGGTATTGCTGAGCCTCGGTAGCTCAATCAGAAAAGACGCGGTAAATCCAGAGGTTGTGAGTTCGAATCCTAGCTCAGCCAACATTCTTTCTGACATTTGATAACATTCAATGCGTCAAGCGTCATTCGTCTGTGGAAAACAATCTATGTGGAAAAGCAGCCAGTTGCTTGGGCAGTTTGTTGTGCAGATAACTGGTGTGGGGAAGCCAGAAAACACACGAGTATGTGAACTTATCACCGTGATAGGACTGAAAAATTGTTGACAACGGCGGGAAACCCCAATCAATCAATCCTTTCGATATCTTAGGTGCAATGCCGCGGTACAGAAAGGACTGCGCTAGTATTTGAGATGTGTTCTGCAAAAACTAAATGCAACATATTTGCGACCATCGTTGATCAAGATCATATAGCCTATCCGTACAGGCTGATCTGGCTCTACACTGTTTGGCATAGAAGGTTTCATGAATCTTCTATAAAACATCCGTTTGGATCATTTGCATGAGCCTGCAGCCAGGTATTTATCACCGCGTATTATGATTACATTAAGGTTGGTTTTCGCAGACATTAAGATCAAGCGACACTTGTTGGGAAATATTTTTTTTTTTTACAAACTGACATTTAAGTAACGAAGTCAAAACATACGACTGAGTCTATTCAATAAAAATTCAAACTATAAAACTTTACAACATAATTCTGATTTTATCAAAATCACAATTTGAGCCGTCACGCGAGAAAAACCAACACTGTGGACTCTGCGTGCAGTATCGACCCAGATCAGCCTAAGCATGCCGCACAGGCTTACCCGGATAGACACTTTTCGCCTCCTGTTGATTTTCTGTTTCAGGAATCATTACTCTATACCTCTATCCCCCTGAGACCGAATGTGTCGGCCAGGATCAGTCTTCGCGGACTGCGTGGGCTGATCTGGGTCGATACATTACGCAGAGGCCATAATGTTGGTTTTAACCGACTTCCTACCGCTACTTTCTCACACTATTCTTACATGTGTTTCAACAGTATTTCAGTTATACTACTCTAATTTCACAGATAAATAACCGCTGTTAGTAGTACGTGTATTAAGATACCAATGCTTCAGTCGCAATAGTATGTCTTCAACTTCCAGCGTCACAACTTCTATATCTATGTTGTGTTGCATCCCTTACAGTACCGGTATCGCATACTCGCATGTGTACCGGTTTATGGTATGGCTCGGCTTTCACTGGACAATCCAGTCACTACACAAACGTGTGGTCTGGAGTTACCTGCCATAACTATTACATTATTGGGCCAGGCATACATCAATAATGGCCGCGGTCTTGAAGGAGTAAGCATGACAACACTTTTCAAACTCCGTAGTATGCTTCTGTGAGTCGTCCCGTGAGAAAACCAACATTTTGGCCTCTGCGTAATTTATCGACCTGCGCAGTACGCAATGGGGTAGAGGTATAGAGTAATGACTCCTGAAACAGAAAATCCATAGGAGGCGAAAAGTGCCTATCCTGGTTAGCCTGCACGGCATGCTTAGGCTGATACGGGTCGATACTTTACGCAGAGTCCACAATGTTGGTTCGGCTCATGTATATAGTATTCCTTCCGCTGTGTGAGTTTACGATTATCAATTCTTATGTCGTTTGCCGGATATCAGAATAATGCCAGGCGTATTAAATAACTAATGCGTACCGGATTCCAGACTACACTGCAAGTAGCCATCTTTGGTGCATGCCAGATGTATTAATTAATTAAAGTATGCTGGGTACTAAACAATATAAAGCACGCAGATCGCGGTACCGTTATCGTTTCCCTGATGTGATTGGACAATATATACGGAGAAACGAGCAACATCATAACAATTAATTATATATTTGATATTATAAGCATATTATCATGTTCCATAATGTTTCAAAATTCGTCTGATGTCAATGCGTCAAAGGTCGTCTGTATCAAGGAAAAGTTTAAGCCGGGTTTCTATGTTGGATGAATTGTGTAAAACAATGCATATTATGTAGCAACAAATATAAATGGTTTGCCATAAATTATCACTTCTCGTTAACAAACAATACCCTGAAACATACGATTTATTATGACTTATTGGCACTAGTCGACTTTAGAGTGTTGACGTCTATGCACAGTTTGGCACGCAATGTTAAAAAAGGCGAAAAGACTCAATGTTTCAATTTTCTGATTCTATGACGATTTTTTCTCCCTCTTTCAAAGTTGTGCATATCAAATTATAAGTAACTTATATTGTTTAAAATATATGTATGTTTCAGTAAAGAAACTAAATCAAATATTATAATTATTTCTTTCTTTTTAAATCGGTTTCTTTTGTCCATAGGTTTTCAAATTTTAAGAATCGAGCTATTAAAAGTTACTTGATGTGTCCTCATCGAAATAAGTATTCAATAGTTTTCATTTTACTGAATTTAAATTGTTGTGTCGAATAATAACTGGTATTGCAAGGGGGATAAATTCACTTATTTAAGTGTATAAAATGTAAGCATTGTCCCCCTTATTTTACAAGCATATTCGTCCCGTGAGTTATGTACCTATTTCTATTAATCTTTATCCCCCTGTATCCAACAACTATTGATTATTCTCCAGTGTTTATATATACTCATTCATTCATTCACTCACTGACTCACTGACTCACTCACTCATTATATTTTGTCACTTCAATGTTTATTTGAGATACTGTATGATGGGTTTTCTTTGTCTTTCGTTTTTGCAGAACTCTTTTGTCTTGTTTTGCAATTGTTTTACTGTTCTTTTTCAGAAAGGGCGTAAATCGCTGTTGCGTAACGATTATTTTGTTAAACACGCACCAATTTAACAGTGAACCAAACTTTAGTGTATATAGTATAAGAATGATCAGGGTCATGCAATCGGATTCGGGCACGTACTTGTATGGAACGCCTTTACTGTCTTACTATGTTGTATTGTATTATACGCAGTACATTTTCATGTATACGAGGTACATATTTCATTTGACATGGTACATTTTGCATGATATGCAGTGCATTTTATATAATATATAGTGGTTATTTAATAATATGAAGTGCATAAGTATGAAGATACAGTAGAATAACCATTATATGGTGTGCAAACAACATCATATGCAATACAAACAACATTATATGCAGTCTATTCTTCAATACGTGTGGTGGTACTTTGATTATATGCGGTGGTTTAAACTTTATACGCGGTGCATTAACCTTGGGGATGATCATACTTTCCGGCATTCTCCGGAATTATTTCCGGAAATTACCGAGCATGACAGATAGGTTTGAACATTAACACCGTCTAATCCATTTTAAAAAGGCCTTGTGGAACAATCTTTATGAAAAGTGTACACATTTTCTAAAAAGACGAGATGCAGAATGTCGTCTATGCAGACGATCTCTAATTCCTGAAGCAGACAACTCTTGAAATCATTATGGTCAAAGGATAAATTGCTCATCTTGAGAAATTTCTCCATTTGTCACGATGCGTTCAACCAACCTCTCTTCAATAATCATACTTTCATTTATTAAGATTTTCTATAGTTTTGCCTTAACGTCATCTGATGCATACTTGTTGTATTACGGAAAAGATTTAAAAATGTGTTTAGGTTACCACTTTATGGTAATGTTTCCTCATAAAAACAACTTTAAATTCCTCAGCAGCTTCTGGAAATAAGAGAAATAACTTGAAAGGTGATTTACATGATATATTTGATTTTGTCTTTGGGAAAATACATAACTTTGTTTTTTTCTGAACAGTGTAGGTTCAAATCAGCCTGCATATTTGCTCTGCTTATCATAATCGTCACAAGTTGACTGAAGCTTCTAATAAGCATATGTAAGTACATGTAATAATCTACTCATATAACATAAGCATTCGAGCTTGTGAGAGGTCATATATTATTGGACTAGTAATATTCAAACTTTAGATTTTAGATTTTGATCAGACTGCAAATCATGCCGAATGAACAGACCAATCTCGTCTAGAGCGGATTTCAGTGCAGACGACGACATTTTGTGTACACATCTATTTATAGATTATTTAAGCGCTTTTTTTTAAATTGAGTAAACGGTGTAAATGTTAATATCTCTCTGTCTGACTCGGTATTTTCCGGATAAATAATTACGGAGAATGCCGGAAAGTATGATCATCCTAATGAAAAATGTACCGCATATAAAGCTGTTTACACCATGTATACATTAGTATGAACCGAACATATTGCCAAATGCATTGCCTACTATGATCTTTTATGAACACATACATAATAATTCACCAGGTATAAAGATACGTGCAGGCACTTTATATATTAAAACATACATCGCATATATTGACCAACATACAACGTATACATGTAAAACTACTGCATACACAAACAAATACACCACATATAATGTCATTTGTACTGCATAGTATATAGTTTGTATTGCACATGACGTTGTTTGTACAACGTATAATGGTTATTCTACTGTTTAAACACTATTTTGCACTGCATATTATTCAATAATCACCACACATAATAGAAAAGGCACTGCATATCATGAATAATGTACCACGTCAAATGAAATATGTACCTCATATACGTAAAAATGTACTGCATATAATACAATACAACATACTAAGACAGTAAAGGCGTTCCATATACTTGGTATGTATCTTGTCCACGTTGTACTAGGGAAGATGCCAGCAACATGAGCGACTCATTGCTGTGTACTTATGTACAGATATGTGTTTATCAGGTGGAAAAGTGAAATGAACTCAGTGTGTAAATATCTTTTTTACTTACAGTGACATATAGGCCCATGGGGCCGGGTGTTTTCCCATTATTATATTTTGTTATACGTTGGTTGTTATACACATTTCACTATAATAAATTATTTACTTACTAACTTACTTACTTATACTCATTGACTTGTCTTAACTACAGATTACAATATTGCGAACATCGTGCATCCCGATTAGACTGCACCAAGGTTAATCTTGATCTACATTGTTCGTTATTAAAGTTAAACTTTAAAGGCATGCATAATATAATTCGCATATTCCGCATAAAGCTGGATACGGGTTAACTCTTTCAGCGCCGAATTGTTTTAAGTAGACTCTTCCATGTTAAAAATCGGGCCTCTCCATTGCTCTTCTAATGGGGGTTTGGAATATATTCCTAAATAAAATGCAAACAATGTTGCTTTCAGGTGAGACAGCTCGTCACGATCTGACTCACCTGAATCTGTATTGTTTGCAAAAACCTCAATATTGCCATTTGCGCTGAAAGAGTTAAAGTGATGATGGGGGACCTGCCGCTTTCAAATTGGATCCTCTGTTTTATCGTCGAATTTCCAAAAGTCGAGTCTTCCATGTTCAAAATCGGTGGAATCAATTTTCATGTTACAAGAGATTTTGGAATAATTTGATAACTCAATGGCTTAAAATGCTTATTTCAGGCGAGACATCTCGTTATGAGCTGTCTCACCTTAAACCATACTTTTTCAACGACCGCCTCTGTTATGTAATGGTAAAGCGTTCGTCTTAGGTGAGAGAGGTCGCGGGTTCGTCCCCGGTCGGGTCATACCAAAGACATTAAAACAGGTAGAAAAGGATTTCCCTTCTTGGCGCTCAGGGTTGAGGGGTTAGCATTACGACTGCCTCACTGGTGTCAGGATAAATGGAACAGTAGTACTGGTAACTTACCCACGAAACGTTGTGATACAACTTAAGAATTGAAAGCCATGTAAAACACCATACCAATAAACAAAGCAAATACGATTTTTCACACAGTTTATTTCTTAACAACAAAATCAATCGTACTTGATAATATTAGAATTTGAAACTGATTCAGATCGCTTCAAACACGTGTGTTGAGTAATAAGGCAGTGCTTCTTTCGATTTACTTCATAGATGGAATGTACTGCATTCGATAAATGAATAAACAACGAATATAGATATAGACTACCAAAGTAACTTCTCTGCACTGAAACAGAGATGTGTGTGAAATTGAATAAGGATAACTTAACGTTAATTCAGAGCAATGGACTTTAAACAAAACAAAATGCATGTTCAGATAGATAAAACAAGAAATATATTGCATGCACAGTGAAGGCCCAGAATATATTCACATGACTGGAGATTACGCGAGGCTCCCAAGAGGTGTATAAGTTTCAATTGACGATAAATAACTGAAAACTTATCATGTTTCAAAAATAATTAATATTTTGCTCTTAAATATTATATTACATACGTTTTCACTGATTTTTGTTTTAACTGAAATTTATTTCTTAAGGAAAACAATTAAAGGTTAGTATGCAGAACATTTCATTTTAAAACTTCACCTTGTTAGTGCCTCTCGTAGGATCGCCAACTTAACTATGAACCACTCAAAACGTTAAAGTTCCTTTATTTTTTCGACATTATTCATTAAATACAACATTTGATTTGTCTACAATCTAGATCATTTGTTTAACATCTAGGTCAAAACCGAGGTTAAACAGCTATCGCCAAAAAAAGTATAGTTTAATTTATTAAAGCATAAATGAATGAGTTAAATGACCAGATAAATGCGGCAATGAATTGGTTCTTCATGTTAATTCAACGGCCATATTGTACTGTATGTGATTAGGGGTACGTCATGGGGAAAGCGACATTCGGGACTTTGCAATCGGCGAAGATCCAGATCAATCTGCGTATTCCTGCAGTCTGATCAGGACCTAGTTATCGAGTATGTAGTTTCTTCATAAGCGTCATGGATTTCAAATTCTTCGGAAGTCGGTTTTCTTATGACACTTTGCTCATTAACCCTTTCCGAACTATAAGACGCATTTTGGCGCAATAGCAGCAGACGACTTTAGACAACATTGTGGCCAAAGGTGAAATTGCTCATGATGAGCAATTTCTCCTAGGGCTACAATGTTTTTAACTTTATTTAACAATTAAGCTATCTTTTATGGAGAGTGTTCAGGTTTTAGTCACAATGTTTTTAAAGTCATCTGCTGCAGATGTCTTGTATTTTGGAAAGGGTTAATCAAAATGTAAAGAATGCCGATATAGACTTTTAAACCAGTCACATACAGTTTGTTATTTCACAGAGATTTAGTGTGTGGAAAGAGTTGGGGAATACTTCATTAATTTTAGAACAAATGGATATAAAATATAAATTTGTTTATAAGTGGATTATTTAATATTAAAAATAAAAATGAATAAATATATTGATAATCTATTCAAAATGAATGAGTGATTAAAAGAATGAACGAGCGACCGACCGACCGAACGAACGAACGAAAGAACGAACGAACGAACGAACGAAAGAACGAACGAACGAACGAACGAACGAAAGAAAGAAAGAAAGAACGAACGAACGAACGAACGAACAAAAGAACGAACGAACGAACGAACGAACGAAAGAACGAACGAACGAACGAACGAACGAAAGAACGAACGAACGAACGAACGAACGAACGAACGAACGAACGAACGAACGAACGAAAGAACGAACGAACGAACGAACGAACGAACGAACGAACGAACGAACGAAAGAACGAACGAACGAACGAAAGAACAAACGAACGAACGAACGAACGAACAAACGAACGAACGAACGAACGAACGATTTATAAGTGGATTATTTAATATTAAAAATAAAAATGAATAAATATATTGATAATCTATTCAAAATGAATGAGTGATTAAAAGAATGAACGAGCGAGCGACCGACCGAACGAACGAACGAAAGAACGAACGAACGAACGAACGAACGAACGAAAGAACGAACGAACGAACGAACGAACGAACGAACGAACGAACGAACGAAAGATCGATCGAACGAACGAACGAACGAACGAACGAACGAACGAACGAACGAACGAAAGAACGAACGAACGAACGAACGAACGAACGAACGAACGAACGAACGAACGAACGAACGAACGAACGAACGAACGAACGAACGAACGAACGAAAGAAAGAAAGAAAGAAAGAACGAACGAACGAACGAACGAACGAACGAACGAACGAACGAACGAACGAACGAACGAACGAACGAACGAACGAACGAACGAACGAACGAACGAACGAACGGACGGACGAACTCATGGGAGAGTACTTGTGGGGTTATTTCTTTTGATGCTTTACTTGTGGGTGCACAAGTAAAAGTATGCACCCCACAAGTATGCAATTCATTCCGTAATTAACCCCCTTTTACGGAATGAATAACATTAATATGGAAATGAGATACCTGTTATAAAAAATAAAAATACCTATTTATCAAAGTGTCTTTATAAGGGTGGTGGGTGGGCTCTCTCATGCGGACGAACGAACGAACGAACGAACTAATAATAAGAATAATATTCTCATTATGTAACTGACTCAATTTGCACATTCCTACGAGTGTATCTGTGTTTTGTAGATATTTAACAATATGGTTTAAGTTCGAAATGGCTAAAAGTGAATGTAAGTCGAGTATTTCGTGCACACTGTAGCTAGAGTCGAGTAGTTCGTGCACACTGTAGCTAGAGTCGAGTATTTCGTGCACACTGTAGCTAGAGTCGAGTATTTCGTGCACACTGTAGCTAGAGTCGAGTAGTTCGTGCACACTGTAGCTAGAGTCGAGTATTTCGTGCACACTGTAGCTAGAGTCGAGTATTTCGTGCACACTGTAGCTAGAGTCGAGTATTTCGTGCACACTGTAGCTAGAGTCGAGTATTTCGTGCACACTGTAGCTAGAGTCGAGTATTTCGTGCACACTGTAGCTAGAGTCGAGTATTTCGTGCACACTGTAGCTAGAGTCGAGTATTTCGTGCACACTGTAGCTAGAGTCGAGTAGTTCGTGCACACTGTAGCTAGAGTCGAGTATTTCGTGCACACTGTAGCTAGAGTCGAGTAGTTCGTGCACACTGTAGCTAGAGTCGAGTAGTTCGTGCACACTGTAGCTAGAGTCGAGTATTTCGTGCACACTGTAGCTAGAGTCGAGTATTTCGTGCACACTGTAGCTAGAGTCGAGTATTTCGTGCACACTGTAGCTAGAGATTGATTGTATGGTGTTTTACGCCGTTTTAAAAAAGTGTGAATTACAGGTTTTGTCGAAATATTTTATATGTTTCAAGCGTCTCGTGAGTTATGTAAGCTAAAATGAAATAAGCACGTCCAGATAAGTAAATAATAGTTTCAAACGATAATAGTCAAAGTAAAATCTGTAAAAAGTATTCTGTCAAACGCGTTTCTGGTGGAGTTTCCTTGGACAAAGTACATTTTCTAGCCTAGTACTGGTTTGTTTACCCAGGGATCATGAATAAGTGAACTGTCACCGTGATATAACTGTGAAGTCACCGTGATGTTAAATGTTGAGAAACGGCGTAAAACCCCCAATAAAACAAACACGCAAACTGAAACGCGTATGTGTGGGGAGGGGATGTTTAGTAATGGCCTTTATATTGTCCTTCAGATAGGGACAAGACACATACAACAAGGAAAGCGGTGTTATTTTTTCAGACGTGACTCGTGTAATTGAAATGAAACATTGGTTGATTTGGGTCTATCAACTGTTTGAGTAATGAGTCGTATCGAATTGACTTATGCCAAACGTCGGAAAGAATGTTTTCCGAGCTTGGGTTCGAAGTCAAAACCTGTCGATTGACAGACCACATCGCTACCGACTAAGCTCGTCTTGAACTGAACCAACAGCAGTCGACCCTTTCTCGCATATAGGCGCTTTAAGACTCTTTTGCGGCAGAATAATTTTGATTACATCGTGGCAAAATAAGAAATTGCTCATGATGAGTAATTCCTCCGTTTGCCACTATATGTATATGTTTACAACTTTATTCAATTATAAAGCTCACATTTATGGAGATTGTTCAAGTTTTTGAGATCGGTAAATGTTAATCAAAACTATCTTTATGTAGAACTGAGAAGATTAGAGGTATTTGTATTGTTTTGTATTGTATTGTTAAAGTTTGCCATTTATGACAGTTTGAAATTACGCTAAACCCTAGCTATAACTGTTTTGATTAATTGTTTGGTGTTTTATGCCGCTTTCAATCATTATTCAGTTATATCACGCCGTTTCCTGAGTTAACTACCAGTCCTACTGGTCCATTTATTATGACACCAGTCAGTCAGTCGTAATGCTAACCCCGCAACCCTGAGCGCCAAGGAGGGCAATCATTTTTAGCATTTTTATAAAGTATTTTTTATATCCCGGCCGGGGATCGAACCCGCGACCTCCCGCACTAGAGGCGGACATTTTACCACTACACCACCGATGCGGTCTCTTAGCCATAACGTTAACTTTGAAATGTTAACAAGTCCTATCAAACCAGGGAGAATTTAGCCTCTATCCGTTGTCATATATAGTTTATAGATTGTAAAACCTTGTCGGTGTTCGTATGGCTCTGATCATTCCCTATGTTGTTGTTGTTGTTGTTGTAATTCCGTATAACGCTATTTAACCCTTTCCCACATACAACAAATCTGCAGCAGACGACATTGAACATATTTTGTCAGATGGATAACCTATGACTAAAAGTGGAAAATATTGTGGCAAAAGGAGAAATTGCACGTTCCGTGTGCAATTTCTTCTTTTGTCACTATGTTTTCAAAACGCCGTCTGCGTTAACCCTTTCCCACATACAACAAATCTGCAGCAGACGACATTGAAAACATGATCCGCAATAATAAGAGAAATCTTCTCAAAAGAAATAAAAATATTGAGTGGAGTTGAAAACAGTGTGGCAAATGGGAATATTGCTAAGTGTGAGCAATTTCTCCTTTAACCACAATGTTTTAAAAAAAATGCTTCTTCAGAGGCGTCAGCAATCGACTGTATGTGGGAAAGGGTTTAAACGAGGAGACATATCTGCAAGTCAAAGGATTGCGACATTGACAATTATTTAAATTAATTAAAAAAAAAATCGGAGAGGACCTGTATTGCCTTCGTTCTAGATATGAGCCGAGATGAGAAAACTAACAGTGTGGGTACGTCCTAATGTATCGATCCAGATCAGCCTGCGCAGTCCGCGCAGGCTAATCCGGGCCGACACATGCCGTCACAGGTGGATAGAGATATAGAGTAATGATTCCTTAAACAGAAAATCCACAAGAGGCGAAAATAGTCTGTCTGGGTAAGCCTGCGCAGCATGTTGGTTTTTCTCGCTGGACGGCTCATATATCATATCGGTAAACGGTTAATACGAAAAAAAAACATAAATGGGTTTTTTCGCTTATAGGTAACGGGCGTGAGATTTTTTTTTTTTTTTTTTTTTTCAATAACCCATGAAGCTTTCTGAAATGAAACTGGAAAAATCCATGGGGGCTGCCATTTTGGATATGTATAAAAAGCAGACGTAAAACACAGATTGAAAATTATTGTCGGCTTTTTAATAATTTTTTTTAAAATCGGTATTTTGGGTATGTATAAAATTAGCAGAAAAACACGGATTGAAAATTATTGTCGTCTTTTTAATCATTTTTTTTTTAAAATCGATATTTAAGATCATTAAAGTGCTGGAATTAACATTTGTACGAAAAGTTAAAAATAAATGGAAATCTATAAGAAATATGTTTTCCCGTTCGTCAAAAAACCGACAGCATTAGCCCTCTACGCCCGAAACTAAAAGTTGACTGCATCGTAGCCAAAGAAGGACGTCACGTCATTTCCGTTACACTTCATCTTGGCGTAACGTCAATGGAGCGACGTCGTTTCCCGCAAAAAAGTGGTATCAACATCAAAGACCCCAAATGAGCTATTGACTCAATCATTCAAAGTACATGTATAATTATTTATCAAACATTGTGGCAAAAGGATAACTTTCTCATAAGGAGCAATTGTTCTTGTTGCGACAATCTTTTCCTAAATCGTTGCATAGGCCTCAGAAACCGTCTCTAATAGGGAAAGGGTTTAGCAGAAATGTGACCCCTTACATAATTTGTTCCAGTCATATTGACTGCTTGAAAAAAGGCAGTCGCCAGGTGGCATCAGAAAAGGGCTGATCTATTTGCTTCTTTACCATAATGCAGGTGATCGATTAAGGATCATCTTGGCCCTCATGTTTTAACCTCGTTCGTTATAAATGTATTCCTTGATGTTCTGAAAGTCTTTACTTTATTATTTTCTGTTCGTAATAATAGACGACAGCAAAACGAATTGCAAATATGTTTTGATAATGCAAGACACATGACATTAACATTATGATTGTCTAGTCAATTACTTATAAATCCTTTTTAATGGCCAAAGTATGCTCTTTAATTTTTGTTTATAATTATCTTGCGTTTTTTTCGTAAATAGGTAGCACCTATAGATATATTAAATAATAGTGCGATTACATGGTAGCAGTTGTTGAAATAATTATGCAAAATTCTTTTATTTCTCTATAATCCGTTGAATAAATAGTGAAACTAGTCGGAGTAAAAAAAAAAAAAAGATCCGTTGTTTGGTGGTAAATTTTATCTTTTTTTTTTTAATTTTCTTTTACGAACATCTTTATTTTCAATTTAAATCCCTTGTTTGAAATTATTATAAAAAATACCGGTTATTATTTATAATGGCAAAACTAATAATAATAACAATAATCTCAACTCAACTCAACTCAATAATAATAGTAATAATAATAATAATAATATTGATAGTAATAATAACAGAAATAAAAGAAATAGAATTTACTTACAGTTAAACTTCGTCCTTAAAAGTTTCTGCAATTAAATTATCGTGCTTTAAAAAGAATACTTTTTCGTCAAAAATGTTTGAAAGAAAAAAATCCTGTGTCGAAAGAGCGCTCAAAGCCTCGTTTTATGCTTATATTTGCGTTTACCACGTGTCAAAGTCTGACCAATGAAAACCAAGGATTTACCCAATTCCGCGAGAGTCGACCTCATCCTGTTTTCGGAAAACAAAACTTAAATGGGAAATCCCCAGTTATCCCTGACAACCTGTCCGAGGCGAGATCATTGGTTCACTATAAATCGTCCTTTAAGAAAACCATTGTCCAAAAAATATACTAGGGCGGTTTACGTCGGTAACCAAAATAAACACACCTTTATTTAGCGGTCAATTGAAAGAGGATACCTGTCGATGGCCACGCCACACGAAAGCGACCTTTTTAATCTGGAAATATCCAGATCCTGACTTACTGCCGGAGTATCTGGACTGGCGGAACCAGTTCCCCTGTTTGTCATTTAGATATCCCAGCACCGAGTCTGTGGTGTAGTGGAAGAGTGTCCGCCTCGGGTGTTCTAACGGGGTTAGCATTTCCACTGAATAGCTGGTGTCAGGATAAAATGGACCAGTAGTACTGGTAACTTACTCAGGAAATGCAGTGATATAACTGGGGGGAAATGTTGAAAGCGGTGTAAAACTCCAAGAATCAATAAGATATCCCAGCACCATGGAATCACCGGTTCCCGCAATCTTTGTTTGTTTGTATGGTGTTTTACGCCTCTTTCAGTACTGTTTCAGTTATATCACGGTGTTTTACGCCTCTTTCAGTACTGTTTCAGTTATATCACGGTGTTTTACGCCTCTTTCAGTACTGTTTCAGTTATATCACGGCGTTTTCTAGGTACGTTACCAATTCAACTGTTCCATTTATTCTGAAACCAGCGAGTCATTCGCAAAGCTAATCTCACATTCCCGAGCGCCAATGAGGTCTTTGGTTTGACCTGGCAGGAGATCGAACTCTCGATATCCCGTACCCGAGGTGGATGCTCTACCACTATACCGTCGAGTCCCGGTAGCTCAGTCGGTAACGACGCGGGCTATCAATCCAAGGGTTGTGAGTTCGAATCCCGGCTCGGCCAACTTTATTTCCGACGTTTGACAAAAGTCATTGCGACATGCGTCATTCGTTATCCACCAATGGGCTAAGTCTATGTGGAAAAGCAGCCAGTTGATTGGGAAGATTGTTGTGTGGAGTACTGGTGTGCGAAAACCAGGAAACATATGAGTAGGTGAACTGGCCGCCGTGATATGACTGAGAAATTGTTAAAAACGGCGTTAAACCCCAATCAATCAATCAATCAACTACCACTATACCACCGAGGAGGCATATTTCCCGTATTGACCAATGTTTCTAAATACATTTTAATTCTAACTTTGTAGATTATTATAAAACTCAAAGTATATGAAAGATATTTATAATTTTTGGCTGATACGGTCACAGGAGACCGACCGGTTAGGCTAAACAAAATACTTTTCACTGTTCAAAATCACTGTTAAGTGTTAACCCTTTCCCATATACAACACATATGCAGCAGTTAAAACTGTAATCATCTAGGCACAACATTTGATATCTTCTAAAATAAAAGTTTGATTTTGAATAGAATTGAACGACATTGTGACATATGAATAATGATTTGATTGAGGCAGATACGTCAAAACTGTGTCTGCCGAGCCCCGGTAGCTCAGTCGGTAGCAACGTGAGATGTCAATCTAGGGGTTGTAAGTTAGAATCCCAGCTCGGTTAATATTTTTTCGGACGTTTGACAATTGGCTTACAGTCAATGTGCGGGAAAAGCAGCCAGTTCCACGAGAAAACCAACATTGCGTAAAGTATCGACCCGGTTCAAGCATAAGCATGCCGCACAAGCTAACCCAGACAGACACTTTTCGCATCCTGTGGATTTTATGTTTCAAGAATCATTACTCTATACCTCTATCCCCCTGAGACAGAATGTGTCGGCCCGGATAAGCCTGCGCGGACTGGGTCGATATATTACGCAGAGTCCATAATGTTGGTTTTCACGATGAATGGTTCAATTGGTAAATGTATAACCCTTTCCCATGTACATTACATCTGCAGCGAGCTTCTTTGAAAATAGCTTGGCAAATATAATAACCTGGCCGAATCGAAATGTAGAACTCCCACCCTTAACCTCTATACCACCGAGTAATAAGTTTTTTTTCGAAGAAGGATAAAAATAGATTTTTCGAAAAAGGATTAAAAAGAGATTTGTTCGAAGAAGGAAAATTATAGACTTTTTTTCCAATAATCTTAATTTCACGGTTATTAGTAAATATTTGGCAAATGTATAACCTTTTAACCGTTTCCTATATACAACACATCTGAAGTAGACTACTTTGAACATAGCATAGCAAAAAAAATGAAACTTTCTATAAATGAGAGTGTATAGAGTTGAAAACATTCTGGCAAAAGGAGAAAATGCTCATGATGAGCAGTTTCTCTTAAAACCACAATGTTTTCAAAAGTTGGCTGCTAAAGAAGCGTCAGAAAGCGTCTGTATGTGGGAAATGGATAATATAATAGCTGGTGATCAAATTTGTATTTGTCACCATTTGACACGTTTGTTATCGATCACTGATCTCCCACTATCGCTATACGTAAAAATAAATGGTCTGTTTGGTCAAACCCCTTTTCAGTGTACATTTTAAACCCATTTTCCTCCGGTACAAACGACTTGTGATGCCTCTAAGGCAAACGAACAATATTTCCCTTTCCCACAAAGTTTTACAACTGTATTGGACACATATTCGAATAGTACAGTTTTATTGTCGATTGTTGGTATTAGCTCCTCTGCAGCCATTTCACATTTGCAGACGCATTTTTTTTACTAGAAAAATATCTGCATAAGACAACTGTGAACGCATATACAGACAGCATAGGACAAAATCTCTGTAAATTAAATATTATTATTGAATATAGTTGAAAATGTTATGGAGAGAGGAGAAATTGTTCATTCAAAAGTCGTCTGCTGCAGATGTGTCAGAATGCGTTTGCTGGTGGAAAGCTGTTAATCAACCTTCAAATTAGAGAGAAACAATCAGACTAATTGAAAATACAAGCTTAAATTGAGCAACGCACTTTACAAGATATTATTTACTAAATGTCTTAGTCATTCATCATTCGTGTCTTTTCTTAGTAACATTGTACTGAGATTGGGAATTGTATGATTAACTGGCAAACGCGAAATACTCTGATCTTCGCAAACTGCTCTGGATTGTCGCTTGTTGTTAAGTCTGAAATCGGTGTTCCTCACCCTCGGTACCCAGGCTATTCATAAAATATATGATACCCTGGGCAAATTGGCTGTAAAAATCTCGTACTCATAAATAATGTATGAAGTGAAATGCAGCCGTATGATACAAACCTCATGCGATACGAAAAGTACAGTGTTGTTACGGAGGAAATCGTGGTGCATGTTTACGAAGTTTCGCTAGCCAATTTACCCAGGGTATCATATATGTTATCAATAGCCTGGGTACCGAGGATGGTGTTCCTGCGAGATGACTCAAACGAGAGCTTATGTCGCATAAAGCGGTATTTACCCTTTATCTAAAACACGCTATTGCTGACGACTTATTAAGCGGACGAATTTTGAAAACATTGTTAGCAAAAGGAGAAATAACTCAAAAATAGAATTTTCCAATTTTCAACAAAGTTTTTATTTGTTCACCAAAATATTATACTTCCAAGAAATATATATATAAAGCATACGACTTTAAAATATCACATCGAAAAACAGGAATCTGAATACACCTCAGGTAAAGGCAAATCGCCCATACAAATGAGAAGACGAAGTTCAGCCATTGTACTAGTGTATTATGTGTACTTTAAACGTGAATTATGCCTATGACATCGATTAACATTTTCCCACATACATACATTTTCTGGCGACTCTGCAGCAGACGACTGGCTAAAGAAGAAATGTTCTCATAATAAGCAACTTCTCATATTGATACAATATCATCAACTCTTTTAAGTAATGATACTTTCGTTCAAAGAGATTTTCCACATTTTGCCGTGATGATTTTTTAGGTCGTCTGCCGTCGATTTGTTATATGTACGAAGGTCGACCCGTCTTTCCTGACATAATCACAACTATTTGAAATGCTTTTCTTAAATTAACCCTTTTCACGCTTTAAAGCTTAAATTGTCAATTTATCCGTATTATATTGTACTTTACTTTATGAGGATTTACAAAAGATCATCCTTTATATGAGTTTATATTCTTAAAAATATCGCTCACCACAAAGTATAACATTTTGTAATGTAGATATGTTTATAACATATGTTTATTGTAATTGTAAAATGATTAAGCATCTAAAAGATACAGAGGTTATGTTATGTAAAAATGATATATATCAAAATATTAACATTATCCTATCGATTTTAAATCATGATATTACAATGTACATGTTTATGGGTTATTCTTTACTAGATAGTGATAGATGCAGATGATAGATGCAGATGATTGGTCATTTGTTCAACAGTTTTACATGTAAAAGATGTGGATCATATACGGATCAGATAGTGGTTCATTTAATGTTCTTCTGTATAAAACATTTTTTACACACAGAAGATTAACTGAAAATCATACAACGGTATTGTTGAGTATTTAAACTTTATAAATAAAAGTCCTGAACATAAAGCTATTCAAATTATATCTGATGTTAGAAAGTCAGTATGTTGTGAGAATAGAAAGGCATGTGGTCTTACGTCTTCATGCACTTTGGTCACAGTATAATACTTGAACTGGTCGGGGTTAGCATTAAGACTGACTTGCTGGTGTCAGGATAAATTGACCAGTAGTACTGGTAACTTACCCAGGAAACACCGTGATATAACTGACAAAATATTGAAAGCGGCGTAAAACACCAATTAATCTCTCTCTTACCCACATAAGCCCGAGTGAGCACGCGCGCCCGCACTTATACTTAAGCAAGCACGTATTCACTACACATAATGTCTAAATATCCAAAAACATGAGGTTTTCAGTACTTCAGGGATATAAAAAAGTAACATTCTTGCTAAATATATGTATACAGCTATAAATAATTTTCTTTTTCGTTTCGTAAAATGTCTTATAGAAATGACATATTAAAAGTTAAGCTTTTTGTATATAATTCCTCACTCTGTGTGCCTCTCGCAACTTTCTAAATGTTATGCAAGCGGTTAACCTGTAAGTTGGGTATGTGTATGCCTTCGTATCCTGTCGATATGTATATGTTTATACGCAAATGTTGTTTTAAGTCGTAGATAACATAATACGTGAATGTTGTTTAAAATCGTACATAACACAATACGCAAATGTTGTTTTTAATTGTTCATAACACAATACGCAAATGTTGTTTTTAATTGTTCATGACACAATACGCAAATGTTGTTTTTAATTGTTCATAACATAATACGCAAATGTTGTTTTTAATTGTTCATAACATAATACGCAAATGTTGTTTTTAATTGTTCATAACATAATACGCAAATGTTGTATTTAATTGTTCATAACATAATACGTAAATGTTGTTTTTAATCGTTCATAACATAATACGCGAATGTTGTTTTAAGTCGTTCATAATACAATACGCAAATGTTGTTTTAAATCATTCATAACATAATACGTGAGTGTTGTTTTAAATCGTTCATAACACACTACGCAAATGTTGTTTTAAGTCGTTCATAACACAATACGTGACTCTTGTTTAAAGTCGTACATAACACAATACGCAAACGATGTTTCGTTCATAACATAATGCGCGAATATTGTTTTAAATCGTTCATAACATAATACGCGATTGTTGTTTTAAATCGTTCATAACATAATACGCGAAAAATGTTTTAAATCGTTCATAACATAATGCGTGAATGTTGTTTTAAATCGTTCATAACACAATACACAAACGTTGTTTTAAGTCGTTCATAACATAATACGCGAATAATGTTTTAAATCGTTCATAGCATAATACATTAATGTTATTTTTAATCGTTCATAACATAATACACAAATGTTGTTTTAAATCGTTCATAACATAATACATTAATGTTATTTTAAGTCGTTCATAACATAATACGCGAAAGTTGTTTTAAATCGTTCATGACATTATACGCAAATGTTGTTTTAAGCCGTTCATAACACAATACGCAAATGTTGTTTTTAAGTCGATCATAACATAATACTCGAATGTTGTTTTAAATCGTTCATAACATAATACGTGTGTCACTTTTGGTTTAGAGTCGAGTGTCGAGTAAGAAAGGTCGAGCGTCGTGTAAGAAAGGTTGAGTGTCGAGTAAGAAAGGTTGAGTGTCGAGTAAGAAAGGTCGAGCGTCGTGTAAGAAAGGTTGAGTGTCGAGTAAGAAAGGTTGAGTGTCGAGTAAGAAAGGTTGAGTGTCGTGTAAGAAAGGTTGAGTGTCTTGAGTGTCGTGTAAGAAAGGTTGAGTGTCGAGTAAGAAAGGTCGAGCGTCGTGTAAAAAAGGTCGAGCGTCGTGTAAGAAAGGTCGAGTGTCGAGTAAGAAAGGTCGAGTGTCGTGTAAGAAAGGCTGAGTGTCGAGTAAGAAAGGTTGAATGTCGAGTAAGAATGGTCGAGCGTCGTGTAAGAAAGGTTGAGTGTCGAGTAAGAAAGGTTGAGTGTCGAGTAAGAAAGGTTGAGTGTCGAGTAAGAAAGGTTGAGTGTCGAGTAAGAAAAGTTGAGTGTCGAGTAAGAAAAGTTGAGTGTCGAGTAAGAAAGGTTAAGTGTCGAGTAAGAAAGGTTGAGTGTCTAAGAAAGGTTGAGTGTCGAGTAAGAAAGGTCGAGCGTCGTGTAAGAAAGGTTGAGTGTCGTGTAAGAAAGGTTGAGTGTCGAGTAAGAAAGGTCGAGCGTCGTGTAAGAAAGGTTGAGTGTCGAGTAAGAAAGGTTGAGTGTCGAGTAAGAAAGGTTGAGTGTCGTGTAAGAAAGGTTGAGTGTCGAGTAAGAAAGGTCGAGCGTCGTGTAAGAAAGGTCGAGCGTCGTGTAAGAAAGGTCGAGTGTCGAGTAAGAAAGGTCGAGTGTCGAGTAAGAAAGGTTGAGTGTCGAGTAAGAAAGGTCGAGTGTCGAGTAAGAAAGGTCGAGTGTCGAGTAAGAAAGGTTGAGTGTCGAGTAAGAAAGGTCGAGTGTCGAGTAAGAAAGGTTAAGTGTCGAGTAAGAAAGGTTGAGTGTCGTGTAAGAAAGGTTGAGTGTCGAGTAAGAAAGGTTGAGTGTCGTGTAAGAAAGGTCGAGCGTCGTGTAAGAAAGGTTGAGTGTCGAGTAAGAAAAGTCGTAGTGGGAAAGTAAAACAAAATCGATTTCTTCCTTTCCGCATTGTTATCAAAAGTCGTCTGTTGCGCAAGCATCAAACGTCGTGTATACCAGATACAGGGCTAATCATGTAAACAATAACAAGGAAATTACTATCGACGTCATCAGTCTGCCAAGCTTGGTCCGAGTTTATGTCAATAAAGATGGTCCGTTTGGTCGAACCCCTTTTTCAGTGCACTTTTTAAACCCATTGACCCCGGTACAAACGAAGTGTGACGCCTCTAAGGCAAACGACCAACATCTTCCTTTCCCACACAGTTTTTCAACTTATTTGACGCCTCCGAAAGCAGACGATTTGCTATTAACGATGATCTCCTCTTTTGTTCTTAAATGTTTTCTGTTTTGTTTCAGGATAGTAGGTCTTTCATACGTTTTGCGTGAACTATTTCAAAGATGACGACTTCAGATGTCATGTAAGGTTAAAGGTTAACCCATTTTAAGAATTGTCCGAGAAAGGAGATCTGTATTGTAGTATTATTACAGAGGACTAGATAAGATGTAGTGAACAGGTATTTCCCCCACAATATTTCTCTTATTACTCAACCAAATCCTATGTTGTGGGTACTCAAAAGAATCGTCTCACTGAGACGATTCTTTTGAGTACCCACAAAATAGGGTTTGAATGTCAAATAAGGATTTTAGAACATGAAAAATGCCCCTTATCTACAGCTCTGTTATTATATTATTATAACTCTTTCAGCGCCGAATTGTTTAAAGTTAGACTCTTCCATGCTCAAAATCAGGCGTATCCACTTCTCATGTAATACAATTTTGGACTATTCTGATAACTAAAAGGCAAACAATGCTGATTTCAGGTGAGACAGCTCGTTACGAGCTGACTCGCCTAAAATAGTATTGTTTGCAAAAACCTGAATATTGCCTTTAGCGCTGAAAGAGTTAATAATCCCTGCAACACTATCCAAGCTACCAATAGCCGCAATGGTGTTCCTGCAACACTTCCCAACAAGGTAACAAACCACCACCATAGTGTTGACACATTGACTACGGTCATGTTTATACAAACTACCAATAGCCGCAATGTTGTCCCTGCAACACTTCCCAACAAGGTAACAAACAATCACCATAGTGTTGACACATTAACTACGGTCATGCTTATGTAAACTACCAATAGCCGCAATGGTGTCCCTGCAACACTTCCCAACAAGGTAACAAACAACCACCATAGTGTTGACACATTGACTACGGTCATGCTTATACAAGCGACCAATAGCCGCAATGGTGTCCCTGCAACACTTCCCAACAAGGTAACAAACCATCACCATAGTGTTGACACATTGACTACGGTCATGCTTATACAAGCGACCAATAGCCACAATGGTGTCCCTGCAACACTTCCCAACAAGGTAACAAACAACCACCATAGTGTTGACACATTGACTACGGTCATGCTTATACAAGCGACCAATAGCCGCAATGGTGTCCCTGCAACTCTTCCCAACAAGGTAACAAACCATCACCATAGTGTTGACACATTGACAACGGTCAAGCTTATACAAGCGACCAATAGCCGCAATGGTGTCCCTGCAACACTTCCCAACAAGGTAACAAACAACCACCATAGTGTTGACACATTGACTACGGTCATGCTTATACAAGCGACCAATAGCCGCAATGGTGTCCCTGCAACACTTCCCAACAAGGTAACAAACAACCACCATAGTGTTGACACATTGACTACGGTCATGCTTATACAAGCGACCAATAGCCGCAATGGTGTCCCTGCAACACTTCCCAACAAGGTAACAAACAACCACCATAGTGTTGACACATTGACTACGGTCATGCTTATACAAGCGACCAATAGCCGCAATGGTGTCCCTGCAACACTTCCTAACAAGGTAACAAACCATCACCATAGTGTTGACACATTGACTACGGTCATGCTTATACAAGCGACCAATAGCCGCAATGGTGTCCCTGCAACACTTCCCAACAAGGTAACAAACAACCACCATAGTGTTGACACATTGACTACGGTCATACTTATACAAGCGACCAATAGCCGCAATGATGTCCCTGCAACACTTCCCAACAAGGTAACAAACAACCACCATAGTGTTGACACATTGACTACGGTCATGCTTATACAAGCAACCAATAGCCGCAATGGTGTCCCTGCAACACTTCCCAACAAGGTAACAAACCATCACCATAGTGTTGACACATTGACTACGGTCATGCTTATACAAGCGACCAATAGCCGCAATGGTGTCCCTGCAACACTTCCCAACAAGGTAACAAACCATCACCATAGTGTTGACACATTGACTACCGTCATGCTTATACAAGCGACCAATAGCCGCAATGGTGTCCCTGCAACACTTCCCAACAAAGAAGAAAACCACCAGTCAGTTCACTCATTGACTACGGTAAAATGCGAAGTGGCTAAAGAAACCGTGCTGATACAAGAGACCAGTAATTACAATGGTGTCTCTTGCAAACATTTATATCAAGGAAGTCAACCTTATCGCAATTTGAAGGGAGGTCACTCAAGGCTCATTGAAGGGTCACTGTTAAGGTCAATAATGCAATTGTTATCACACCTTTCTACTTCCTGGTTAAATGTCCGTCCTCTTGTCCTAACAGGGGGTACGGTTACAATTTGAACTGTCCAATTAAATAGTTCGGCATCAGCGTCATCATCATCGCTATAATAGACAGACTGACCATTACGGGTTTAACTGTTTCCCGCCTCAAATAAATAAATGCGGTAGACGACTTTAAAGTTATCTAGACAGAACCATCTTTTAATATCTTGTTAATGAAAGGATTATTATTGAATACAGATGAAAACATTGTGGCAAATGGAAAAAATTGGAACAATCAGAATGTTTTAAATACTCGTCTGCTGCAGATAAGTCAAAATTGGGATGGGGTTGTATGTTGGAAATGGTTAACCCTTTCCCTCATACAGACGCTTTCTGACGCCTCTGCAGCAGACGGCTATTTGAAAACATAGTGACAAAAGAAGAAATTGCACAAAACGTGCAATTTCTCCCTTTGTCACATTGTTTTCCATTTTTAGTCATAGGTTATCCGTTCAATTATAGAGATTTTCTACTTTTTGACAAAATATTTTCAAAGTCGTCTGCTACAGAATTGTCGTATGAGGGAAAGGGTTAAAACAACAAACCGAATGAGCTTTGCATGAAAGCAGTAAATGTAGTTTAACATGATCATTCTAAAACAGCATCTATCATAATTTTTGGATTAAAGCAGTAGTGTAATTCAACATGTGTATTTAAAAACAACATCGGATAAATTATGCATGAAAGGTTTACTGTTAACAAGGCATTTTTAAACAACATATCGCACACATTATATTATGCATGAACACCTTTCTGTAGGTAAACATGTGCATTTTAAAACTACATCTCCCGTGAATTTTGCATGAAGCATCAGTGAAATTTAATTTGTGCATTTTAAAGCAACATCTCATGCACTTTGCAAGAAAGTAGTACTGTATTTTAATATGTGCATTTTAAATAAACATCGCAAGCATTTTGCATGAAAGTGGTAGTGTAGTTTAACATCTACATTTAATAGCAACTTCTCGCATAAATTGTGCATGAAAGATAAGTAAAAGTTAACATGTGCGTTTTAAAACAACATATCGCATGAATTTCGCATGAAAGCAGAAGTGTACTTTAATATGTGCATTTCAAAACCACATATTGCATGCATTTAGCATGAAAGCAGTAGTTTATTTAATACACTGGTAAAACATTACGTTTGCTATATCTGTTAAAGATGAACTACGACCAGAAGATCCGTTTATGCATTTATGTATATAATATATTATAATTTGTATTTCATCTTCAACGATATTTTCCAATTTCATGACATATCCTGTTTAGACAAAACGTTATTTTTTCACCAGCAAGGGACATAATTATTTTTATTACAAAAAGACGACTCGTTACATTAATAAAAGCACTGCAGTACTGACGGCCTGGGGGCTGCTGGAAGGTTGGATTTTTCGACGCACGAGCCTAAGGCCCCCCGGTTAATCCGCCACTGTATATTTCATGTGACTTCTTTCGTGGGGTGGGGAGAGTCGAGCAAGGGCCCTGTGGACCCCCGCTAAATCCGCCACTACATTTGCCACGCTTCTTCTTTGTTTACCATTCATTTTTCAACGCACGGGCCCTACGCCCCCGGTTAATCCGCCACTGTATATTTCACGTGACTTCTTTCTTTTTTCCCGTTCGTCTTCGCGAATGTTAATAATGTTAACAAGTGTCCATATTTGACCTCTCGGCGCATTAATTTCTAAAGCATTTCTTAAACTTATATTGGAGTACTTACGCCTTAAGTTTTTTACTGATGTTCCAACGGCATTAAAATGATATTTATGGGGGAGATCGCGCAGTTTCTCATGCGTTATTTGGTGCTAACTGCCAACTCCGAAAAAGATGGTATTACTACTATGACCAGGCCAAAAACGGTTGTCAAACGTTAAATAATACTTAATGTTCGGCGTCTTATGTACAAGGTACGTACTTGACCTTTGACAGTTTAAACTTTTTTTTTTTTCATTTCATTGGTGTTGGGTTTTTTAACTCTTTCAGCGCCGAATTGTTTAAAGTAGACTCTTCCATGTTCAAAATCGGGCGTCTCCATTTCTCATATAATACAATTTTGGACAATTTAGATAACTAAATGGCAAACAATGCTGATTTCAGGTGACAGCTCGTTACGAGCTGACTCACCTGAATCTGCATTCTTTGCAAAAACCTCAATATTGCATTTGGCGCTGAAAGAGTTAATATGTCTCTCAATATCCTGAGTTAGTGAAAGAGGATCTAGTGGTGATAATGTATTTAACACGTGTGCGGTGCTTTGCGAAACTAACATTTTAGCGACCAATGAAAAACCTGCATCCGCGCATACTAATCTGGATCTGCACTGTTTTCATCTATAAGTCATACAATGACATAATAATAATTGTGATGATAACACTACTGAGCATATAATGACGATGATGATGTTGAGGTTGATGACGACGATGACAACAATTATGACAGGTGATGAAAATAATGCTGCTGCTGATGGTAATGGTGATGCTGATGGTGATTGAAGATGACGACGATGATGACAATGGTGATAATGATAATGATGATTATGACGACGACGACGATAATGATGAAGAAGAAGAATATGATAATGATGTAGATGATTGTTATAGGGCTAAGGAACACATGAGAACACTGAAGACAGTTAACAAGTGTAGCACCAATATTTCCACGTAGCTGTCCCACTGCACGTAGATGCTTTAAAAAGATTTTACACTTGCACAATTTAATAAGAAGACGTTAAAACCATCAAAATGTAGAAAACGTAAAACAAGGCATTTTATAAAATTAATCTTTTCTCCACAATGTGTTCACAAGTCGTCAGTTGTGAAGTCGTGAAATTAGCAAAATGGCATATGGTGGAAACTTATTTGAGCTTATAAAATCCTTAAAAAGATAGTACATGCACGTCTAGATGGGAGAGTGGGGATATCTCCAACATAAAAACCGCAAGCTGTTTGCATATGGTTGGCCTTCTTCCTAATTTGCATATAATTAGTGCGCGAGCAGAACTAACACAACAAGTAATCCGGCCTTTCCCAAATACAGACGAGACCATTACAGCAGACACCTTTTAACATTCTGAGAAAATGAGAAAGTGCTCAATAATGTCATCTGCTTTTAAAATCCTCAAGACAATAGTTTCAATGCGTTTTTTCAAATAATTTGAAGCGGACAGTCAGGTAAACGAACGTTTCAACCCTGCAAAGTCTTGAAAATAACTTTAACTTTTCCCTCATATAGATTAATTCTGAAGCTTCTACAATAGACGACTTTAATTTGGAAAACATTGTGAAATAAAAAAGAACGTGATCATAATGTTTTTATCTTTATTCCAGCCCACGTCTCTACCGATTAAGTTACCGGGGCTGTGCTTATAAACGACAATATTATCAAAGACAGTCTACTCTTGCCTGAAACTGACAGGAAATCCGACAATTGTGGAACAAAAAGGTCTCGTCACAAGAAAACCTACCGTCGGGATTGCTTTGTCGCAGTCTGACCATCATCTTCGCTGTTTTAAAGCTTGTCATAAACTTTGCATTTATTTGTTTGTATGGCGTACAATGCCGTTTTCAACAACGGCGATACCTTGGTAATTTAACTGTATGTACCATTGGACAATTTGTTCTGAAAACAGCGAGGCAGTCGTAAAACTAACCCTACAATACTGAGCGCCAAGGAGGGAAAGCAAGTACATGTATTACCATCTTTGATAAATACCATAAAAGCCTCTTATATTATGTTAATTAAATAACCGGGATGCGGTTTGAATTGGTACCAAGTGTTATCAATATACACTCAATAGTTTACATCCGTTGATAACACACTATTGACCTAGTCAGGCATCTCCTGAAGAAGGAAGCAAGTATTCGTATTAACACTTTCCTACATACAACAAATCTGCAGCAGACGACTTTGAAAACATAGTGACAACCTGAACAATTTACCATTTAAAGATAGCTTAATTGTTAAATAAAGTTGAAAACAATGTGGCCAAAGGTGAAATTGCTCAGCATGACCAATTTCACATTTGGCCACAATGTTGTCAAATGTCGCCTTCTGCTATTGCGTCAAAATGCGTCTGCAGTTGGGAAAGGGTTAAAGAAACTGACTACCTCTCACATTTACTGTAAAGCTAGAAGACCTTTGAGGCCACCTTTGATCAATGCAGAGTGTATGTTTGTGCAGGCTGATCTTAGCCTTTGTTGTCCATAATATTAAAGTGCGTTTTTTCATAGCGTTAAATGTGTCTGCAGGTGGGAAAGTGTTAACCCTTTTTCCCTGCCGAAATTCACAAAGTCTTCCATGTTGATAACGTGACTACTCCATGTTTCGTCCAACAGGAAATTTGGTTAAATGTAATGTCTATGTTTCAAACACAGTTTGGCAATATTGAGGTGTTTGCAAACAATACAGATTCGATACGAGCTGTCTCAACTGAACTCAGCATTGTTTGTCATTTAGTTATAAAATAATCCAAAACTCTTATTAAAATGAAAATGGAGAAACCCGATTTTGAACATGGAAGAGTCTACTTAAAACAATTTGGCGCTGAAAAAGTTAATACATTAATCTAGGATGCGACTTGTCTGTAGTTTTCATGCAATTCTAGATCTAGTGATACATAAATAAACGCCGATGGAACCATTATTTCATTAGAAAGATTATGTTATTCTGTTTAAAGAAATTGCTGACTGCTTGAAGGAAATGTTGTAGGGAAAAAAATCACTGTTTTTTTGCAATGCATTTTGATGTGTCCAGTTCATGTTATCCATTGTCCTCGAGATGTTTTTTATTTGGAAAATAGATTGATAAGTTATTGTTCGATTTACATCCTATCTGAAACTTCTCGCTCACTTTCCAAGTAGAAGTATTTACGAGATTAAATAATATATTTACAAGTTTTAAAAGTTTTCAACATCGATGTCAACAGAATAAATTATCCCTTTTCCTAATACGCCGTGTCCCCTTCGCAGCAGAAGATTTATAAAATTGTTTGCTTAAAAAGAAAAGAAACACGCTTAAGTTGGAGAATTTCTCATTTCTTTCCATCAATTTGTTTGTTCATTTTTTGTATAAAAATTGATAAATATACTTGTCCATATATACTATTTTAGTAATTAAATATCACAAAGCAGATTTCTCTCAACCCTTTACCACATCCAAAATACATATAAGAGAAACGTTAATTATTTAAAAGAATTAAAAACATTGTGGAAAAATTGAGAACTTGCTTATTATAAACATTTTTCCCTATGTCACAATGTTTTCAAAAGTTGACTACTTTTGATACGTGAAAAAAGCGTTTGCAAGTGAGAAAGCGTTGATGCATCAGTTAAATGATTCGGATAAAATTTAAATACAAAATTGAACGGCTCTTCCCCGAAATGACGTAATTTGTCCCAGGTTTAGGACACAGCATGTATTAACATGCAAATCAACATTGTTATTAAACTTATTTCGTAACTGTGGTTACTCGTTCTTGGAACCGTGATAAACAAGAAAAAGTTTAACAAATGTTCGGTTTGCGATCCGGATGTAAGGTAAGTTTATCTCAACTCTCACCTGTAAGGTCATAAAGTCCAAACCTTTTTATCCCCGTTTTTAACCCTTTTCCACTTACAGTACATCTGAAGCGGACGACTTTGCAAACATGTAGGCAAAATTGTACAATGTATAAATGGAACTCTGATTTAATGAATTTGTCAACAGCGTGGTTAAAAAAAGAAATTGAACATTTTAAGAGGTTTCTCTTTTTATCAAAATGTTTTCAAAAATCGTCTGCTGCAGGTGCGTCAATATTTGGGAATGGGGGATTAAATCAAAATCTATTGAGCTTTTATCTGGTATACTAGATGAAGAGTCGACTGCTTTAACCCTTTCCCTCATATAAACGCTTTCGGACGCCTCTGCAGCAGACGGATTTTTGAAAACATAGTGACAAAAGAAGAAATTGCACGTGCAATTTCTCCTTTTGCCACAATGTTTTCCACTTTTTGTCATACGTTATCCATTCAATTATGGAGATTTTCTGTTTTGACAAAATACGTTCAAAGTCGTCTGCTGCAGAATTGTCGTATGAGGGAAAGGGTTAACAAAACAGAATAAATTTGGAAAGAAAATTAACACTTGACAATTTAGAGGACAATTTTGTTTATCTCTTTTTCCACGACTTTTTTTCAAAAGTAGTCTACGACTGATGATGTATCGACAGCCGTCTTTATGATGGAAATATTTATCTCTACCAGCTAAGGTAATATTAGCGACCGCTGCGGATAAAGACGAGATGAGCCGTCTCGCGAGAAAACCAACATTGTAGACTCTGTGTAAAGTATCGACCCAGATCAGCCTAAGCATATCGCGCAGGTTTACCCAGATAGACACGTAGACAAATTTTCAGTTATATCACGGCGTTTTCTGGGTAATTTACTAATATGATCTATTTATCCTGACACCAACCAGTCAGTCGTAATGCTTACCCAACAACCCTGATGGCAGAGTTGGGAAAGCCCCGGCTGGGGATCGAACCAGCGACGTCCCGCACACGAGGCGGAAGCTATCACTACATCACCGAGGGGGTTACACATGTTGCAGATGGACTTTGAAATCATGTAGGCATCAATATAAATATTCTCCATATTTATAATTGAAAAGAGTTTAAAACATTGTGAATAATTCGCATGCTGCAGATGCTTCGAAAATGCGTCTGTAAGTAGAAAAGGGCTTTCGGTTATTTTCGCAATTATTGTTTTTTAAACTTTTTCAACAGACAGATAGACGATTTTGAATACAATCATGCAAAATCATGGAAAAGTTAAACAAATTGTGGCGAAAGGTGAAATAACTCTGCTGCTGCAGATGCGTAAGAAGGTACAAGTGGGAATTTTAAAAACAATCCCACATGCAGACGTATTGTGACGCATGTACAGCAGACGACTTTTGAAAACAGTGTTGAAAGGAGAAATAGCTCATACTGAACCATGTCTCCTTTCGCCACAATATTTTTAACACTGTTCAATAATTTGATTATTATTTCAAGTAATGTTCCATGTTTTTGACTAGACATTATCAAAGTTGATTGCTGCCGATTTTGTGTATGTGGGACAACGTTAAGTTCGTTATCAAAACTAAGATTGTTATTATTTTTTTTATTTGGAAAATAGTCTTTGTTTTGTTAACTAAATAAAAGGATAGGATCACATTTATCACGTGACTTTACAGAGTCAACCTATCAAATTTGAGCGACAAACCTTTTCTTTAAAACCGAGGACAAGTTACAAAATGCCCATGCTACTTTGTAAAATCAAACGCTCGAGTAAGCATCCGGTTGGCAGAACCTTGGTCCCGAAAAGAACTCCCTAGATTGTTTGACGATTGGTTGTTTTGTATTAGAAGGCACTTTCTGACTTGACGTGACTACAGTAAGTACACCACTCTTAATGTGTTTACTACTTTTCTTCATGAATTTGTTTAACTCTTTCAGCGCTATATGTAGTTCAAAATCGGGTTTCTCCATTTCCAATTTAATCATGAAGAGCTTTGGATTATTTTAAAACTAAATGACAAACAATGATGATTTCAGGTGAGACAGCTCGTTATGAGCTATCTCACCTGAATCTGTATTGTTTGCAAAAATCTCAATATTGCCATTTGCGCTGTAAGTCTTCTAAGAGTTAACTATTTATTGTGTTTATAACATTGCTAAATTGTTTTATAATACAACCCGTGCAATATTCTTTTATTTAACCCTTTCCCTTATATGACAATTCAGCAGCAGACGACTTTGAACATATTTTGTCAAAAAATGGAAAATCTCTACAATTGAATGGATAACCTATGAATAAAAGTGTAAAACATTGTGGCAAAAGGAGAAATTGCTCGTTTTGAGCAATTTCTTCTTTTGTCACTATGTTTTCAAAAATCCGTCTGCTGCAGAGGCGTCAGAAGCGTCTATATGGGTGAAAGGGTTAAGTTGTGTCCATTATCTTATTTCGAATTGTTTAATAATTTTCATATGGTGTTTTGTATATCGATTTTGTTTGCATCATTCTTCTGTTGCAATACACACATTTATAGATAACGAATAACACTCCCATATTTATATAATTTCTAGGAATCCTCTGTGGTCGAGTGGTTAGCGTCGGGGATTTCGAAACCGGGTGTCCCGGGTTCGATCCCCAGTCGCGGCACTACGGTCATGGTGGAGTGCCCATGGGCAAGTCACATTTTCTAGCCTAGTACTGGTTTGTTTACCCAGAGATCACGAATAAGGGAACTGTCGCCGTGATATAACTGAAATATTGTTGAAAGCGGCGTAAAACCCAAATAAATAAATTATATAATTTCTCTCTCTGTGTGCATTTCGCAACTTTATATATGTAATTCCAGTGCTTATGTGTATCAAAGGACTAGATAAGGGGGTGTAAACTGGTCTCTTCCCCCACAATAGCTCGCATATTGCTTAACCCCTAACCCTATGTTGTGTATACTCAGTGAGGCGATTCTTTTGAGTACCCACACCATAGGGTTAGAGAGTCAAGTAAGGATATGACTCCCCTTATATAGAGCTCTGCTGTATGCTTTCAATGAGACTGTTAAACCGTAAACCCTTTCCCTCATACAACAATTCTATGCAATAGTATAAAAATAGATTCATAGGAAAGGTGTACTACATGTATGTGAATATATACAATGTATAAAAAGTCGTGTTAACGACAAAAATAGAAAGCACATGTAAATAGAAGTACACGTATAACTGTTTAAAAGGAGTGTAAACAATGAAGCAAAAGGAGTTGAACAATATCTTATTTTGACAGACTCTTGTCAAATGTCGTCTGCTGCAGATGCGTCAAAATAACGCCCGCATATGGGATGGAGATAAACACGAATTGTGCAATATTATACATTTAAATAGATTCATAGACACGGTATACTACGTGACTATATATACGAAGTCGTATTCTACAAATACTTTACAATTAGAAAGTAGTGTCTCATTGTTTCACATCGCTTTTTAAAGACATAAGTCTCGATCGAAGGCCAAACTTTCGGATATCCCCCAATCCATGTAAGTCAATATTACATTAACTCTTTCAGCGCCAAAGGCAATATTGTTGTTTTTGCAAACAATACAGATTCAGGTGAGTCAGCTCGTAACGAGCTGTCTCACCTGAAATCAGCATTGTTTGCCTTTTAGTTAACAGAACAGTCCAAACTTTCATAACATGAGAAATGGAGGCGCCCGATTTTGAACATGGAAGAGTCTATTTTAAACAATTCGGCGCTGAAAGAGTTAACCCTTTAGCTGCCAACGGATTAAAGGATTTTGCAAGCAATGCAGATTCAGGTTAGACAGCTCGTTACGGGCTGTCCCTCCTGAAATATGCATTGTTTGCCACTTAGACATTAATTTTACTAAACTTCATGCTGGACGAAAAATGGAGTGATCCAGTTTTCAACATGGAGCAGCCGACTTTGTGAAATTCGGCAATGAAAGAGTTAAATTATTTGATGCTTGGTTTAGCTTCATTGTATTTTACATTAATTAGTGTAAAGCTAGCGGGACTACACATCTAGTTTCTTGTCAAAATCTGCATCTAGGACTATAAACATGGAGTATGTATGCGGACTGCAGCCTCCAAAACTATAAAAGTTGACTTTGTGCTCAGAATTCGTGCTCAAGCATCTGATTGGTCAGGGAAACTCATTCACTATATTGACCAATCAGAAGGCTTATTAGGAGCATGGAGTCCGTTTGGAGTCCGCTTGGGAGCACGGAGAACGTTTTTAGAGTAAAATTGTTTCGGGGCCTTGTTTGACTTTGGTGGGGCTAACTAGACTAGACTAGATAGATAGATGTGAGCCAGTCCACGATACAACCTGTAGTAGTGACATAACGTATGACGTTGGGAATTTCCAATTCTATGACGTCACATTTTTCGTCAACGTTGGTTTACCGTAAACAGCATTATCTTGAATTTAATTTCCAAAGTTTCGACAGTGTTTAATAGATACAAATACTGGATTTCACTCGTAATGGATTCTGAATTGGAGGTAAGATCACTTATGTATCTTTTATTAACAAACATAACAAATAAATGTGATTTATTTCGAAGAAAACATTGAAAACACGGAGATTGCCTTTGGCGATCTTCAAGGAAAAAAAATAGCGGGTTGTTTAAAACAAAAACGCACTTTATTATACACATTTAAGTACTAGATAGGTCTAGCGTAAATCTCCTAAAGATATAATGCCGCTTGCAAAGAATATGAAGGATTTGAATGTCCGAGCAGATCAAACCGTTTAAAGTATATGTGTAGATAAAGTAAAAAATAATACATCTTACTTTCAAAATATAGATAGAATGGGTACATAAGTGTCTCTTTAAAAATGTTTCATGTAAACGTGTGGGGAAGAAAGGTAACAATCTGTATGTAATATTGGATTGTTTATGCTACACTATTCAATGAATATTATAATAATAAAAGGAAAATACTCTATGCATCAGCGAAGGCGGAATAGCCCAGTTGGTAGACTGAAAGCCTATGGACAAGTCCAACCGAATTCGATCCCGGCTCTGGACAAACTTTTTTTTATTTATTTTTTATTGAGTTATTTTCTGGACCAGTTAATAACGAAATATTTATTATTTCTATAGTTAAATTGTTTGTCCCTTAAGATTGATTTGTAACCCAAATTATAGCCAGACAAAAACATTAAAAGTATATTTTAGACTAATTATAAAACATCCAGGGAAAAGGAGATTCACTTATTTATAGTTGTTTTTCACGTTATTTTCTTTCACAACTGTATAATGAAAAACACTTTAATTGATTCCCATTCAATGAAAATACGTGTTTAAATTGTAAGTTGTAATGTAAACTATAACTTTTAAAACAAACAAATTAAAATTTGTTTTTCAGGAGCTTGAGAGCATCTTCTCTGATCATTTTGGTCGAACACCAAACAATTCTCAATTTGAGAACACAGATTCAGAGGATGAAGGTATCAGAGAGAGAGAATTTTTTTTGTGGTGTTAAGGATCGAGTAAATAACTTCCTCGGTGAACAGCCAAGCACGATTAATGAAAGCCACAGTGAAACATCGGACAGTCAAAATGAGGACCGCGAATGGATCTTGGAGGGTGAGGATGCTGTTTCTATGAAACAACTTTTTGAAAAAGGTTGTGATTGCCACAGGAGATGTGAACCTCAATTTACATGTATTAAAATACAGACTCATATCTTAGATATAAGAGAAATGACAAAGGAGGAGAAGGAGATGTATATAAAGGGTAGTTTACTCACAGGTCCCAAATGAGATATCACAAAAAGAGGAAAGAAACGTTCGCGGTCTCGTGCGCAGTATATGTTCAAAGGAAAACTAGTTTGCAAATAAACATTTTCACTTGTTTGTGACATTGGAAGGTGGTCATTGAAATCTCTTAGAATATCCATGAACACACATGGTCCTGCCTTAAGACAACATGGAAACAAAGGGAAAAAGCCAAAACATGCCCTTACTTTTGAAGATGTTAAACGTGTTGTGCTTTTCATCAGTAATTACGCGGAAGAGTATGGTATTCCTTAACCTGCTGCGCCACGTGGTCGAGATGATACTGCACCCACCTCTCTATACACAGTAGCATAACAAAACTACATATACACAAACTATACAGAGATAGCTGTGAAGAAGCTGCTGTAAGAATTGCCGGTAAAAGTACGTTCCTCGCCATGTGGAAAAAGTGTCTTCCTCATGTAAAAATTGCCACACCTAGAGACGATGTTTGTGATTCATGCGAAAAGCTGAGAAAACGAGTTATGGACTCAATATCAGAATAAGAAAAACTTCAAAGTGCAGATGCTTTAAGGGATCATGTTATGATACGCCAACATACCAAGAGATGACCCTGTTGCTATAGAACCGAAAGAATTGTCTAGATAACGCGCACTATACTTGCATAGAACAGTACGGCAATATGTGCGACCTATGTACCAAGATGTGACTTGTCCAGCACCGAATGTCTGACTGAACACATTACAATCTTGACAGCATTTTGTTTTATTCTGTGTTTATATACCTTAATTCCTCGAAGTAGAACATATTGTACATATCAATATGCATTGTTTAATAAACACTAAACATTTAATTCAATCGTTGAGTTTCAACTATCGACACCGCAGTCTGTATTAAGTAAATAACGTTTGTGCCTAAAAAACATAGGTTGTTGCGACATTGATAGTGTGGTTAATGAAACCGCCATCACTTTCTCGTTTGAAGTGGTATTCGGATAAAATAGACGGCAGACAGTAGGGAATATAATTTCCTGCGTGCTGATATCAATTCCATACATCTGTCATGCCAAGTTAGATAACAAAATTCGAATTAAAAGGAAAGTTTCGCAAAAACATTTTAACAGTTATAAGATTATTTATGAGTTATTAAAAATTCGCCAGAGAGATTTTTATTTCAAAGATATATAATTAAGGACACATGTTCGTCTACCATTTGCCGAAATTTCAAGAATATTTATATCGAGCCGATTTTTAATAAATCACAATGCAGTTAAACGTCTGTCGCGCTTCGGAACGTACACTGCATAATTAAAGCTAGATACGCATCTAGGGTAATAAAATGAACACACCACATGTTTTCATTATAATTATCAATTTCAATCTTTTAAGTACCCCCTTTCTTCTACCCCCTAGTAAATAATGGTAGGTTGTATTTTTTTTGCTTCTCTTTAAAGATTCAAAGTAGCTACGATATTGCAATTTATATAGTAAATACATTAAAAATACAACAAAAGAATACTTGCATTTGTACTAGATAGCGAGAATGATATTTTCAACAATATCGATATGTGCTATCGTGAGAATTTGTCAGTAACGCAACATATATACAAACTTCGTGAATCAATGAATAGTGACGGGTTGATACTTATTCATGCGAAGATAGTTACATTTCAGGTATAGATCCAATTCGGGCAGTGAGCCATGGCACATTTTCAGTAACGCAACATATATACACATTTCGTGAATCAATGAGTAGTGACGGGTTGAAAGATAATTACATTTCAGGTATAGATCCAATTCGAGCAGTGAGCCATGACAAAAGGTCATGGATTGTTTTATTATCCAATATAGGGATAAGCATAACAATATGAGCCCGTTTTGATTATTAGTAAAATCCTGACACACCATCAGTTCGAAGGCAAAGTTAGCGGTTTAACAAGAGCGTTGAACTTGTAATGCTAAGGTCCTGAGTTCGAGTTGTAATGAATATCATGTACATCTTTTTATTTTATGTTCTTGATGTTGTTTCTACGTAATTGCTAATCGCGCAATGTCCTTAACTTCGTGATATTATATTTACCTGCAAAGGTATAAATGTGGCATACAAATGTAGAACGACGTATTATAGCATACACAGCCATGTAGTCGAAGTTGTATTATAGCGATGATGATGATGATGATATATATTATTATCACTATTTCTGTCAAGGCTTTTGATGATCTTTATGTAATATAGTTATAATGAATATTAAAATGAAGAAAACAATGACATCTAAATATAAAACAAACAAATAAAATAATTAAAACTTGAATAAATATATGCATACATACAAATAGATCAAAGCTAAGATGCTATTTATCATACTTTTGAGTTAAACCAATATGTATTCATATATCTAACTGTACCGAGGCGTTCCGAATTCCAAACAACATTTCTGGGAGATTGTGAAAATTGTGAATACAATGGTGGCGGGCCACGGTAGTAAAGTCAATCTGACGTCGCCGTTTGGAGGGAAATGAGTAGGTTTGAAAACGTGAATAAATATTTTAACAACTGTTATATCAACTCAATTGTTGCATCAACTTCCCGAGGAGCCATTGCTTAAAGACATTCCGTAGTATTTGTTCACCGAAATGTCTAGCATGTTGTGTAACGCATGACAATTATTATGGGGAAAAAACGACAGTCAAACTGTTCCTTTCAACGTCAGAACTGGCTCCTTTGCAAGTGACATTAGTTTCCCACTCATTACTCACCACCTCTAACCATAAACAAAAGTGTATGTATATATCGCTAGTGACTGCTTGCCTATGCATCAACTCGTTTCTATGACAACGATTTATAACTAAACTTATGACCAAATTAGAAAAATTAATTCGCCATAAGGATCAACAAAAACAAATATACGTATGGTATTAATTTCCGAAATATGTATTAACTAATGTTTTACGTCTATTTTTATACTGTATCATTTGCAATAAAATAACTATTCGGGAATAAATAAATTAAGATATCCATTTTTAGTAGGGAATAGATAAGTTGATGATTATTGTAAAAAAAAAAATTGTCAATTTTAATTCCGCTGACTGCGTTTCAGCTAAATATCGCAATGTGCGTTCCGACGCGGGACATCGGTAAAACGGCATTCTGATTTACAGATATTTTTGAAATTCTGGCAATTTGTAGTAGAAAAGGTGATCGTAATGATATGTATTTTGTTAAAACATCTCTCTGGTAAATGCTTAGTAAATTAAAAATTATTCAAATACTTTGGAAATATTCCAGCGAAATTTTCATTAAAAATCGGGTATTTGTATCTGAATCGTCATGGCAGATACATTAAGTTTATATCATGACACAGGTAACTGTATTCTCTATAATTCGCTGCTATTGGTGTTTCAATACAAATTCAAACAAGATAGTAGAAGGGGCTGTTATTTCACAAAAAGATAGATTTCAAAGGTCATGACGTCTTTTATTTTTTTCGTTTTCTTATGACAGTTGGTATGTTTATATCGTAATTAAGAGACTATATGTAGGACTATTTGGCTAATTCTGGTATCATTATGAAAGTAAAAGGTTGATATTTTAAGAAATACAAAAAACTGAAAAAATATATTTTTGTCACTAATACGGGTTTTGTCGTGGATATTATATTTTATTGACTTAAAGGGACTGAAAATGGTCCAAAATCGTTATATTTTATACTTATTCTAATTAATCCAAAATACGTCTATATATATGTAACGGAATGTTGTAGAAGGTCGTACATGTCTTGTTTTTCATTATTTCATAGGAAATAAGCAGTAAAAAACGTCCGCTCCGTGTTTTCCCGTTTAAAAATACCGTGGAATGTCCTCTTGCTCATTTGAATTTGTGGATTCAATTCGGCATTCTCTAACACTATCGACTCATTACATTCATGTATGCGTGAGTGTAAGGAACAACAACTCTGGGAAGGAGATTGTCAATTCGGTTGTAGTGATAACGTGATAAATATACGGCGATATTTTTAGATTTACTGGGTTACTAACCCAGTAGATTTGACAATGCAAAATAACGAAAAATCTCCGCAATATTAATAGTGTGCATATATTGTAGTACAGCAGTCAGCAAATCTCAACGCCTTACATGCAAAAACATCAAAGTAATAGCAATTATTAACAATTTTCTTTTTTTTTCGCTTTTTTCTCATATGGGATTCAGTCCCTTTAAACTATACATAGCGTTTCGTCATACAACATAAGTATTGTGAAAATATTTGATACACATGACTTATTCACGCATTCGCGAAATCACTCACTCGCACACTCACATGTACATGTACATTGAAATTCGTGTAAACTATATAAGTACGTCATATGTTACTAATGCAAGCTACGAGAAGTTGTGTAACCTTATGGCTTCATCTTAATAGTACTGTTGTCCGAAACCTCGCTATGTATTTATACTATGCGTTTGAGATAAGATATAAGTATAGTTGTTGTTGTTGATGTTGGTGTATTTATTGTTGTTCTTTTCTACAAATATGTATTAACAAATACTAAGATCGTTGAGAAATAACATAACTACTTTTTCTAATATTGCTTTTGAACATGTTGTTTTATTGTGCGGTATAACCTGTCATTGCATTACATTGATATTTGATTGTATGTATGTATTTGTAACATCTTTTGTATAGGCCGGAGGCCTGATTATGCAATAAAATGTCGTTATCGTTATCGTACTCTCACACTCACATATCGAGGGCTTGGCGTGAAACGGTTGTAACTAAAAACCTATTTTGAAAACCCTGGTTTAGGGGCAATTTTGACCCCTTTGTAAACAATGCAAATTTAGATGCCATCGCTCAGAACGAACTTTTCATTGTTTACCAAGAAAAATGATTTAACGCTTATGCAAACTTTATGGCGAGGTGATTAACCTTGGTAATAAAATACCAATTTTAGTTACAACCGTTTCACGCCAAGCCCTCGATATAAACATATAGCTCAAATGTAACCATTTTATTTTCAGCTAGACATTATAGAAAAAGAGTAAACAAGATGACTTCATCAAACGCTTTAAATCAACTTTGTGTAACGAGAATAAATAAAACCATTAAAGACCGAGCGATATTACAAGATGTGTCGTTCAACGTCAAAAGTGGTGAAATGTTCGCAATTCTTGGCCCAACAGGTATGATTGTTTTTAATATTATCATTATTATTATTATCAACATTACAATCATTATTGTTTCATCATTATAATTATTATAAGTAATAGCAGTAGTAGTAGTACTAGTATTTCATCATTGATATTATCATTATTATTATTATCATGATTATTAATAGACTTTATGAAAAACAAGACATGCCATCATTAATTCAGTGCTGATGAGCATATCAACTGTAATGACTGATTCCAGTCTATATGTTCTGATTTATTTTGCAGGTTCCGGGAAGTCCACCCTATTAAACATTATAACCGGTCGACTAAAGTGTGACTCAGGTTCGATCACAATAGACGGGCGACCGATGGATAAAAGCCTACGACACAGATTCGGCTACGTTCTACAAAACGATGTGTTTTTTGCCAATCTTACATTGTGGCAGACGTTGTATGTAAGTTCCGAGGTCCAGATTATGACGGGTGTACAGCTCCTTTCCTCACGATATCTTTCTTTTCATCCAACGAAACCCTATGATGTAGGTACTCAAAAGAATCGTATCATTGAGACGATTCTTTTGAGTACCCACAACATAGGGTAAGAGGGTCAAATAAGGATTTTAAAACGTGAAAAACGACCCTTATCTTGAGCTCTGTAAGTTGCTTGATAGTTCTTGTTTTTAACCATTTACATTTGACAGAAGAAATTTAACGCCTCTGTAGCAGACGACATATGATAACGTTGTGTGAAAAGAAGCATGTGTTCATGATAAACAATTTCCTATTTTCCCACAACGTTTTCAACTATGCATCTCATTAAAATATTCCAATATTCTAGATGTCACATATCGTCTCCCCGATGTCTCCAAAGCAGACGACTGTAATCAATCACAAACAATTGAACAGTTTAACTACATTCAACCCTTTCACCTCCAATTTGTTTAAGTTGACTTGTTCAGCTATGCATTTAGAAAAGTCCATAGCCAATTCTAGGTATAGCGGATTGAGTTGAGGACTCATCAGTATATAGCCTGGCCAGACGGTGCGGAAGGACTGGCTGGTCTGAGGCTTTACTGGTGTCACACGTTTCACAAACTCGATTGTTAGAGTCAAGTAGTTAATGTAGTAAATAAAAAGAAAAAACGCAACACTGTAAAAGGTCAGATTTCTTTTGCATGCTTTGATAATATGATATTTGAGGCACACTTCAGACGGAATTCGCCGTTGCAGAGTGGTAAGCGTTGGGGATTTGGAACCGGGCGTCCCGTGTTACCGTCCCGAGCGCGGCGGTCATTCGGGAGTGTCATTGGACATGGCACATGTCCTATGTGTGTTCACCCGGGGGTCACGAATAAGTGAACGGTCGCAGTGATATAACTGAAATATGTGTCAACCAAATACACTTTATCTATTTGTCAAGATATTTGAGCCGTTTGACGAAAATACCAACACTGTGGCTCATTTTCCTATGATAATTTCAAAGCAGATGACTCTAGTACCATCGTAACTGGTAAACGGTTTTCATTTATTTATTTCAAATATAATTTGGCTGAATTTGTTATTGGTTTACCATATTTTCAGTTCACAGCACAGATACAAATGCCCGAGTCAATGTCAACTACAGAAAAAACAAACAAACTCAACTCTGTGATTGAAGCGATGGACCTCAACAAATGTCTAAATACAGGTACGTTGATTGATTGTTTGTTTGGTGCTTTACGTCGCTTTCAACAAATGTTCAGTTATATCACGGCGTTTCCTGGCTAAGTAACAAGTACTGCTGATCTATTTATCCTGATACCAACCAGTTAGTAGTAATGCTAACCACGCAACCCTGAGCGCATAGGAGGGAAACCGTTGATACCATTTTTAAAGTCTTTGATATGACCCGGCCGGGGATCGAACCCGCGACATTCCGCACCCGAGGCGGACGCTCTACCACCGTGTCGGTACGGGTACGTGGATGATTATGATTAAAGACCCCGGAGCCGTATTCAACACATTTGAGCCGTCCCACGAGAAACCAACAATGTGGACTCGGCGTAAAATATCGACCCGGATCAGGCTAAGCATGCCCCACAGGCTAATCAGGACAGGCACTTTTTGCCTCCTGTAGATTTTCTGTTTCAGCAATCATTACTCTTTACCTATGTTCCCCTGAAACGGAATGTGTCGGCACGGATTAGCCTGCGCGGACTGTGCAAGCTGATTTGAGACGATACATTACGCAGACTCCATAATGTTGGTTTTCTCGTTGAGCGGCTCATTTCTTAAAAAGGGCATTTTACTAAGTCTTAATTCTCAAAGTTATACAATTTCTGACTGGCTAAACAAATTGGTCATTTAGAATATTCTACAAATCTCTATTTTGACCATACTTAGAATAATCGATGAATGCAAGCACAGGTTCCCAAGCAAGGAAATATATTGATATATTCCTTAGGGTATCTTAATCTGTATATCTGTTTTTCCCAAGCAGTTAATCGAGCAGTCTACAAGTTACTTGGGGATGTGCACACAATAAGTTCTGTGTTTTTTTTTTTAAGAATCATTGCACAATTTAAAGTTCTTACCAAAGCTAGAATTATAAATAATTTAGTGTGTGATTGGAGGACTTCAAATGGATGAGGTTAACTGATATGCTTTGTCTAGTATAACGTCAACAATAGCAATTCGTCTGCTATTTTAGTGCAAACATTGCATACATATTTACGTTTGATTTTCTTTAGGCTTACAACTGAAGACAGAAACATATTTTTAATTAAAAAAAACCATAAAATTTATTCTTCATTGTTTTTGACTTTTTAAACCGATGAATCATGTTTGTTAAAAATTCCCATTTCGATTTAAATCTGAAAGATTTAATTTAACTTACAATCAAAAGAAACCAATTTTGTGTAAAGGATAACCGTTAAGGAGATAAAACGAATATTCAGGTTCAAGGCCCTTCCATTATCGCATCGAAATATTCGGAAGAAAAGCCTTCGACAAAAAACATGTGTATGTGTATCTTTTGTGATAAATAACAACCTAAGGTCGATTTTGTAATGCGCGAATTAGATATGGAAGCCACTTATCAACAAACAATAAAAAGGAAAGAGCAATCATTCGGAATATTTGAAAACGTAGCGACAAAAGGAGAAATTTCTGTTCATGAACGACTTCTTGTTTTGCAAAACTGTTTTCAAAAATCGTCCGCAGTAGCAAGGGATAAATGTTGTTTTATTCTCTCTCCTTTCCAGTGATTGGAGACATGTTCGTCCGTGGCTTGTCGGGTGGAGAGAAGAAACGTGCGAGTATAGCATGCGAACTTCTCACAGATCCAGCCGTGTTATTTCTCGATGTAAGGCCTTTCTTTATCAATCGTTCTTGTTTGTAAAAATGACGATGCTTTTTGTGGATGACATTGCCTAGTCATATGTTTTACATTCTTTCATAGATTTGCAGCCATATTTCTTGTTTATATGGGGTTTTCCCATTAACATTCATGGACGTATGTGTAAGTCATATAACGATAAAGCGTTTGTTTTATTATAATGTTTCCCTATTGAAAGGCCAGCCATTTCTGACTTTTGAGAAACCTTAGTCCTGAACACATTTGACCCGTCCCGCGAGAAAACCAACTTGTGGACTCTGCGTAAAGTATCGACCCGGATCAGCCTAAGCATGCCACACAGGCTTACCCAGATAGACACTGTTCGCCTCCTGTGGATTTTCTGTTTCAGGAATCATTACTCTATACCTCTATCCCCCTGAGACGGAATGTGTCGGCCCGAATCAGTCTGTGTCGACTGCGCAAGCTGAGCTGGGTCGATACATTACGCAAAGGCCATAATGTTTACTTCCCGATTCCTATACTTTTGCCAAACACCGGGCAGACAGGCTTTTGTTACTATAATTTAGCTAACTGTCGGCTAACTAACCGGCCAGACAAGAATGAACACCACTGTCGTAATTGGGATTCGAACTTTCGACCTCCTACTCCTGAATCGGATTCACAAGTATATCGGTATAATGGTACTCCAACGTATCTACGGTAACAACGACACGACTGAAGATGTTCACGCTTTTTATAATTAAACAAATGATATGAGCCGTTCCACGAGAAAACCAACATTATGTACTCTGCGTTATGTATCGACCCAGATCAGCCTGCGCAGATCGGCGAAGGCTAATCAGTGCCGACACATTCCGTCTCAGGGAGAAAGAGGTATAGACGGTAATGATTCCTGAAACAGAAAATCCTCAGGAGGCGAAAAGTGCTTGTCCGGATTATCCTGCGCGGCATGCTTACGGTGATCCGGGTCGATACTTTACGACACTGTTGGCTTTCTCGGGCTTTCTCGGGGAACGGCTCATATGTACCATGATACGTTAATATGAGTCGTACACCAGGAAACAAGGCCCTGGGTTACTTGTGATAAAGTACGGATACTGATCTACATTCCAAATTATGTTACACTAACTTGGTTGTTCGTACACTAATTAAAATCTGGAACCGTCGTGACCAAGTGGGTAGCATGTCAATATGTATACACGAATACCCTTTGGCGATGGACGTTACCCAGTGTGATACTGGTCTGATAGTATGGATATCAGTCTGGTATCAGGCGGGCTATAATGAATGAGTACGTCTGGCATGAACCAAAACTGGAGACAAGATTGGTCACCTCTCCTTTCTTATATCGTCTTTGCATGTACGTGTTTAGTAAAACATTAAATATACAATTGATGTTCATAAAGTAGACAGCGGTCCAAATACAACTTAATGTTTGGAATGTATACACTAGTTCAGGAACAAACCTCTTTCGGAGCTTGAATGATTAAACCGGTTTGGGCTTTGTGCTTGCTACAACATGTCCAAAGGTCGCCGCCATTATTGGTTAATGTCTGACCCGATATTGTAATGGAAGGGACAGGTATTTCCAACCTACATGGGCAATTGTAATGTCGGCTTGATAAAATTGGAAAACTATTGAAAGGGAATAATACAACAATGAGTCAAATCTAATTAATTCAACGGCAGGATGGCTGATATTGTTTCATTTTCATTCCTCAGGAACCGACGTCTGGTCTTGATTCAAGTACTGCCTGGTCCATAATGCAACATCTAAAAGCGGAAGCTGTTACTAAAAATATAATTGTGATCAGCACTATTCACCAGCCGTCCAGTCAGATGTTTCATGACTTTGACAGACTTATTCTTATAACGGAAGGAAAGGTACTTAGATCTAGTTCTTCAAGTGTTTAGTTACGCGGCTTACGTAAGGGACGTAAACCGAAGCCCGCTAGCTCAGTCGGTATCGACGGGATGTTAATCCAGTGGTTGTGTTCTAACCCCAGCTCGGCTATCGTTCTTGCCGACATTTGACAAGCTGTGACAAGCATCTTTTTTTATTCCACTAATGGGTTTACACTCTATGTGGAAATAACAGCCAGTTGCTGGGAAAGTCTGTTGTGTTGGTAATTGTGTGAGAAAGCCAGGCAACACATGAGTAGGTGACCTGACAGGTGTGGTTGCTATACACAGGGAATTGTTTTTGTGTTCTTAAGCACTAGTTTAACCCATTCCCTCATACGGCAATTCTGCAGCAGACGACTTTGAACGTAATTTTTCAAAAAATAGAAAATCTCCATAATTGAATGGATAACCTATGACAAAAAGTGGAAAACATTGTGGCAAAAGGAGAAATTGCACGTTTTGTGCAATTTCTTCTTTTGTCACTATGTTTTCAAAAAGCCGTCTGATGCAGAGGCGTCAGAAAGCGTCTATATGAGGGAAAGGGTTAACTGTAGTAAATTCCGCTTAGTTAAAGTTTTAAACTTATTTATTGTATACATACCGATTGCTTAACAAGGTTTTATTAAGTATACATTAATCACACTCGATGTCTGCTTCCATGAGAGATAACAAGTTCTCGCGCCGTTTGTGTGGGAAAATCCCAAAGGGCAGAACCCGCTAATAAAGGGATTCGAACCCGGAACCTTTGGGACGAGAGGCCGTCACACTACTACTGCACAACGGTCTTCCAATCTGAAATTAACGGCTTTGAAAACGTTCAGGGGTAAAATGAGATGGAAAAAATAATTATTAAATACAGTTGAAAACTTTCCGGCAAAAGCTATGTTTGTGTAGGAATGAGTGTGTACCATCATCAGAATGCATTGACTATATGACATTGGGTTTAAATTCATTGTAAATGTGTATAGGATACAAACACACTGGAATTGATTTATTTGATAAATTATAGTGTGTTGCCGTCGTATGAAAGCGAAAGTAGGAAATGTGAAACACCAGTTTTGTCCGTGCCCGATTTGGTCCAAAATGATGCTAACCATTTGCACCTGGTGATTTCTTTCTTGCATAATGCATGACCGACCCCCCAATAAAAATAGGTTTTTAGTTACAACCGTTTCACGCCAAGCCCTCGATACGGGAAATGGTCCAGCCAGGAAGCACTGTCGTAAATGGAGGCTAAAAGCCATGAACACTTTCAAAACCTCCGAACGCCATCTTTGTTTACCATACGACCGTACCATTGGTGTAGCGGTAGAGAGGTTGGTTCGTCTTGAGAGAGGGCCACCTGGGTTCGATCCCTGGTTGGGTCGTATCAAATACTTTAAAATTATAGTAATAGCTTCCTTCGTTGACACAGTGTTGCGGGGATAGCAATACGATTGATGCATTTGTGACGGGATAAATAATAGCGGTAGTACTGGCAGGAAACCCCGTGATATAACTGAAAATAACTTAAAAAGTGAAGGAATCGGCGTTAAACCTTTCCCACATACAACACTTTTGCAGCAAACGGACATGAACTTATCAAGTCCAAAATATAGTAAATCTCCTTAAATGATAGTATGCTTATTGAATAAAGTTGAAATCATTGAGGCAAACAGAAACATTGCTCATTATGAGCAATTTCTCACTCCTTTTGCAACAATGATTTTAAAAGTTGTCTGCTGCAGAGGCGTCGTCAGAAAGCTTCAATATGTGGGAAAGGGTAAAACACCCTTTTCATCTAATTTAAACCCTACGTTAACTTATTCAGACTGCATACTACGGGAGACCCAGTGACGTCCAAAGCCATTTCTCTGACCTGGGATTACACTGCCAGGTCAATTATAATCCAGCCGATTTTCTCTGTAAGTACTCACCTTTGCTAATACACGTCTTGGTCTGACATGTTTGTTTTATCAGGTTTTACGCCGTTTTCAACAGTTTGTCAGTTATATCGCGGCCACAGTTCACGTATTCATGACCCCTCAGTAAACAAACCAGTACGAGGCTATGAAATGTGCCTTGGCCAAGGGCACCCAATCTTGGTCGCCGCGACTGGGAAACGAATCAGGGACGCGTTGTTCTAAATCCATGACGCTAACCACTCGGCCACAGCGGATGTATTTGGTTTGACATGTACGATACCACCTATTCGTACTTAACTGTATTTAGGTGGGGTTATATCTCAGAAGACAAATCGCAGCAGTGAACTTTGAGATCACATTGGCAAATTTGAGGGAAATCTCTATAAGGGTAAGTTTGATTATTGAAAACGTTGTGGCCAAAGGAGAAATTTTTGCTGCAGAGGTGTCCATGATTTCGAATCTGGTAAGGACAGCATTCTTCAAGACGACAACAATGTTAATGCGACCGGCTGCTTTTCATAAGTGAAACTTAACATTTTATGTTTTTAGATTTTGCATTGGAAAAATGTCTTAAGGGTTCTGATTGGTGCAAAAAAACAACACCTATATCCACAAAATAAACTAGTTTCAGTTGACAGAATGACAAGAACTCCATTAGTCTCTTTTGATCCAAACAGAGGTTTACCTTTTCGTCAGTATTCGTTATTTACGAATATTTAATTTCAGTGGAACTGGCAAAAGCGGACGAAACTACGATCGACAAAATCACTGCGAATGTTGAAACGGATAAAAGGTAACACAACTAACCTATCTGAACATTTTTCACGTCTCATCCACATATGGATCCTTAATCTCGTATTACTTCTAAAAACACACATACTTCCGGTTATTATAGTTAGTGTGCAATCGTCTTAAGGTAATTCTACACCTTTGGAGATAAATGTTGACACTAGTCCATATCCTTCATCAATTTATCTTCAAAAGACTTTGAAAATGTCTACCCAAAACCACTGAAAATATCAATTAATAAAGGGTTTAATGTATGTTTTGGTACAGTTATAAGAGTATAACACAAAATTGCCTAATAACTCAGCAAATAATGCCCGAAGGGCATTATGTCAGCTGTGTAATTTGGCTATTTCGTGTTATACTCTTATAACTGTACCAAAACATACATTAAACCCTTATAATTGCAGTTTAAGAAAAAAACAGCTATTTTTCATCGAAATAATTGTTTGAAAAGGGACATATAAATTGAAAATTGGGATCTCTTTTTTATGTTCTTTACGCCGATAACATGATCTAATACTAGGAAAATTACCTAATACTAGGAAAATGACGTCACGTTAACGTTTTGACGCGCCAAAACCCGTAAATTTCATCTAGAAATATTGTAAACGTTAAGTACATTTTTATCGAAATACGCCTCATAAGTCACTTTATGTGATAGATATAATATCTCATGAGTGTTATTTATTATTACTTTTAAAAAATTAAGCTTAATATGAACTCGGCATAATTATTTGTGGCATTGTTTACGGTTAACTGTCGAAATTAAAGGTATTTTCCGAAAGTAGTTCCGTGAACTGGTCATGTGACCAATTGCAGTTATTGGAAAATAAACGCAATTCCTTTTAGTCACGTGATCGGTTTTGAACCAATCAAAACGAGCGATTCACCGTGCTTTTGAAGCAACTGCAATTATTAAAGGGTTTAATGTATGTTTTGGTACAGTTATAAGAGTATAACACGAAATTGCCTAATTACTCAGCAAATAATGCCCGAAGGGCATTATGTCAGCTGTGTAATTTGGCTATTTCGTGTTATACTCTTATAACTGTACCAAACATACATTAAACCCTTATAATTGCAGTTTAAGAAAAAAACAGCTATTTTTCATCGAAAGAATTGTTTGAAAAGGGACATATAAATTGAAAATAGGGATCTCTTTTTTATGTTCTTTACGCCGATAACATGATCTAATACTAGGAAAATTACCTAATACTAGGAAAATGACGTCACGTTAACGTTTTGACGTCATACGTTAGTCGCTTTGGCGCCAAAACCCGTAAATTTCATCTAGAAATATTGTAAACGTTAAGTACATTTTTATCGAAATACGCCTCATAAGTCACTTTATGTGATAGATATAATATCTCATGAGTGTTATTTATTATTACTTTTAAAAAATTAAGCTGAATATGACCTCGGCATAATTATTTGTGGCATTGTTTACGGTTAACTGTCGAAATTAAAGGTATTTTCCGAAAGTAGTTCCGTGAACTGGTCATGTGACCAATTGCAGTTATTGGAAAATAAACGCAATTCCTTTTAGTCACGTGATCGGTTTTGAACCAATCAAAACGAGCGATTCACCGTGCTTTTGAAGCAACTGCAATTATTGAAACGTATACTTTCTGGAAAAGTTGTAAACATTTTGGCAAAAGGAAATAACCTGTTTAATATACATGTACTTGAATAAAGACACTACTAATAATAAACACTTACGATCCACTCTCAGCGGTTTTCGCAACGTATTATGAAATGGTGATGCAATGAGATGATGTGGCTCTTTTTATTTTTTAAATTTATTTCAAGATTGCAAAATGGTGAACAGAACGGGATAGATCGGGAGAGGCTGAATGGAGCAACAGAATTATATAGAAAAATACCAGAAAACAAAGGTCAGTGTAGCTTAAACCGATTCCAAATGCGACAAATGCAGAAAACGACTTTGATAACATCAACGCAAACATATGAAAAAGCTCTGTAAATGAAACTATAATTTTTAATAGATTTAAAAACAATATTGCTAAAAGAGAAAATGCTCATGATGAGCAATCCCTCCTTTTGTCACAACGCTTTCAAAGATCGTCTCCTGCAGACGCATATAATGCGTCTACATGTGTGAGAAGCGTTAAACATTTTTCAAAATGTAGACGCCCCATAAAGCGTCTGTATATAGGACTAAAAGGCGAACTGTCCATAACCTGTTCAGTCTGCATGAAAAGGTTTTAAAACTCTTTCACTGCCAAATTAAACAAAGTCGACTCTCTTCCACGTTGACAACTGGACCACTCCATTTTTCGTCCAACAGGAAATTTGTTTAAATTTCATGTCTAAGTAGCAAATAATGTATTCAAAAATCATCAGCTGGAGTTGCGTCAAAATATGTCTGCAGCATGGGTAAAGGTTAAGAAAATCATTTAACCACCTGAAGACGTTTCCTAACTATTGCATGGTGTACTCATAAATAAATTAAAATAAATGTCAAACCACACCTTATGTGATTCTTTGTAACTGATTTTTAATTTCGAGTATTTATAACATTACAGAATACTACACGAATAAGGCGTTTGAGCCGCATGAAAACGGAACTAATACGACATTAGGTAAGGGCGGACTATTTCTTTTTATCTCTGTAACTATTCCTTAGGTAATATAAATAATAGTTTATTTAAAAACATTCCTGTTCTACTCGTGGTTATGACGTTTCAGCCTAAAGTCCTTTATCAAAATATATTTACAAAGAAATTCAGACTACATTTTGTTTAAACATGGCTGTTGCATTTTATATTTTTTTTTTTTTTATGAAATGCAATGTTATGACTCAGTTGATATTTCACGCCCGACTGACCCACACTGTTTCGTTTAATGTGTTGATAATGAGAGCAAAAACGAATTGTATCTATTATTTTAATGCGTACTTTTGTCTTTAACAGAGATGGAAATCAACAGAAATAACTCCCGTACAAATACTTCTTCAAAAACTAAAGATGCACGATGGCGGACATCTTTCTTTCACCAATTTAAAATGTTGACCTGGAGAGGATTCATCCAATCGAAAGGCAAGACAATAAACCGATATGTGCTGGCTGAATTATTCATTGTGTCTTTGAGTATTGCAGTCGGGTACTTCAAGAAGGGAGTCGGACCCGACCAGGTTCGTGACGTCATGGGACTTGTAAGTACACAATTGAGCCGTCCCACGAGAAACGGGCGGGCGGGCGTGCGTTCGGGCGGTGTCCAGAATGTTGTCCGCCAAATTACTTTAAAGGCCTTTGTCTAATCATCACCAATATTAGTCAGAATGTGTATTGGCATACTATCTTGGACAAGTTCGATTACTAGCTATATCGCTTTTGTCACTCGAGAGTTATCGCCCTTTAATTATAGATATTATCTAAAATTGGTCTTGTCCAACCAATAACTTTAAAAGCCTATGTCAATCACCACCAAATGTAATCACATGTGTATTGGCATAATATCTCGGACAAGTTCTTTAACCAGCCATATTGCTTCAGTCTCTCGAGAGTTATCGTACTTTAATTATAGAAATTACCTCAAATTGGTTTTTTCTGCGCAATAGCTTTAGAAGCATTTCTCCAATCATCACCAAATTTGGTCAGAATATGTATTGGCATAATATCTCGGACAGGTTCTATAACCAGCCATATTGCTCAAGTAACTCTAGAGTTATCACCCTTTAATGACATAACTTACCAGTCTTGTTCACTCAATAACTTTAGAAGTCACTCTAGAGTTATGGCACTTGTATTACATAACATTAAATAAAATTAATGTTGTCCGTGCTGTAACTCGAATACATTTTATTTGATCATCACCAAAGTTAGACAATATGTTGATGGGCATAATATCTTGGTCAGGTTCGATAACTAACCACGTTATCTTGGTCACTTCACACTTCTGTCGCTCGAAAACTGAATTAACATTGTCCGCTCTCTAAATATGCCTGACGTACAACCAATTATCACTATACTTGGTCTAAAAAAACAGGACGGGCGTATTTTGTGACAGTTAGCGCTCTTGTTATTTGTTAGTTTTGATCAACTGTTTTAAAAAATAATATATATTTGAAACCTTTCCCACATACAACAAATCTGCTGGAGACTACTTTAGAATCATCCATACACCTATATACATGTAATTGGAAGCGCAATTATTCAATAGAGTTGAAAACATTGTGGCAAAAGTAGAATGATGATGAGCAGTTTCTCGTTTTGCTACAATGATTTTAAAAGACGTCTGCTGCAGAGGCGTCATACCGCGTCTCTATGTGAGAAAGGGTAAAGGAGCATACTACGAGCATGAACGAATATTTTTTAAATGTTTGAAATGTTATTTAAGTAAATAAATTGTTATTTAAGTTATTAATTAGGTTTCTTTTGGAATGAAACGGAATTAGCGGTAACTTAAGTATATGTAGCATACTGGTATTATATGAACAGTGTATTGTGCAATTTATATCCCTTCAACTCCTCCTCACATACAATGAGTCTGCAGCAGAAGACTTGAAAATAGCTAGACAAAATGATTGAACATTTCAATAAATGAAAGTAAATTAGTGAATAGTGATGAGAGCAATATCTTTCAAACGTCATCAAATACGTCAAAATGCGTTTGCGTGTTGAAAACGGATTCTTTTTAAACATTCATGTTTGTTTTATTCACGTTTTCAGACGTTTCTTACCCTCGTATACTGGCAATTTCAGATGACAGTTTCTGTTATAATATCGTGTGAGTATAACGCTATAGACTTTAGCATACTAACGCGTACTTTCACACGCCTTATTTAGAGAAATGCGTTGTCGTAGAAGATATATGAATTATCTTTGTTTCAAATAATAGAAACATGCCAAATACAACAATATATTTAAAAATATGCAGTCGTTCCTAATCCAACGAAAAAAGAATTCCAGTTCGATATGTGTTCTACTTTATACCTATGAATTACATCACTGTAGACTTTTGCGAACTCTTGTTGCACAACTTTGCTTCAGCCGTCACTAATCACTTACATGCAAAATATCAAAGCTTTGAAGGTACTAGTGTGACGGGTGTGTTGGTATTCGTAATCTACGGTTAGGCATAGGCAGCCGGTTGCATGTGTATGTACATGTACACAAGAGGTCACTGGAACAAATGACAATTTTGATAACGGTCTGGAGTCATATATAATACCCAATCGTCAGGAAATTTGGTCAGAGGGTTTGTGTGAATCCCCTGAGATTAAAGACTAAGTCAACAGAACAGTTCCAAGAAAAACCTTATTGATACTATAAAAGTCACATTTTGTAGCAAATAATCATGCTTATTGTTTGTTTTGTCAAGATCAAACAGAATGTTTGAGCTTACGGTTGAATTTTAGTCACATTTGATCATAAGTATATAGGGTCACATCGCCCTTCTTGTTTAATCTTTAAATGGAATATGCAAAAGTTCACAATTCTTTTTCCATAATTAAGCTTGCACACCTATACCTGAAGTTATCATCACAACCTTCTTGTTTTATTGCATTGCTTCGGATCAAATCGTATAAAAAGATCGTTATATTTCAGCTCACCTGAGCAGGAAGTGTGGGTTGAGCTATTTTGATCACTCACATTCCGGCATCGTCGTCGTCTGTCCTTCAGGCCCTTTACATATTCCTTAAAACAACTTCTCCTCCTAAACCGACGAAACAAATTCAAAATAATTTCACAGCAATGTTCCTTATGTGTTTCTGTTTCAATTATGTTCACTTAATTGAACTCAATATAAAACTTTTGTTTATTCGGCATTCAAAAGAGGGAAATTGTCAGAACTTTAAAAATCTTTGTGTCCGAAAGTACTGGACCGATTTGAAATAACTGTTCCTTGAGTGACTCCCTACCAAGAGTGTTCAAATTATACCGATCTATTTAGAAACATGTGTATAGTAAAAAGCTTCTCGATCTAAAGTATACATCCTATTAAAAAATAAGTTGGCACACTGGTCCCCTGGTGACACTCTACAAAGAATCTGCCATTAGCCATTTAAGCCAATGACTCTTTATTACACAGATCTGGCTAGGTAAGAAGGTGTGATTAAATTGTCCTTTTCTACCTTTAATGAAAATCAATGATGTTACATCCTACAGATTATCACACTTAAATCTACAATAACATGCTGGCTACTTCCCCTGCGTGATTGTCAATCCCATTCCTCATACGAGCATTGCAAACTTGGCAGTTGTTATAATCGAATCTGATCTGAATGTTGTTGACATAGTCAATTCAAAAACCCATGGGCATATCAAAATTAAACTGTCTTTTCAAAGTGACTCACCTCATTGGTAAAGGAAGGCATTCTTAGTTGACAAACATCTCTTGTGTACATACACATGCATGCAACCGCCTGTCTGACCTTACGTTACGAATACCATCTGAAACCGTCCTACCAGTACTTTCAGTGATTTGAGCACATCATCGGTTTGGCGTGAACATTATTCCGCTTAGACCTGTTTGTTTCGGCGGAGCTGCCTTTGTTATTAGAAACCGTTTATTGATTGTGCAGTTTGTTGACTCTGCAACGTATGTCTGTGACAAAATCATATATGTATCTTAATTTTCCCATTTGCAACAATAGTTTCCATTCTATGAAAAAGTATCCATATCTATATAATCATGTAATATTTTTGCCTAGATTTTTACAAAGCCGTATACTGCATATTTGCTGTACGGTGGTAGAAATATATTATGAAATAGGCGAAAGTCTTTTACCAATCCATTTATAAATGTGAATCTTTACACATTTTGTAAAATCTTTCTCTTTTATTATTTGCATATTTAATTGTTTCTATTATTTTTATCAATAGAAGTTGACTCATTTAAATTAAATATAACGACGACATTTGTCTAAATCGACACTCACTCTTGTATTCGTATTTAGAACGACGACCCATTTGTCGTACGTTTAATGTTAATCGCGGTATCAGTGTAGATTCAGATTAACTTAGTACATCTGCGCAATTTGATATGACTCTCGCAATTTTCGCAAATTTTTCTATAAACTTCTGGATCACATCCCTGTTCAATTTTACTACAGTGCATGGATGTGCATGCATATATATATATATATATATATATACTTATGAAAAGAATACTTAAGTGCAAGGCTCAAATATGTGTTTCTTTCTGTTAGTTCCAGAACTTAGACCTGTCCTTGCAAAAGAACGGGCTGCCGGTGCTTATAGAATATCTGCCCTGTATCTGTCGAAAACAGTGAGTGACATACCTATCTTGCTCTGTTTGGGTGTGATCGCGTTTACCATAAACTTTTGGATTGGACAACAAGGCGATGGCATCGTCTACATTAAAGCACTGGGAGTGTTCGTACTGTGGATTTCGTTGTCACAGGTAAGATATTGTTTATTTTAGACGTATCATTTAATTGATTGATTCATTGTTGTAAAATGCAAGTATTGAACAAAGTAATTTAGTCATTTACGGTGGCACATTCGCCTCTAACACGTGTTCCGTGTTTTCTTGCACCAGTACACCAAACGTCATCTTACTTTGCAAATGACTATGTCGGTACAAAGACTTTCAGAAACTACATTTAGTTGTGTCGCGTTGTTTCATTTTAAATACACTGGTAAAGACGCTACATCTATCCTGATAGTAGCATGATAGTGTTCTAATAGCTAAAGATAAAGGCCGACTAATGCATATTTTCGTGACCATATACATGTATATGTAGACCTACACGTATTACTTTGGTTGCTGATATATAGAGCCATGCCCAATTGCAAAGGTCAGATGTGATAAAACACCGTCTATTCTTATATCTTAAGTCGCAGGCCGACTGGTGAGTGTTTACATGTAGACCTTCAAGTATTACTTTGGTAACTGATATATAGAGCCATGCACATTGCAAAAATCAGATGTGATAAAACACTGTCTGTTCTTATATCTTAAGTCGCAGGCCGACTAGTGCGTGTTTACATGTAGACCTTTAAGTATTACTTTGGTAGCTGATATATAGAGCCATGCCCATTGCAAAAATCAGATGTGATAAAACACTGTCTGTTCCCATATCTTAAATCGCAGGCCGACTGTTGCGTGTTTGCGTGATCATATACATGTATACATACACGTATGACTTTGTTAGCTGATATATAGAGTCATGCCTTATTGCAAAGGTAAGAGGTCCTTTCAAATACTGTCTGTTTTAATATCTTAGCTCGCAGGCCGTCTGGTGCGTGTTTGCGTGACCATATACATGTAGACCTACACATATTATTTTGATAGCTGACATGTAGAGTCATGCCCAATTATAAAGGACATAGGTTATTAAATGTGGTTTCTTTTAACATCTTATGTTAAAGGCAGACTAATGCGTTATAGCGTATTCATTTACATGTAAACGCAATTATTACTTTGATATCTGATCTATAGTGTCATGCCAAACGGGATCAGACCTTCAGAGATTTTGAATATACGACCGTGCAGAGGTCCAGATAAGGAGGAGTATACAGCTCTTTTACCCACAATATCTCTCGTATCATCCAACCAAACCCTATACTGTGGGTACTCTAAAGAATCGTCTCAATGAGACGATTCTTCTGAGTACCTACAACATATGGTTAGAGGGTAAAATAAGGATTTTAGAACGTGCATTTCTGACTGGACGGTGATTAGGACAGATCTTGGTCAGACTGTTGGGAGACTATGACTGACCAAAGAAAACGCTGCTTTACGAAGGTCGGGTTTTTGTTTGACGGTATACATTTCAATGTGATCATAGTTGAAAATAGTAAAGCCACGTTGACACTTGTTCAATCCTTGATCTCACACTTCCATTTAGTGACAAGCAGTCAGGTAAAACAAAAACAAATCTTGGAAAAATTACTGTGTGCCACGCTCTGCCATTTGTCACGAACTGTTGTGAACACGGAATGCCATGCCCAAATTGTGTGCAGCCTCATCGTGTCTATCACTCCAAACGCGCACCAATACGACAAATGGACAGGCACTGGTGTGTTGAAATGCAAATCGTTGTTCGTCTTATATTTCAGGCTGTTGGCTATTTTATAGGGTGTGCTATAAAAAGTCCCCGTCTTGCGTTAACAGTATTTCAGGCCTACTCTATTTCTTCTTTTCTTTATGGTAAATAGACTTTGGTTTAATATAGTAACTATATATTTTATGCCCCCTCAATCGAAGATTGGGAGTGCCTAACATGACTGTCTGTTTATTTGAGCAAACAGTTCAACAATGGTTATAACGTTTGAGCCCTCGGATGTACGTTCATATAAGGCACGTGTGTCCCCTGTGACATATCATTTACAGTTATTTCAAAATGTTTGATGTTGTGACATTGATTTTGGCCTTTGGCCTTTGACCTATTTTTCAAAAATAGCTTTTGTTGCATGTGTTTTTAATAGTGCATTTTCTCTTCTCCCAAAGTATATTGACATTGTTTATGTTTAAATTCAATCAGAAAGTAGACATATTGCTGCAAAAATGTAAAAACTCAAGTTAAACTTTCCATACATGTACAATTTAATTATTTTAAATTGTAGTAGTAATTTTCAAAAATCTAATTTTTTTTTTTTCGGCAGCGTCTCGCTAAAACTGACCTTCGTCGTTGTTGAAGTCAGTGGTGATACAGATCAAACTTCACACTACTAGTGTCTATAATATATCTTACCCGTTCTTCAAATAATTCATTGTGTTTGTTCGACAAGGTCGGTAAACAATGTAGACTGGAATCAGTCCCTTATGTTACAATATTATTACTATATCAGCATGGCATTATTTCAATTTACTTTCTATTGTAGCTCCCCATTACTAACATTCACTAGACATTCATGTTGAGATATTTGTCTTGATTGTTGTGATTTGTATATAAGATCATCACTGTTTCTAGTCTAATTTTGGGTTAACGTGACCCATTTTTACCTTTTCTATATTTCTTCACCATTGCATGATTTCAGGCGGGTTTTTCATCCAGTCTATACCCAAATGGTTACAATGGTTGCGGTATATATCTATATACACTTACTCGTTCTCTGGGACCTCCAAGATCATACTGTCTGCAGTCAACCCAATAAGGTAGGTCTTCAAACGTTCACACATACAACACATCTACAGCAGACGACTTTCAAAATACCGAGAAAAGAATAGGATAGAAATGAAAACATTTAGGCAAAAGGAGAATTGGATTATAATGAGTCAATAATGCCAAAATGCTTTCAAACGTAGTCATCATCAGAATATGAGCCGTCCTGCGAGAAAACCAACATTATGGCCTCTGCGTAATGTATCGATCCAGATCAGCCTGCGCAGTCCGCGCAGACTGATCCGGGCCGACACATTCCGTCTCAAGGGGAAAGAGGTATAGAGTAATGATTCCTGAAACAGAAAATCCACATGAGGCGAAAAGTGTCCAACCGGATAAGCCTGCGCGGCATTCTGAGTCCACAATGTTGGTTTTCTCGCGGGACAGCTCAATTATTATGTCTGCATGTAGGATAGACATTTTCTCATATATACAACAAATTTACAACAGTTTGACTATAAACCTGAATAAATAGAAATGTTTGATATTGGAAAGAAGTGAAAACATTGTGACAAAAGGATAATGTGCTTATTTTGAGAAATATCTCATTTTATCACAATGTTTGCAAACGTGTTCTTCTGCAGATGCGTCTGCATATGGGAAAATGCTTGAACATATATGACCGTTTCAGTGGTGTATTAGTTACGCCTCGGGTCATACCAAAGACTTTAAAAATGGGGTTTGTATTACTTATGACTCGTTCGTCAGGATAAATGGTGCAGTAGTACTGGTAACCTACCCAGGAAACGCCTTGATATAACTTAACATGTTGAAAGGGTCGAACTCGCGACCTCTCACTCCGAAGGCGGACGCTCGACCACTACACCACAGCGGCTGTCCACGCGGGATTGAACCCAGCAGGACGCAAACAGGTCTCGAAACTCCGTACGCATATCACTCGTTGAAAGCGGACTCCTATCAGGATTACAATACAATACAATACAATACAATACAATACAATACAATACAATATCTTTATTCGTAATATAAGGCCACGTGCCCACAATACATCTGAGTAACGTCAAGTAAATGTACACCTTAGCAATTATGTTAAGTAGCTTCTTCTTTCAATTTCTTCAGTCTGTTTCTTCAGATGTTTCCGAATAATTATTTCTTTTCTTGATTGCGATTGTTAAGAATCTAGCCAATATCAAAATCAAAGATTTGTGTTGACATTAAATGATCGTATTAACAGATGCTGTGTTGATGGTTTATTATACCTGTCTTGAGAAAAGTAAACTGTTCTTATATCATCATACAATGGACAATTCAATAAAAAGTGAAATTCATCTTCAACAACATGACTTGACTGTACTGAAATGTTACATGTTTTAGGAATCCTCCGAGCCCGAGTGGTTACCGTCGGGGTTTTATAACTCATCAGGGCGTGACATGATTGTACTGACATGTTTTAGGAATCCTCCGAGCCCGAGTGGTTACCGTCGGGGTTTTATAACTCATCAGGGCGTGACATGATTGTACTGACATGTTTTAGGAATCCTCCGTCGCCGAGTGGTTACCGTCGGGGTTTTATAACTCATCAGGGCGTGACATGATTGTACTGACATGTTTTAGGAATCCTCCAAGCCCGAGTGGTTACCGTCGGGGTTTTATAACTCATCAGGGCGTGACTTGATTGTACTGACATGTTTTAGGAATCCTCCGAGCCCGAGTGGTTACCGTCGGGGTTTTATAACTCATCAGGGCGTGACTTGACTGTACTGAAATGTTACATGTTTTAGGAATCCTCCGAGCCCGAGTGGTTACCGTCGGGGTTTTATAACTCATCAGGGCGTGACTTGATTGTACTGACATGTTTTAGGAATCCTCCGAGCCCGAGTGGTTACCGTCGGGGTTTTATAACTCATCAGGGCGTGACTTGATTGTACTGACATGTTTTAGGAATCCTCCGAGCCCGAGTGGTTACCGTCGGGGTTTTATAACTCATCAGGGCGTGACTTGATTGTACTGACATGTTTTAGGAATCCTCCGAGCCCGAGTGGTTACCGTCGGGGTTTTATAACTCATCAGGGCGTGACTTGACTGTACTGAAATGTTACATGTTTTAGGAATCCTCCGAGCCCGAGTGGTTACCGTCGGGGTTTTATAACTCATCAGGGCAAGACTTGATTGTACTGACATGTTTTAGGAATCCTCCGAGCCCGAGTGGTTACCGTCGGGGTTTTATAACTCATCAGGGCGTGACATGATTGTACTGACATGTTTTAGGAATCCTCCGAGCCCGAGTGGTTACCGTCGGGGTTTAATAACTCATCAGGGCGTGACATGATTGTACTGACATGTTTCATGAATCCTCCGAGCCCGAGTGGTTACCGTCGGGGTTTAATAACTCATCAGGGCGTGACATGATTGTACTGACATGTTTCATGAATCCTCCGAGCCCGAGTGGTTACCGTCGGGGTTTTATAACTCATCAGGGCGTGACATGATTGTACTGACATGTTTCATGAATCCTCCGAGCCCGAGTGGTTACCGTCGGGGTTTTATAACTCATCAGGGCGTGACATGATTGTACTGTCATGTTTCATGAATCCTCCGAGCCCGAGTGGTTACCGTCGGGGTTTTATAACTCATCAGGGCGTGACATAATTGTACTGACATGTTTTAGGAATCCTCCGAGCCCGAGTGGTTTGCGTCGGGGTTTTATAACTCGTCAGGGCGTGACTTGACTGTACTGACATGTTTTAGGAATCCTCCGAGCCCGAGTGGTTAGCGTCGGGGTTTTATAACTCATCAGGGCGTGACTTGACTGTACTGACATGTTACATGTTTTAGGAAGCCTCCGTCGCCGAGTGGTTACCGTCGGGGTTTTATAACTCATCAGGGCGTGACTTGACTGTACTGACATGTTTTAGGAAGCCTCCGTCGCCGAGTGGTTACCGTCGGGGTTTTATAACTCGGCGTCTCGGGATCGATCCCCAGTCACGGTGCAACAGTAATTATGGACTGCCCTTGGACAAAGCGCATTTCTAAGCCTAGTACTGGTTTGTTTAACCAGGATGCATAATTTATAATAAATGAACTGTCGCCGTAATATAACTGAAATAATGTCGAAAATGTCATGAAATAATATTTTATAAGAGTACAGTTGACTCGAACTAAAACAGACCGATGATTTACTTCGAGTTGTCGACGTGTTAGAGCCTTCGCTTGATTAATGCTTTATTCATTTACGTATTGCCAACTTCGTAATTCATCTACTTTTAGTGTTTATTATGAAAAGTAAGCCAGTGATAAACAATCATTTCAGGAAAACTACTAAGCAGCAGTTCTGATTGCTCGTATGAGCAATCAGAACTGCCTGCTAAGCTGTTTTCAAAAGGCAGATTCGTTCCGGGAAATGGTTCGAGTTAAACGATGTATTCGAATGTTCCCATGTTCGAGTTATCGTAAGTCCGCTGTAATTGTATATTATTCATTTCTATTCAGCTGCAATGCAACAGAGTCAACTGACTACTTTGTGCAACAGATATGTGGTAACAACACCATGGTAACGTATGACGTCATATTAGAGAACGCCGGGATCGATCTACCACTGCCGTATTACATTCTGCCTATAATTGGAATTGACCTAGTGCTCAGATTGTTAGCTTATTTCGCCATGAGATACAGAAAAGATCATATTTATTAAGGAAATATGTTTGTATGTAAACCTTCGTGTAGTTATATTTTCATTATTAACGTTGATTGAAAGAGAAAATGCTTTATTAATTTCGTGTAGTCCCTATTTACATGTATGGCGTCATGATAAAGTAGTATCGCATTCATTTACAACCGCATCTCAAAATATATTTTGTTCTGAATATAATGAATGAAATGCTCTCCTTTCAAACATCTGTTTAGTCACGTGACATAAGCTGTGACGTTAAATGTGCTGAACTCCAGATGGAGATCAAAATGTTGAAATCTCTGCAAATATTGCTAATAGTGACAACAAGGTAAGTAACATATAGTTCAAAACATTTTGGGCAGCAAATGTTGAAAAACATTCAATTGAAAGTTATGGTGGCATAGAACTGTCACACTTACCAGATAATTATGTTGAATATTTTCGCGAAAGTCATGGCGGATTTCGCGTTATTTACAAAATAACATGATAACTTTAAATTCATTGTGATACCAGATAAATAACCTAACATGCTTTTTTCCCCTGTTAGTGCTTTAGACTCCCAACCACTTAATAGAACATATATCTCGAAATTTTCTATTTATCACGTTTATTTTAAGTTATCGTGTTAGCAATAAGTTTTCATGATACCAGACATCTAAATATAGATTATAACACCATGCCGACCGACAACAACACGGACATAACCATGGGTCCCCACAAAGCGTTCCGAATTAAACCTGTCTATTTTTAGATATCATAACGCGTTAGATAAAGTTTTCATGATAAATACCAAGTTTCATGAAAATCCTTAAATTATCTAGATATAATCGTTGGCAGTTTAGAGCACTAACACTAACAAATTCATGTTAAGTTAATTATCTGGCATCACGATACATTTTAAGTTATCATGTTATTTTGTATATAACGCGAAATCCGCCATGAATTTCACGAACATATTCAACTAAATATTCTGGTAAGTGGTGGCAGTTCTATGCCACCATAGGAAAGTCATGAAAATGTACAACATATTGGGGACTACTATCTGCCGGGACCTAGTAGTGAATAGTTTAGCGCGGTCTGTCATAATTCTCGAATATTATATATCACATGTCATCTATTGAAACTATACTATATGTATTGCTATACAATTGTTTATTATGTATATATTGCAACAACATGAACATAATTGCCGAGAACGCGTAAATGTTGTAAGTTAGTAACTAAGTAAATCATTTATGATTGTTATTTGTGCATATTTACAGATTTATACACAAATACATTTACAAAGAGCACCCGGCCCTATGGGTCTATAAGTCTATCAATTAGAATAAATAGTGAGATAAATGGGAAAGGGAATGCACATGAGTACTGTACAATGAGTATATGTAATATAATAAAGAGACGATTATAGTGAGTATAGAGTATAATAGTAATATATTTACAAGGAATCATTTAGCGTAGTCAATAGTTTGTCATTTACCTGGAATAGATGAATATGAAGATAATAAATATGAAATTAAAAGGACAGTTATACTGATTTACATGCCTTACATTAGTTACACAGAATGGTAGTAGTAATTTTAACTGCAACAGATATGATATATGGTAGTGGTCGGTTAAGGTTCCGATTAACCTTGATGGATCGTTCGGATCAGAAACCCCTGTGATAAATATGAATGGAGATGGCCTACAAGATGATGAACTGTCAGAGCTACAGTCTTACAATTTTCGGCTGGACCTATTCAAACAGCTCCCTTGTGATATGTTCATAAACAGAATCGTAAGTTTTTATAACTCGTCAGAACCGGATCTAGAACAGTTACGTCACATGCTATTTACCATGCTTAAGGAAAGTGAAGGCTCTTTAATAGAGCAGACTGCTGAACTCAAACGTCGTGTTTTTACTAGAAAGGGTGACCATATTCCATTGAAATTGGCACGGGACATACACGTTCTTCTGTCCGTTTGTGAGGGTGATGATGTATCTTTGCGTAAGGACATGTTAAGCATATCACGACGAAAGATCTCTCAATCGCAGAGAATATCCCCACAGTCCACAAACGATAGATGTAATTGTAATTGTAGCCAGGATATTGCAATACTGAAAGACACTGTATATTCTCTGCAATGTGAACTGCTGATTCTAAAACAAGAATACGTTGCTCGTAAAGAGACACTCTGTGGCCAATATAACACTGTTACTTCAAATGTCTGTGATATGGATCAACGTGTATTGAAAATATAGTCATTTGTTGATGAACCAGATGTTGTTACTATTGCTAAGGTCACGCATGGTGATAGGTCTCTATTTAATTTGCCTCCAATACAACATACTTGGAATGTTGTTAACAACTGTGATGCCCCTCCAGACCCCTCTTACAACGATTAATTTTCAAACAACATAGACAACTATGCCAGTGGTAGTTGTATTCCAAATGTGGATCAGCCTATGCAGCCCAAACCTACGTTTAAAAACGCTGAGATACAGTGCGAACTGTTAGTTACTAGTTGTGAATGTGGAATTAAGTCTGATGGTACTGTTCATTCATACCAGAGGGAAAAGTCGACACCAATGTCTTTTAAAGATATTTATGATACTATTGACCTCTCGTCAACTAAAATGAAATATATACCAACACGGGTTACACATAGAAGTGATGATTCAGACAATGATTATATAACCTATCATATTAGGCGCAAGCATACAAAGCGTTTTTTCATTTCTAGCTATAAGGACAATGTGACCGAGGTTAAACTTGCGTCGTATGTGAATAGAAGAGGTCCAAATGAGACAATGGTCAGGAATTATCCTCAAGGAATACGTCTGGCTTTGTCAGATTTAGGCTCAACATTGAAATTAATGATGAAAGCTCATTGATTGAAAGTCGGGGATTTTGGCCATTAAATATTACTTGAAAGCCGTGGTTTAGCAGATCAAAGTTTCAAAGCAGTCTGAGTCATCCCCGAAGGTCCGATGAGCGCGGTCATAGCAGCCCATGTAAAAATGGATATTACGATGGCAGCTTTGATGGCAGTGATCATCGTACAATTGAAATTCAAAACAGATTTAATTATCTGGGAGTTGACTAAAGTCCCGAGTTAAATATTTTTCTGTCTTACTAGGACTATCTTGATTGTATTATTGTTAATTTAAACAACTAGTATATTATGGCTGTACTTAAGAAATTCACTTTAATGACGTGCAATGTTACTGGAATAATGTCTAGTTCCACCTACTTGACAGATAGTTTACACACAAATAGGGTAGATTTTTGTGGTGTGTCGTAGCATTGGCTGTACAGTAGGGACTTACATTTTCTAAATAAAATTGACTCCGATTATAAATGTCTCGCCGTATCCGACTACTCCACTAGTAATAAATGATGATCGTATAGTGGGTAAACAGGTTCAGTTGGTGAAAGACAGTTTTATGTATATCTTTCAAATATACTTACCATGTTATAACCACTCTATCCAAAGTATAAAGAGTATATTGAAAAGTTAAGTGATTTATGGCGCGTTTACTCGGAACTGGGTGGTGTGATTATTATGTGAGATTATAAATATTCAATTGATAAAAAAGAGAGCAATTCAGTGTATGGTAGGCAAAAGGAAATGCTACGTTTTATCAAGGGGAATAACTGTGTTTCAATTAATGCACAGTCTGATTGCATGGGTGCAAAGTCATCTTTTGTTTCGTATAGTAATAAACACGAAAGTCTAATCGTGATATCAGAGGCTAAAATAGACTGTGTCAGTTACTGTGAGATTGTTGATGACGCCTAACTAAATGTCTCACGTCACAGACCCATATTATGTACCATTAACATGCCTATCAACCAGTTTGATCATTTTGATAAAACTGGAGATACTAAACATATAAATTGGCAAAAGGTTGGTCAAAGTGAGTGTGAGGTATATATGCAGACTTTATTCAACTCCAATGAATACCATACTGCTTTGTTTCCCCCCTTAGTTTCCAATTCAGATATCGATGAAGCATATAACCCAATAGTAAAGGCTATACACGACACATCCGATAAATCCAGTTATAAACGCTTTTTAAAACCATATTGTGACAGCTCACTTACAGCCCTTCATGCTTTAATGAAAAACAAAAGATTGCAATGGATATCTAATGGTAGGCATCGTGACAGTCATCCTACACACAGGCTAAGTGCGAATTTCGTCGGGCTCATCGGCGTCGAGTACTCGGGTACCTTCAGGAACAAGATGAAGACATTGATAAATTTGCAGTGTTTAATCGGAATCAATTATTGTCTCTAATTCGCAATAGGCGAATAAGGACGTCCCGTAATTATCCTGCTGAATTAAGATTTACAAAATCCGGAATATGATATTAAATGGAAAGATTTTGTTGATAATGAGATTTTCAAAATAATTAATAACCATAATCATGGTTGTATCTCCATGTATCTTGCCAGGATGTAGAAACTGTTATAAACACCTGTCATAGCTAGAAAATGTGTGGAGAAGATGGTATTTATTATGAATATTTAATATCTGGTGGTACATGTATGTTAGTATGCAAAGTATTAGCACGTTTATTTTCTGCTATGGTAAAGAACTGCTATGTTCCATTCCGTATAAATAAAGGAATAATATTCACATTACATAAAGGGTGAAATAAGCGTACTGACGACCCCAACTGCTACAGCGCTATTAACCCGACTTCTTGTATATTGAAGGTTATCGAAGGAGTCCTTTTAAAACGCTGCCAAAGTACAATTCTTAACAAGACAAGTTGTCAGCGAGCGGTTTCCAATAGAAATTAGGATGTATGATGACATCATACACGTTACGCGAATGTATTGCATTTGCGCGAGAAAAACCGAAGTAAAACGTTTGTTTGCTTCCTTGATGCGATACAAGCATTTGATAGAGTTTGGCATAACGGACTTGTCTTTAAGATGCAACAGTATGGCATTGATGAATGAATCTTAAAAACTTTTATAAGCATGCACAGTTCTATGTCAAGTCGTGTCCGTAATGGCACGTATATGTCTAATTTCGTCTAGGGCACTAGGCAAGGCGGGAAAAGTTCCTCATGTTGTATTTACTGTTTATCGATGGGCTTATTAAGGAGATCGAGTCATCTCAGCATGGGATGTGTATATATGGGATGAATGCGGCATGTCCAACCGTTGCTGATGATATGGTACTAATCAGTTACTCGAAAAACGGCCTTCAACATTTAATGGATATATGTGTTACCGATACTCGTTGAGATGGTGGTTTGAATATAATCCCAGTAAATGTTCCGTAATCGTTTTCAATGAGAGTCGAGTAGCATTCGAGCGGGGTGATAGAAGCTGGTGTTTAGGAAAATATGTAATTCTAGAATCGACTAAGTATACGCATCTAGGTTATGTAATTGACACATTTGGCGCTATTAAGGATTGCATTCGTAATTCATGCTCGCGAAAATCAGACAGACTATGCTTAGCATAATGAATTCGGGTGACTTTAATCCTACATCATTAATAAAAATGTACAAAGCTATAGTTTTGCCGGGGGCCCTGTATGGTTGTAAACTATAGTGTCAGATGTCCCCAACAAATAGTTCAGAATTTGAGAGAGCTTACTCATTCTGTTACATTCAAGTAATTCAAAGATTGCCATTAAGTTCAAACAATATGGTTTCCAGAGCAGCGATTGGTATTAAACCTATCCTTTTCGAAATTGACTATAAGAAGTTGGTCTTTATCGGTCAATTATGTAAACTACCATGTCACTATTTCTCAAAAAAAAAGTTTTTGTTAATCGATTGATTAGGTTCGGCAATAATCCGGTAACGACCTCGGGCATTATCCCTGATTTATACGACATTTTAGCTAAATACGATCTTACTGGATACATCGAAAAATATCAAGAGTCAAGCGTTTTTCCATCAAAACTGGCATGGAAAAAAGTTATCCGCAACAGGATAAATCATTTTGATGAGTCCGTACTCAAAAGTAAAAGTACGAAGTTATCCGCTCGTCAGTGGGATGCGTTATTTAAGAGTCACAGACCGTGTTATATTTGGACACTGCAATCTAAATACCTCTGGTTAAAAACGTATTTACAGAAGCTAGTTTATATACTATGCAAACTGTTCTCATTTGAAGCCAATCATTGGTGTTACAGGTATTGCAGTATTCAATGAACTAAAATATCAATCCCCTGTTTCACAGGTGGTGATCTGTTAGGTGGAGTGTCCTATTATGGTTTAGACTCTCAAAACTCCGACAAACGTTTGCTGGTAGTTGCTAGAGATATGTATGAGATGGCATATGGACACGTAAAAACTATGTGATATGCTTTCTTTTATATTTATGTTGTCTGCTATTGCGGCTGTGGTCTTTAAAAAGCACAGACACGAGGTGTCTTTATCGAGACTATACACATTTCTAGTGTAGTTATATTAACATTTATGTCAGACATACTACTCATTTATTCATTTATTCATTCAATGCTACACCATTCGATCGCGTTTATCGTGTGAGTCACTCACTCATCCACCAACGATCTAAGCAATCCACGTATATCAATCCATCAACTTATCCATCCAGCCTCCTATCTACCTATCCATCCATCCGTCCATCTACATATACATCCACGTATCCATCCAGATATCCATGCATCCACTTATCCATCCATCCATTTATCCATGCATTCACTTATCCATCCATTCACCCATCCCCATATATCCATCCATTCATCCATTCATCTGCAGTGTGAATTCTCGGCAATTCGTTTAGGACGAGAATTCCAATTATGCATTACCTATTCATATTATTTCTGGAAAGCGGACTATATCATATATATTATTCGTGCAATCAAAACTATTTATTGACGCCGCGTGGAAGCACGGCGTCAGTATGGGATAGGTTTGAATTCTGTATCATGGGGTGACGTAATCGAAAAGGGAGCAACCAATGTTATTATTTTTAAGAAAAACTCTATTATATGTTTCACCTAATTTCCTAGCCTACGCTTGTTTTATAGTTTGGTTTACGATCTGATTCATCAAAGCTCGGAAAAAAGTTTCTGGCGATGTTTTTGCCTATTTACAATATTTAGATTTTTAAATAAATGGATAATCTTCAAAAAATCAATGATGATTCATTTTAATTACTACATATTACAGTATAATTCTAGGAACTGTAAAAACAACGTTAACCCAACTATACAATAGGCATGGCCGTAACGTGACCCGTCCTTTTATTTGTAAATGCAGCATGTCATCGCTTGGCGATTTTTGTCATTCTTATTTAATAGACGACAAGGTGTCATCGTTTCCCATAGAGTAATTAAGTTGTCTCTGCTTCCGTTATGAATGCTTCGCTGTTTTCACGATTTCATCCGATTCCAAAATTCATTGGATTCGTACCCGGTTTTTCATGTTTCGTTCGAGATGAACGATTCGCACCAACTGGTTATCGCTCTTTGCTCTTGGGAACTGACTTTACCATTTTCTTTTGTTTATTTTTCACTTTTCTACTAGCATGTTTAAAACGATTAAAGTGACATTACAAACAAACAAAACAGACTTAATAATTCTTGCTATATGTTGACTATACATGTGAACTTTCATAATGCTCAATCTTGATCATAAATCTCTTTCTTTGTTTTTTTAATTACTTCGTATTTTTTGTTTATATACTCCCGTTTTTGCTATCATTCTTCTGCTAAACTGGAAGGAGAATATACTTACCCCTCTCCTTCCAAAGCTTGTGTAGAACTTAACTTATAATTAGAGGCAATACACCTCAATATATGAATATATTTAAGCACCTATGTTTTGTTTTTTATCTAATGGATCTAGGTAGAAGATTTAAAACTTCAGCTTGTATCACACATTACAGTTGCAGTGAATGTTAAGCAAACCGTCAAACAAATTGTTTCAGGACTTGTCATTTCACGACTATACTTCAAATGCTGAATATCACATAGATCATAGTATATAAAACGTTTAATCCCTACGTCAATATTGACCCTTTCTGCTCTTGGTAACCTTTTTATTAGGCTATGGTAGCCAGGTGAGCAATATAGGCACATCTTGGCCTTCTTGTTTAAAATAAAGGGACATTTGGCCTTCTTGTTCGAAATATTTACATCCTGTCTGCTTGCACAGGTTATTTAAATGTACTGAAGTGCATCTGCTTCCTTTAAGTCATGCTTCAAAATCATGCGCGGCGTCTTTGATGCTTAGCATCAAAATTCTTCTTGTCTTGTATTCGAAAAGTTTTCTTTGAATTTGTGTGTATGTCTGACTAAAGTATGTATAATATGTAATTGTAATTATGATTATCCATCCTCATTGTTATGTGCTTGTTCTTTTGTGTTTTGATATTACGTTCTGATGTTGTTTTTACATTTTCCCTCATCTAGACGACTTTTGACCCATCAGCAATAGTAAGCACTTAAGATCATTGTGATAAAAGGTGAAATTGCTCGTAGTGAACAATTTCGCCCTTAATCACAATGTTTTCAACGCTGTCTTAAGATACAACCTGTAGTTTTCGTAAATGATGTATTCTTATCTATACGTCCTTAAAGCATCCATCAATCTGCAGAGTGATTTCTCGACGGAGCTCAAATTCTGCATTACTTCGTCATATTACTTCTGGAATTCGGGTTATATTATATTTAGGCCTGCAATCAGAAACATTTTCTTTTCATTAGAAATATTATTACTGATGTTGTGTTTCTCCTTTAAACAAAAGTGCTTTCATCTATATTCAATAAGTATACTTTCATTTAGTAGGTTACTTAGTTAGTGTTTGAAATATAACAATATGAAGCAGTACAATAATTCGAGAGCTCTAGATAAGGGGCGTTTTGCAAGTTCTAAAAATCCTAATTTGACCCTCCAACCCTATGTTGTTGGTACTCAAAAGAAATCGTCTCAATGTATTTCTATATGTTCGATATTTGTTTTCTTGATATGTCGATTTTTTCTCTTGTATAATACTATGAGTTAGGTATTCTGTTTGTATTCTATGTATTGCAATGCTCTTCATTATTGGAGGAATAAAGAATATATATATATATATATATTAAAGACTTTTCTCCCATATGATTAAAGATTGTTTTTTAACGGTGTTTTTACCTAATAATTAATTGGAAATTATCTCGTCAGTTGGTCACTTATATAAACTTCTTATGTCGCCTTTTATTTTGTCACTGAGCGTCAGAACATGACATTGAAATAGGTAATTTATTTGTTTTTAATTTGTAATATCCGACATAAAAAGAATTAAATTAAAATAGTTATTTTAAGTTGCGTCTTCCTTTTTCTTTTTCCCTTCACCTAATGAAAACATGTCGAGAGCCTAGTTTTGATGTTATCTTCATTACATCTGAAATAAACCAAAATGAAATTACATATTTCAAATCTGCATTTTGAAAATTATATATTTAATAATGTTCTCGTAATATTTTAACATAATGTTTCTTTTGATACACATATTATATGATAGACATAACTAAAACATGTATATCAAAACATCCCTCAATTACGAAGACATCTGATCGTAAAATAGCAAGTTGAAATAAGTATCGAGATGACATCAATAATACTACATCACCATAGCAACCGGTCCCGGCAAATAGTAGTCCCCCAAAATATTGCTTACTGGGTATGTCTTTCTAGTAAAAATGAGCATACACGATCAACATTTTGATGTTTATTGTACTGGAAAATGAAATTATTACTCTATAATTTTATCCCAGAGTTATGATTCTAATATTTCAAGACAACTATTGAACAGTTTTAAAACTTTGACTATACTATCTAGTATCCGGAGTTCAGCACCGTAAAAGGCAGGCAACAACTTTACGTAATTGTATGACGTCATGGAGCCAGTCAGCTGTCAAGTGCATAATGCAGACACGTAACTCAACAACAGGTCTCTGTCGAATACAATGAATTGTAGGAAAACTAAATTAGGTCGAGGAATAACTCTTTTTATAAGATCTTTGGCAGCATTCTAAGACTTATCTCTGTTCTGTCCTATGGATGGTTCAGTAGCTCTCATTTACGAACGATAGCGTTCATTCGAATAGAGATAGCAGTAAAATATGAGCCGTTCCACGAGAATACAAACATTATGGATTCTGCGTAATGTATCGACCTAAGCTAATCCGGGCCGACACATTCCGTCCCAGGGGGATTGAGGTATAGAGTAATGATTCCTGAAACAGAAAATCCCCAGGAGGCGAAAAGTGTATGTCCGGGTTAGCCTGCGCGGCATGCTTAGGCTGATCCGCATCGATACTTTGCGCAGAGTCCATAATGTTGGTTTTTGTCACATAACGGCTCTGATAAAGAGGTAGCTTTCAAGCACGATAAGATTGACCCGACATCTTCGATTTGTCGAGGTCTACTATTCAAGGCGACAAAGCAAAATTAGAAGCACAATGTCGAGTTGTGACGTTTCTGTCATGTCGACGCCGAGTCTCGGTAGCTCTGTGGGCTGTCAATCCAGGGGTTGTGAGTTCGAATCCCAGCTCGGCCAACATTTGATAAAAGTCAATGCGACAAGCGTCATTCGTCTTCCACCCATGGGCAAACCCAGGTAAACACTTTTCGCCTCCTGTGGATTTTCTGTTTCAGGAATCATTAAGCTATACCTCTTTCCCCCCGAGACGGAATGCGTCGGCCAGGATCAGTCTGCGATGGCTGATCTGGGTCGATACATTACGCAGAGGCCATAGTGTTGGTTTTCTCTCGGGACGGCTCAAATATACGCACATCGAAGTATTTTGGTCTGATTTTAACGAGATGGCATCATGAGAGGTCGGAATGTGAATTATGAGTAACATAATGGTTGAAGTAAATGATACAGTGCAACCTGTATATCTGGTCGAACTTCATCCAGTGGAATCCACCTTCGCCATGTAGTAAGCGTCGGGGATTTAGAACCAGGCTTCCCCATGGTGGAGTGACCTTTGGGCAAGGCGCATTTCCTAGTATTGTTTTTTTTTTACCTAGGGGTCATTAATAAGTGAACTGTTGCAATTACAGAACTGAAATAAAATTGTAAACGGCGTTAAACTCCCATAAAACAAAACATTTTTCATCCAGAGTACTTATATAACAAAAGTGCATTTGTTTGTAATTCCATACGCACTCCTTATCTGACTCTTTGTCAATATTAGAGTGTATGGACTTGTTTAGTTTATTTCCAAGGGAATACAAATAAAACGTAAGTATATGTGTAAGATAATGAGTTACAAGAAAGGTCTTCCCAAAGGGGCGGATCTTTTGTAACACGTAGATTGGTTTAAGGACTACGATCTGTACCAATTTTAATCTTTTCCCATGTACAACAAATCTGCACAGCAGACGACTTTTAAAACAAAATCGTGGAAACTCTACGTAAGTGAATGTTTAATAATTAAAGAGAGTTGAACACATTGCGACAAAAGAAGAAATTATTCGTTTCGAGCAATTTCTGTTTTTGCTACAATCATATGCTGAAGAGGCGGCAGAGAGTTCCTGTATGTGCGAAAGGGTTTAACAATAAACATTGACGTATTTTGATGACGAAATGTGTTGAGGATGGCTTGTAAACTCTTCTTTACAGTGACAAGCTTGAAGTTTGTGTTTTCAAACATTCATATTTTTATTCGATGCTATTTCGACCAGAATTCTCCTATATATCATATATCTCCTTTTCGACGACATGATTACTAAGGGATATAACTTCATTCTGTGACTTCTCCTATATATAACTCCTTTTTCGACGCCATGACTTTTGACGGATAGAACGCCCATTTGTGACAACTCCTTTATATAACTCCTTTTCAACGACATGACGTCTGACGGATAGAACTCCCATTAGTGACTTCTCCTATATATAACTCCTTCTCGAAGACATGACTTCTGACGGATATAATTCTCATTCGTGACTTCTCCTAGATATGACTCCTGTTTCGTCGACATAACTTCTGACGGATAGAACTCCTATTTGTGACTTCTCCCACATGTAACTCCTTTTCGACGACATGACTTCTGACGGATAGAATTCTCATTTGTGACTTCTCCTATATATAGATCTTTTTCGACGACATAACTTCTGACGGATAGAACTCCCATTTGTGACTTCTCCTATATATAACTCCTTTACGACGACATCAGTACTGACGGATAGAACTTCCATTCTCGATTTCTCCTATATATAACTCTTTTTCGACGACATGACTTCTGACGGATAGAACTCCCATTTGTGACTTCTCCTATATATAACTCTTTTTCGACGACATAACTTCTGACGGATATAACTCCCATTCGTGACTTCTTCTATATATGACTCCTTTTCGACGACATGACTTCTGACGGATATAACTCCCATTCGTGATTTCTCCTATATATAACCCCTTTTTCTAGGACATGACTTCTGACGTCTGTGTGACATTGATCTCCTCCCCTCCTGGCTCAACCTGTATTTGAGTGATATTGATCTCCGACCCCTCTGGCTCAACCTGTGACTGAGTGATACTGATCTCCAACCCCTCTGGCTCAACCTGTGTCTGAGTGATACTGATCTCCAACCCCTCTGGCTCAACCTGTGTCTGAGTGACATTGATCTCAAACCCCTCTGGCTCAGCCTGTGTCTAAGTGACATTCATCGCCAACCCCTCTGGTTCAACCTGTATCTGAGTGACATTCATCTCCAACCCCTCTGGCTCAGCCTGTGTCTAAGTGACATTGATCTCCAACCCTTCTGGCTCAACCTGTGTATGATTGGCATTGATCTCCAACCTCTTTGGCTCAACCTGTGTCCGAGTGACCTTGGTCTCCGACACCTCTGGCTCAACCTGTGTCTAAGTGACATTGATCTCCAACGCCTCTGGCTCAACCTGTGTCTGGGTGACATTGATCTCCAACCCCTCTGGCTCAACCTGTGTCTGAGTGACATTGATCTCCAACCCCTACTGGCTCAATCTGTGTTTGAGTGATATTGATCTCCGAACCCTCTGGCTCAACCTGTATCTGAGTGACATTCATCTCCAACCCCTCTGGCTTAACCTGTGTCTGAGTGACCCTCTGGCTCAATCTGTGTCTGAGTGACATTGATCTCCTCCCCTCCTGGCTCAATCTCTCCGACCCCTCTGGCTCAACCTGTGACTGAGTGATACTGATCTACAACCCCTCTGGCTCAACCTGTGTCTGTGTGACATTGATCTCCAACCCCTCTGGCTCAACCTGTGTCTGGGTGACATTGATCTCCTCCCCTCCTGGCTCAACCTGTGTTTGAGTGATATTGATCTCCGACCCCTCTGGCTCAACCTGTGTCTGAGTGACATTTATCTCCAACCCCTCTGGCTCAACCTGTGTCTGAGTGACCCTCTGGCTCAACCTGTGTCTGAGTGACATTGATCTCCTCCGCTCCTGGCTCAATCTGTATCTGAGTGATGCTGATCTCCGACCCCTCTGGCTCAACCTGTGTCTGAGTGACATTTATCTCCAACCCCTCTAGCTTAACCTGTGTCTGAGTGACCCTCTGGCTCAACCTGTGTTTGAGTGATATTGATCTACAACCCCTCTGGCTCAACCTGTGTCTGAGTGACCCTCTGGCTCAACCTGTGTCTGAGTGACATTGATCTCCTCCCCTTCTTGCTCAATCTGTATCTGAGTGATGTTGATCTCCGACCCCTCTGGCTCAACCTGTGACTGAGTGATACTGATCTACAACCCCTCTGGCTCAACCTGTGTCTGAGTGACCATGATCTCCATCCCCTCTGGCTCAACCTATGTCTGAGTGACATTGATCTCCAACCCATCTGGCTCAACCTGTGTCGGAGTGACATTGATCTCCATCCTCTCTGGCTCAACCTGTGTCTGAGTGACATTGATCTCCATCCTCTCTGGCTCAACCTGTGCCTGAGAGATATTGATCTCCAACCTCTCTGGCCCAACCTGTGTTTGAGTGACATTGATCTCCATCCTCTCTGGCTCAACCTGTGCCTGAGAGATACTGATCACCAACCCCTCTGGCTCAATCTGTGTCTGGGTGACATTGATCTACAACCCCTCTGGTTCAACCTGTGTCTGTGTGACCTTGATCTCCAACCCCTCTGGCTCAACCTGTGTCTGAGTGACATTGATCTCCAACCCCTCTGGCTCAACCTGTGTCGGAGTGACATTGATCTCCAACCCCTCTGGCTCAACCTGTGTCGGAGTGACATTGATCTCCAACCCCTCTGGCTCAACCTGTGACTGAGTGACATTGATCTCCAACCCCTCTGGCTCAACATGTGTCTGATTGACATTGATCTCCAACCTATCTGTTTCAACCTGTGTCTGAGTGACATTGATCTCTAACCACTCCTGGCTCAATCCGTGTCTGAGTGACCCTCTGGCTCAACCTGTGTCGGAGTGACCCTCTGGCTCAACCTGTGTTTGAGTGACCCTCTGGCTCAACCTGTGTCTCTGTGACATTGATCTCCAACCCCTCTGGCTCAACCTGTGTCTGAGTGATATTGATCTCCAACCCCTCTGGCTCAACCTGTGTCTGAGTGACCCTCTGGCTCAACCTGTGTCTGAGTGACCCTCTGGCTCAAACTGTGTTTGAGTGACCCTCTGGCTCAACCTGTGTCTGAGTGACATTAATCTCCAACCTCTCTGGCTCAACCTGTGCCTGAGTGACCTTGATCTCCAACCCCTCTGGCTCAACCTGGGTCTGAGTGACATTGGTCTCCAACCCCTCTGGCTCAACCTGTGTCTGAGTGACATTGATCTCCGACCCTTCTGGCTCAACCTGTGTCTGGGTGACATTGATCTCCGACCCCTCTGGCTCAACCTGTGTCTGAGTGACCTTGATCATCAACCCCTCTGGCTCAATCTGTGTCTGAGTGACATTACTCTCCAACCCCTCTAGCTTAACATGTGTCTAAGTGACATTGATCTCCAACCCCTCTGGTTCAACCTGTGTCTAAGTGACATTGATCTCCAACCCTTCTGGCTCAATATGTGTCTGAGTGACCTTGATCTCCGACCCTTCTGGCTCAACCTGTGTCTAAGTGACATTGATCTCCAACCCTTCTGGCTCAACCTGTGTCTAAGTGACATTGATCTCCAACCCCTCTAGCTTAACCTGTGTCTAAGTGACATTGATCTCCAACCCCTCTGGCTCAACCTGTGTCTAAGTGACATTGATCTCCAACCCTTCTGGCTCAACCTGTGTCTGAGTGACCTTGATATCCGACCCTTCTGGCTCAACCTGTGTCTAAGTGACATTGATCTCCAACCCTTCTGGCTCAACCTGTGTCTAAGTGACATTGATCTCCAACCCCTCTAGCTTAACCTGTGTCTAAGTGACATTACTCTCCAACCCCTGTGGCTTAACCTGTGTCTGAATGACATTGATCTCCAACCCCTCTGGCTCAACCTGTGTCTAAGTGACATTACTCTCCAACCCCTCTGGCTTAACCTGTGTCTGAATGACATTGATCCCCAACCCTTCTGGCTCAACCTGTGTCTAAGTGACATTGATCCCCAACCCCTCTGGCTCAACCTGTGTCTAAGTGACAATGATCTCCAACCCCTCTGGCTTAACCTGTGTCTGAGTGACATTGATCTTCAACCCCTCTGGCTCAACCTGTGTCTGAGTGACATTGATCTCCAACCCCTCTGGCCCAACCTGTGTCTAAGTGACATTACTCTCCAACGCCTCTGGCTTAACCTGTGTCTGAGTGACATTACTCTTCAACCCCTCAGGCTCAACCTGTGTCTGAGTGACATTACTCTCCAACCCCTCTGGCTTAACCTGTGTCTGAGTGACATTACTCTCCAACCCCTCTGGCTCAACCTGTGTCTGAGTGACCTTGATCTCCAACCCCTCTAGCTCAACCTGTGTCTGAGTGACATTGATCTCCAACCCCTCTGGCTCAATCTGTGTGCACTAAATCCATACTTTTTCAAAAAAGAAAACTTGTGTATTAACTACTTCTTCACCTTCTTGTCTTCCTGAACAATTTCTTGTAAGACAGTTGAAGTTGTGTTCATTAAATCAAACTGATTTTCATGTTCAGGATTTAGAGGACTATTGGACTTCCAACATCTTTTATTTACAGGCTCCTCGGATTTGTTTCACTTTTCATGCCAATTTTTAAGATCCCTTTCTCTATCCCTTCTTTTTTTGACTTTTTACTTGACTGTCTATCCCTGGACTCCTTCTTTAACTTCCAATATTCTCTCTTATTCTCTCTTTCTTTTCTAGTCAAGACTTTTGATGTATTATTGGTTCTGTTAGCTACTAATGTTATTCCTTTCTCCTTCTGTCTTTCTCGATACCTTTAGGAAATTATAGAGGATAGAATGTGCTACCTTCTCATCTTAACCCTATCCCAATAATAAACACTTTCTGATGTCTCTGCAGCAGACAACTTTTGAAAAATTGTGACAAAAGGAGATATTGCTCATGTCTCTATCATATATGATAAAATTCACAGCAGACATCTTTGAAGTCATCTAGGCAAAAGTATTAAAATTCTCGATATATAGATGAACTGAGTATAATTATTTTAATTGAGTTGAAAACATTGTTGGAAATGGAGAAATGGTTTGTTTTGAGCAATTTATCCTTTTGCCTCAATGTTTTCAAAAGACGTCTGCAGAAGAGGGGTCAGAAAGCGTCAAATTGAGGGAAAGGGTTATGAGCAATTTCTCCTTTTGTCACAATGTTTTCAATTCTATTTAATTATTAAACTCTCATATTCATATTCAAATAAAGAATTTTCACCTTTTTGCACTCTTGTCTGCTGCAAATTCGTTGTATGAGGGAAAAGGTTAAACCGATTGATTGGTAGTGAATAAAATAAAACATGCTCAAAATGAGTTCTTTGCACGTTTTATACTGGAAGCATCTTTCTATATAGGTTATTTATTGAATAATTTTCTTATCTAGATCTTAAAGTGTTGAAATATAAATGTATACATTATTCTGACATGATTCAATCCTGTTCATTTCTATTTCTATACAATACACTGATCAAGCAAGTTTTGTAAAAAGATTACTTGTAAAACAAGAGGGCCAGGATGGCCCTGGATTGTTCATCTGATACAATTGTTTTTTGTTTAAAAGTATTGTGTTGTATGATGCTTTCTACGATTTTTCACTTATATCACCCTGTTACTTGGGTTTACAAGTAACCAGTATTACTGGTCCATTAAGCCTGACACCTGTATGACCCAACCAGAAAGCGAACCGTAAAACTCTCACACCTGAGGCAAATAAAGAATTTTCATGCCACCGTAGTCAAAGTAATCAATCAATCCAAAAGATTTTAAAAATCTGAGAGAGCACATTGATGTCAAATCGTAACAGGCGTATATTTATGATGCTTAAATACCTCAAAAAGTTTTAAAACTAATTTCATTTTCATCAATTAAAATGATTAATTTATTGTGAATTAATAGCTTCTTTCAGGATTATTGGTCAATAATGAATTAGCATAAATATGTTTGTCTGTTACTTTTGACAAAATGATTTATCTATATTAAGTCAAATAATAACGACCATCACTATTTGTTGTGTCAATATGTTGCATACGTTTATTTATACTCAAAACCATTTTTATTGGTTTATCATAAGATGACAAAATCTAATACAATATAACTTAAAGGATGTGAAATCATCTAATATGTTGGCTATATTAAATGTAAACTTCATGAAAATGATAAATCTTCTAAGTTATGCATGACTGTAACTATTGACCAAATAATAACAATTATGAAGTCAAATGATTACGTCCATCGAAAAAAAAAAAGCGTCAACGTGTTACAGGCACTCCATTATTCGAAGATATTCAGTTAACATCGGGTATTTTAATTGTTTTGTGGAATATATCTTTGATAAATACTGAATATTTAAAACTTAAACTCTATCTCTATGTAAAATTATTAATATTCTTTGAATTTTTAAAAAAAAATGTTTTGTAATTATTAACAAATACGGATCGTCAACAAATTACGACCACTCGCTTCAATGTTGTCAAAATGTTACAGGCGTGCAGCGCTTCGTCAGTTGAACAAAATCATTCTTCGATTTATTGTTGTAATTTAGCGTTTACTGTCTTTGGAGTTATATACAGCTTTCTTTGAATAAAAACATGGTGTCTTTAATGATAAATATACGATAACAAAACAGTGTGACGACCGCAACAATAAAACAGATGTGGAACGAGTCAATACGAGTCAACCTTTTCGTCTGCCATGCTTGCTTGTACACACATTCTGAAGACGTATTACGCATAGACCCAAGGTTATTGTGCGGATCAACCTCAACTTCAAAATCCCTTATTAACTTTGTAGAATACAATTAAATAATTAACAATTTCTTCTTCAAATGTACAATTAATATTATCTGTCCTATATTTTCTTTCATATATAAACAAAAGACAACAAATGTTATGCCTTTTACATTAGTTTTTATTAATTTATAATCATTGCATGTGACGCCTGTAATTATTTCCATTTGCCTGATCTATTCCCATACATGTACAATATATACGTACATCTATATTACGGTTACCGGTACAGCGAAGTAGTCTGGTCTGATTTTAATCCTTTCCCTCATACGACAAATCTACAGCAGACGACTTTGAACATATTTTGTCAAAAATCTCTATAACTGAATGGATAACCTATAACTAAAAGTGGAAAACATTGTGACAAAAGAAGAAATTAATTACTGAAACAAAGTTGAAAATAGTGTGGCAAATTGAGATATTGCTTGTTATGAGCAACAATGTGTTCAAAATGTCATCTAAGGAAGAGGCGTCAAAATGCGCCTCTATGCGGAAAAGTGTCTATTTGGGTAAGCCTGCGCGGCATGCTTATGCTGATTCGGGTAGATACATTGTGCAGTGTCCATAATTGTTGGTTTTCTCGTGGGATGGCTCATTTACGGAATCCTCAGTCCGTCATCGACATGTTTGAATTGATTGATTGTGGTTTTACACCGTTGTTCAACATTTTTCAGTAATATCACGGCAGCCAGTTCACCTACGCATGTGTTTCCTGGCTTCCCAACACAAACTTCCAAAGCAACTGGCTGCTTTTCCACTAGACTGTTTGCCCATGGGTGGAAGACGAATGACGCTTGTCACATTGACTTTTATCAAATGTCAGAAAGAATGTTGGCCGAGCTGGGATTCGAACTCTCAACCCCTGGATTGACAGCCCACGTCGCTACCGACTGAGCTACCGAGACTCGGCGTCGACATGTTAGAAACGTCACAACTCGACAGTATGCCTTTAGTTTTTGTTGTCGCCTTCAATAGTTGATCTCGACAAGTCTAAAAGTCGAACATGTCGGGTTAATATTATCGTGCTTGAAAGCTACCTCTTTATATGAGCCATTCCGCGACAAAAAACAACATTATGGACTCTGCGTAAAGTATCGACTCGGATCAGCCTAAGCATGCCGCGCAGGCTAACCCGGACATACACTTTTCGCCTCCTGTGGATTTTCTGTTTCAGGAATCATTACTCTATACCTCAATCCCCCTGAGACGGAATGTGTCGGCCCGGATTAACCTGGGTCGATACATTACGCAGAATCCATAATGTTTGTATTCTCGTGGAACGGCTCATATTTTACTGCTATCTCTATTCGAATGAACGCTATCGTTCGTAAATGAGAGCTACTGAACCATCCATAGGACAGAACAGAGATAAGTCTTAGAATGCTGCCAATGCTCTTATAAAAGAGCTATTCCTCGACCTAATTTACTTTTCCTATAATTCATTGTATTCGACAAAGACCTGTTGTTGAGTTACATGTCTGCATTACGCACTTGACATCTGAATGGCTCCATGACGTCATACAATTACGTAAAGTTGTTGCCTGCCTTTTACGGTGCTGAACTCCGGATAATAGATAGTATAGTCAAAGTTTTAAAGCTGTTTACAAGTTGTCTTGAAATATTAGAATCATAATTATTGGATAAAATAAGAGTAATAATTTCATTTTCCAGTACAATAAACATCTAAATGTTGATCGTGTATGCTTCATTTTTACTGGGTAGACATACCCAGTAAGCGATATTTTGTACATTTTCATGACTTTCAATTGAATGTTTTTCAACATTTACTGCCCAAAAAGTTTGGAACTACATGTATATGTTACTTATTAGTTGACACTTTAAGCAATATTTGCAGAGATTTCAACATTTTGATCTCCATCTGGAGTTAAGGGACCTTTAACGTCACAGCTTATGTCACGTGACTAAACAGATGTTTGAAAGGAGAGCATTTCTTTCATTATATTCAGCAAAAAATATATTTTGAGATGCGGTTGTAAATGAATGCGATACTACTTTCATCATGACGCCATACATGTACATAGGGACTACACGAAATTAATAAAGCATTTTCTCTTTCAATCAACTTTAATAATGAAATACACGAACTACAACTACACGAAGGTTTACATACAAACATATTTCCTTATTAATAAATATGATCTTTTCTGTATCTCATGGCGAAATAAGCTAACAATCTGAGCACTATGTTAATTCCAATTATAGGCAGAATGTAATACGGCAGTGGTAGATCGATCCCGGCGTTCTCTAATATGACGTCATTCGTAACCATGGTGTTGTTACGACATATCTGTTGCACAAAGTAGTCGGTTGATGTGGTTGCATTGCAGCTGAATAGAAATGAATAATATACAATTACAGCGGACTTGCGATAACTCGAACATGGGAACATTCGAATAAATCGTTTAACTCGAACATGGAAACATTCGAATAAATCGTTTTACTCGAACCATTTCCCGGAACGAATCTGCCTTTTGAAAACAGCTTAGCAGGCAGTTCTGTTTGCTCATACAAGCAATCAGAACTCCTGCTAAGCAGTTTTCTTGAAATTATTGTTTATCACTGGCTTACTTTTCATAATAAACAATAAAAGTAGCTGAATTACGAAGCTGGCAATACATAAATGAATAAAGCATTAATCAAGCGAAGGCTCGAACACGTCAACAACTCGAAGTAAATTATCGGTCCTTTTTTAGTTCGAGTCAACTGTACTCTTATAAAATAGTATTTCACGACATTTTCGACATTATTTCAGTTATATTACGGCGACAGTTCATTTATTATAAATTATGCAGCCTGGTTAAACAAACCAGTACTATGCTTAGAAATGCGCTTTGTCCAAGGGTATTCCACAATTACTGTTGCGCCGTGACTGGGGATCGATCCCGAGACGCCGAGTTATAAAACCCCGACGCTAACCACTCGGGCTCGGAGGCTTCCTAAAACATGTAACATGTCAGTACAGTCAAGTCATGTTGTTGAAGATGAATTACACCTTTTATTGAATTGTCCATTGTATGTTGATATAAGAAAATGTTACATTCCTCAAGACAGGTATAATAAACCATCACACAGCATCTGTTTAATACGATCATGAAAGATCAACACAAATCTTTGATTTTTATAATGGCTAGATTCTTAACAATCGCAATCAAGAAAAAGAAATAATTATTCGGAAACATCTGAAGAAACAGACTGAAGAAATTGAAATAAGACGCTACTTTGTTAAATCATATACACATATTTGTTTGCCTTCATGATTGCTAAGGTGTACATATTTACATGACGTTACTCAGATAAATTAAATTGTTAAAAGTTATTTGTATTGTGGGCCCGTGGCCTTATATTACAAATAAAGATATTGTATTGTATTGTAGTCACGTCCTGATAGGAGTCCACTTTCACCCAAGGGATATGCGTACGGAGTTTCGAGACCTATTGGCGTCCTGCTGGGTTCAATCCAGCGTGGACAGCCGTTGCGGTGTAGTGGTAGAGCGTCCGACTCCGGAGTGGGAGGTCGCGAGTTAGACCCCTTTCAACATTTTAAGTTATATCAAGGCGTTTCCTGGGTAGGTTACCAGTAGTACTGCACCATTTATCCTGACGAACGAGTCAGAAGTAATACAAACCCCACAACCCTGAGCGCCAAAGACGGAAAGCCATTACTACCATTTTTAAAGTCTCTGGTATGACCCAAACGGGGACCGAACCCGCGACCTCTCGCACCCGAGGCGGACGCCGTAACTAATACACCACTGAAAAGGTCATATATGTTCAAAAACTAGTCAATGATCGAGGTATATGATGCAAGACATTCAGCAGAATAGGGATCATCGTGATAAACCACATTCCATACGTCTGCAACAGACAATTTCTCAAAATAAGCACATTATCCTTTTGTCACAATGTTTTCATTTCTTTCCAATATAAAACATTTCTATTTATTGACGTTTATTTTCAAATTTTAACTTTCGTTAAAATCGACTGTTGTAAATTTGTTGTATATGAGAAAAGTTTTTTCCTACATGCAGATGTATTCTGATGATGACTACGTTTGAAAGCATTGTGGCAGAGTTGAAATGACTCAATATAATCCGATTCTCCTTTTGTCTAAATATTTTCATTTATATCCATATTCTTGTCTTGGTATTTTGAAAGTCGTCTGCTGCAGATGTGTTGTACATGTATGTGTGAACGTTTGAAAACCTACCTTATTGGGTTGACTGCAGACAGTATGATATTGGAGATCCCAGAGAACGAGTAAGTGTGTATAGACATATACCGCAACCATTGTAACCATTTGGGTAAAGACTGGATGTAAAACCCGCCTGAAATCATGCAATGGTAAAGATATATAGAAACGGTAAAAATGGGTCACGTTAACCCAAAATTAGACTAGAAACAGTGATGCTCTCATATACAAATCACAACAATCAAGGCACATATCTGAATGCCTATTGTTCAGTAATGGGGAGCTACAATAGAAGATAAATTGAAATAATTCCATGCTGATACACAGGTGCCAGTCTGGTTTAAAATCTAAAAATAGCATTTGACAATATATAGTCCAATGCTATTTTTAGATTCTAAACGAGTCTGGCACCTGTGTGCTGATATTGTAATAATGTTTAAACATAAGTGACTGATTCCAGTCTACACCCGCAAAACCAACATCACGTCGAGTAAAAATCCATTTCGGCCTAGTCTAGTCGAGATCGTCCTTGTTTACCGACCTTGACGAACAAACACAACGAATCATTTGAAGAACGGGTAAGATATATTATAGACACTAGTAGTGTGAAATTTGATCTTTATCACCACTGACGTCAATAATGACGAAGGTCAGATTTTGCGTGACGTTGCCGGAAAAAAAATCTAAACATCTTGAGATTTTAGAAAATTACAACTACAGTTTAAAATAATTAAATTGTACATGTATTGAAAGTTTAACTTGAGTTTTACATGTCTAGTTTCAGTTTGAATTTAAACATATAAAATGTCAATATACTTTGGGAGAAGAGCAAATGCACTATTGAAAACACATGCAACAAAAGCTATTTTTGAAAAATAGGTCAAAGGTCAATGTCAATGTCACAATATCAAACATTTTGAAATAACTGGAAACGATTTGTCACAGGGGACACACGTGCCTTATATGACCGTACATCCGAGGGCTCCAACGTAATAACCATTGTTAAAATGTTTGCTCATATAAACAAACAGACAGCCATGTTAGGCACTCCCAATCTTCGATTGAGGGGGCATAAAATATATAGTTACTATATTAACAAAAATGTATTTACCATAAAATAAAGAAGAAATAGCGTAGCCCTGAAATATTGTTATCGCAAGACGGGGACTTTTTATAGCACATACTATAAAATAGGCAAAAGCCTGAAAAATAAGAAGAACAAAGATTAGCAGTTCAACACGCCAGTGCCTGTCCATTTGTCGTATTGGTGCGCGTTTGGAGTGATAGACACGATGAGGCGGCACACAATGCGGGCATGACATTTCGTATTCACGCAATTTCGTGACAAATGGCAGAGCGTGGCACACAGTATGTTTCTAATATTATTATCTTTTAGTTTTACCTGACTGCTTGTCACTAAATGGAAGTGTGAGACCAAGGATTGAACAAGTGTCAACGTGGCTTTACTATTTTCAACTATGATCACATTGAAATGTATACCGTCAAACAAAGCCCGACCTTCGTAAAACGGCGTTTTCTTTGGTCAGTCATAGTCTCCCAACAGTCTGACCAAGATATGTCCTAATCACCATCCAGTCAAAAATGCATCATGCAAACATGTTAAGAACACTTATAGCAAATAAGCAACGATTATTTAATTTGATCTTAATTTTCAGAGCTCTAGAACAGGGGAGTTTTGTACGTTCTAAAATCCTTATTTTACCCTCTAACCATATGTTGTAGGTACTCAGAATAATCGTCTAATTGAGACGATTCTTTAGGGTTCCAACACTATAGGGTTTGGTTGGATGGTACGAGAGATATTGTGTGTAAAAGGTCTGTATACACCTCCTTATCTGGACCTTTGCGTCGTATATATAGGATCTATCATGAGTTTTCTTTGGAGATCAAGATTTCTTAAATGAGTCTAGAAAAAGACGGTTATTAACCAAGCTTCTTGGCGAGGTTAATAACTCTCTTTTTCGAGACGAATTTAAGAAATCTTCTCCAAAGTAAAACGAGTGATGGATTCTTTTTATCACCTAAACAGTGTGTTTTAATGACAAATATTGACAACATCAAACCAAAGACCGAATAACATATTCTTCATAAGAACTTGTGATTCACCGCATAAAAACGTAGTCCTCATCATTTTTGAATAAGAAGAAAAAAACCAACAATGTTTTAAACAATTAAGACTCGTTATTTATTTAAAATAACGTATTATTGCATTGTTCAATGTGTACAATTTAACAACTTAACAATAAACATAATAAAGATAAATGTCAAAATGACGTCATCAGTAGTCGCGTGTATGACGTGTTTTTGTTATCACACATGTTGGATATCGTTGTTCCGTGATTTGTTCTCAACTTGAAAATAAGGGTATTTATGTGATAAATTCAAAATCTCTGAAGATCAGATATCAAAGTAATAAATGCAAGTTTACACGTAAATGAATACGCTATAACGCATTAGTCGGCCTTTAACATAAGATATTAAAAGATACCACATTTAATAACCTATGTCCTTTATAATTGGGCAAGACTCCACATGTCAGCTATCAAAGTAATAGTTGTAGGTCTACATGTATATGGTCACGCAAACATGCATCAGACGGCCTGCGACCTTAGATATTAAAACAGACAGTATTTAAAAGGACATCTTTTATGGTCACGCAAACACGCACTAGTCGGCCTGCGATTTAAGATATAAGAACATAGAGTGTTTACATATCTGACGTTTGCAATTGGGCATGGCTCTATATCTCAGCTACAAAAGTCATACTTAGTAGGTTTACATGTATATGATAACGCAAACACGCACCAGTCGGCCTGCGACTTAAGATATAAGAACAGACAGTGTTTAATCACATCTGACCTTTGCAATTGGGCATGGCTCTATATATCAGCTACCAAAGTCATACTTAGTAGGTTTACATGTATATGATTACGATATAAGAACAGAGAGTGTTTTTTATCACATCTGACCTTTGCAATAAGGCATATCTTTTATATATCAGCTACCAAAGTCATACTTGTAGGTCTACATATACATGTATATTATCACGAACAGATGTATAAGTAGGCCTTTATCTTTAGCTATTAGAACACTATCATGCTACTATCAGGATAGATGTAGCGTCTTTACCAGTGTATTTGAAATGAAACAACGCGACACAACTAAATGTAGTTTCTGAAAGTCTATGTACCGACATAGTCATTTGCAAAGTAAGATGATGTTTGGTGTACTGGTGCAAGAAAACTCGGAACACGTGTTAGAGGCAAATGTGCCACCGTAAATGACTAAATTACTTTGTTCAATACTTGCATTTTACAACAATGAATCAATCAATTAAATGATACGTCTAAAATAAACAATATCTTACCTGTGACAACGAAATCCACAGTACGAATACTCCCAGTGCTTTAATGTAGACGATGCCATCGCCTTGTTGTCCAATCCAAAAGTTAATGGTAAAAGCGATCACACCCAAACAGAGAAATATAGGTATGTCACTCACTGTTTTCGACAGATACAGGGCAGATATTCTATAAGCACCTGCAGCCCGTTCTTTTGCAAGAACGGGTCTTAGTTCTGGAACTAACAGAAAGAAACACATATTTGAGCCTTGCACTTAAGTATTCTTTACATAAGTGTCTATATAGATCTGCATGCACATCCATACACTGTAGCAGAATTAAACAGGGATGTGATCCAGAAGTTTATAGAAACCTTTTGTCTAAAATTTGCGAAAATTGCGAGTCAGATCAAATTGCCCTAATGTACTAGGTTAATCTGAATATACACTGATACGGCGATTAACATAAGCGTACGATAAATTGGTCGTCGTTCTAAATACGAATCAAAGAGTGAGTGTCGACTAAGACAAATGTCATCGTTATATTTAATTCAAATTATTCAACTACTATTGATAAAAATAATAGAAACAATTAAATATGCAAATAATAAAAGAGAAAGATTTTACAAAATGTGTAAAGATTCACATTTTTAAATGGATTGGTAAATGACTTTTGCCTATTTCATAATGTACTTCTACCACCATACAGTAAATATGCAGTAGACGACTTTGTAAAAATCTAGGCAAAAATAAGATACATTATTATATATGAATGGATACTTTTAATAGAATGAAAAATATGGTGGCAAATGGGAAAATCGTCATGATGAGCAGTTTTACCATTTGCAACAATATTTTCAAATGTCGTCTGCTGCAGAGAGTCCAGAAAATGTCTGCATGCAGGAAAGAGTACAATCAGAATAAGGTAACAAAAGAGACCAAATGTAAGGCTGCACAAGTTTTTACTTCAATCTTAATCTAACTAGAATATCCCTCCTTTTTATAACAAATTTCAATATAAAGCTCATCTGTAAATTTACAAGAATTTCTCGAAAATGAAGAATGGTCAATTATATTAAATAAATATAACATTTTAATCGTAAATGTCCGTTTTAACTGTTCTAAGATACATATATGATTTTTCGGACGGTTTCACAGACATACGTTGCAGAGTCAATAAACTGCCCAATCAATAAACGGTTTTTCCGAGTTACTACGTTCCTAATAACATAGGCAGCTCCGCAGAAACAATTAGGTCTAAGCGGAATATTGTTCACGCCAAACCGATGATGTGATGAAATCACTGAAAATACTGGTAGAACGGTTTCAGATGGTACGTAAATTAAGGTCAGACAGGCGGTTGCATGCATGTGTATGTACACAAGAGATGTTTGTCAACTATGAATGCCTTCCTTTACCAATGAGGTGAGTCATTTTGAAAAGGCAGTTTAATTTTAGTATGCCCATGGGTTTTTGAATTGACTATGTCAACAACATTCAGATCAGATTCGATTATAACAACTGCCAAGTTTGCAATTCTCGTGTGAGGAGTGGGGTTGATAGTAGTCAGCATGTTATTGTAGATTTAAGTATGAGAATCTGTAGGATGTAACATCATTGAAGTTCATTAAAGGTAGAAAAAGACAATTTAATCACATCTTCTTACCTAGCCAGATCTGTGTAATAAACAGTTATTAATGTCAATGGCTTAAATGGCTAATGGCAAGATTCTTTGTAGAGTGTCACCAAGGGACCAGTGTGCCAAATTATGTTTTAATCGGATGTATACTTTAGATCTAGAAGCTTTTTACTATACACATGTTTCTCAATTAATCGGTATAATTTGAACACTCTTCTGACAATTACCCTCTTTTGAATGCCGAATAAACAAAATTTCTATATGGAGTTCAATTAAGTGAACACAATTGAAAGAGGAACACATAAGGAACATTGCTGTGAAATTATTTTGAATTTGTTTCGTCGGTTTAGGAGGAGAAGTTGTTTTAAAGAATATGTACAGGGACTGAAGGACAGACCGAGGGCTTGGCGTGAAACGGTTGTAACTAAAATTGGTATTTTGTTACCAAGGTTAATCACCTCGCCATTAAGTCTTTAAAAGCGTTAAATCATTTTTCTTGGTAAACAGTGGAAATTTAGGTGCCATTACTCGTTCTGAGCAATGGCACCTAAACTTGCATTGTTTACATAGGGGTCAAAATTGCCCTTAAACCAGGGTTTTCGAAATAGGATTTTAGTTACAACCGTTTCACGCCAAGCCCTCGAGACGATGACGATGCCGGAATGTGAGTGTTCACAATAGCTCAACTCGCACTTCCGGCTCAGGTGAGCTGAAATATAACAATATGGGGATCTTTTTATACGATTTGATCCGAAGCAAAAACAGTGGCGGATAAACCGGGACCCGTAGGGCCCGTGCGTCGAAACATTATTAAACAAACAAAAAGCGTGGCAAATGTAGTGGCGGATTTAGCGGGGGCCCGTTTGCCCGTGCCCGACTCCCCCCACCCCGCAACACCCCGACCCGGTTGGGCATCATACATATTGAATGCTTATCTTAATGATATCTAGTCCATGTTCGAATAAGGGTCATATCGGGTAAACAAAAATAGGTCACTAGGCCAAATGAAGGAAATTCTTGATAACACACAGGATGTTGCATTTTGAATCTTTGTCAGAATAATTGTCTTGATGAGTTTTGCATATTTCAAACACTTCCTCCCAGTCTAGTACATGGTTTAGAGAACTATTTAAACTTGATGGAATGTGATTTAACATTGACATATTTCTCAATATAATAATGCAGAAACTTCAAAATATTCTGCCTAAACCTGCTGTCAAATTTCCCTTTGATTCTTCATGTCTTAAATGTGTATACGTGTGATCTCTTGCACTCAGGTGAGCAATATGGTGCCAACAAGGTCCTTCTGTTTTTAAATTGGCAGTTTAATAAAATTTACTACTTTTGACATGCTCTTTCAACTTCTTGACAATAAATATATAAACATAAGCTGCAATTGTTATATCTTTTCACTTTCCCCTACTTCTCTAACCTTCCAGCAGCCCCCAGGCCGTCAGCACTGCAGTGCTTTGATTAATCTCAGTTGATTCACACAAAAGCTTTGACCAACTTTCCCGACGATATGGTATTATGTATGACCCTAGACCGTTAAAATTGTCATTTGTTCCAGTGACCTCTTGTGTACATACACGCAAAAGTCTACAGTGATGTCATTCATAGGTATAAAGTAGAACACATATCGAAATGGAATTCTTTTTGCGTTGGATTAGGAACGCCTGCATATTTTTAAATATATTGTTGTATTTGGCATTTATCTATTATTTGAAACAAAGATAATTCATATATCTTCTACAACAACGCATTTTTCCAAATAAGGCGTGTGAAAGGACGCGTTAGTATGCGAAAGTCTATAGCGTAATACTCACACGATGTTATAATAGAAAATGACGTCTGAAAGTGCCAGTATACGAGGGTAATAAACGTCTGAAAACGTGAATAAAACAAACATGAATGTTAACAAAGAATCCGTTTTCAACACGCAAACGTATTTTGACGTATTTGATGACTTTTAAACGAAATTGCTCTCATCTCTCTATTCACTAATTTACTTTCATTTATTGAAATGTTCAATCATTTTGTCTAGCTATTTTCGAGTCTTCTGCTGCAGACTCGTTGTATGTGAGGAGGAGTTGAAGGGATATAAATTGCACAATTCACTGTTCATATAATACCAGTATGCTACATATACTTAAGTTACCGCTAATTCCGTTTAATTCCAAAAGAAACCTAACTAATTACTTCAATAACAATTTACTTACTTAAATAACATTTCAAACATTTAAATTCTTTCGTTCATGCTCGTAGTATGCTCCTTTACCCTTTCCCACATACAGACGCGTTATGACGCCTCTGCAGCAGACGTTTTTTAAAAACATTGTAGCAAAACGAGAAATTGCTCATCATGAGCCATTCTACTTTTGCCACAATGTTTTCAACTCTATTAAGTAATTACGCTTCCAATTACATGTATATAGGTTTATGAATGATTCTACATCCGCCCGTACGCCGCAGGTAAAACTATAATACGTCCCGTTTAAAAAACGGGCGTATAATCTTACAAGATGATCTTACATGAGATCCAGAAATGAATTGTATATATTAAGATTAATTGAGCCGTCCCACGAGAAAACTAACATTGTGGACTCTGCGTAAAGTATCGATCCGGATCAGCCTAAGCATGCCATGCAGGCTCTCCCGGACAGGAAAGTTTCGCCTCCTGTATATTTTCCGTTTCAGGAGTCATTACTCTATACCTCTATCCCCTTGAGATGGAACGTGTTGGCCCAGATTAGCCTGATCTGGACCGATACATTACGCAGAGTCCATAATGTTGGTTTTCTCGTGGGACGGCTCAATGTTGTACTTACAAGTCCCATGACGTCACGAGCTTGGTCGAGTCCGACTCCCTTCTTAAAGTACCCGACTGCAATACTCAAAGACACAATGAATAATTCAGCCAGCACATATCGGTTTATCGTCTTCCCTTTTGATTGGATGAACCCTCTCCAGGTCAACATTTTAAATTGGTGAAAGAAAGATGTCCGCCATCGTGCTTCTTTAGTGTTTGAAAGAGTATTCGTACGGATGTTATTTCTGTTGATTTCCATCTCTGTTAAAGACAATAGTACGCATTCAAATAATAGATACAATTCGCTTTTTGCTTTCATTATCAACACAGTAAACGAAACAGTGTGGGTCAGTCAGGCGTGAAATATCAACTGAGTCATAACAGTGCATTTCATTAAAGAAAAAAAAAAAAAATATGAAATGCAACTGCCATGTTGCAAACAAAATGTAGTCTGAATTTCTTTGTAAATATATTTTGATAAAGGACTTTAGGCCGAAACGTCATAAAACGAGTAGAACAGGAAGTTTTTAAATAAACTATTATTTATATTGCCTAAGGAATAGTTACAGAGATAAAAAGAAATAGTCTGCCCTTACCTAATGTCGTATTAGTTCCGTTTTCATACGGCTCAAACGCCTTATTCGTGTAGTATTCTGTAATGTTATAAATACTCGAAATTGAAAATCAGTTACAAATAATCACATAAGGTGTGGTTTGACATTTATTTTAATTTATTTATGAGTACACCATGCAATAGTAAGGAAACATCTTCAGGTGGTTATATGATTTTCTGAACCTTTTCCCAAGTTGCAGACGCATTTTGACGCAACTCCAGCCGATGATTATTTAATACATTATTTGCCAGTTAGACATGAAATTTAAACAAATGTTGGACGAAAACTGGAGTGGTCCAAGTGTCAACCTGGAAGAGTCGACTTTATGAAATTTGGCAGTGTGAGAGTTAACATTTTCATGCAGACTAATCAGGTTATGGACAGTTAGCCTTGTAGTCCAATTTGGCATGCTGGTCAGTTTACAGGCGCTTTATGAGGCGGGGTGCCTACATTTTGAAAATGTTTGACGCTTCTCACAAATGCAGACGCATTATATGCACCTGCAGGAGACGATTTTTGAAAGCATTATGACGAAAAGAGGGATTGTTCATCATGAGCATTTTCTCTTTTCGCAATATTGTTTTCATATCTATTAAAAATTATTATTTCATTAACAGAGATTTTTCATATGTTTGCGTAGATGTTATCGACGTCGTTTTCTGCAGATTTGTCGCATTTGGAATCGGTTAAAGCTAAACTGACCTGTGCTTTCTGGTACTTTTCTATATAATTCGGTTGCTCCATTCAGCCTCTCCCGATCTATCCCGTTCTGTTCACCAGTTTGCAACCTTGAAATAAATTTAAAAAATAAAAAGAGCCACATCATCTCATTGCATCACCTTTACGGCCATTTCATAATGCGATGCGAAAACCGCTGAGAGTGGATCGTAAGTGTTTATTATTATTATTATTATTGTCTTTATTCAAGTACATGTACATTGAGAATCTCCTTTTGCCAAAATGATTACAACTTTTCCAGACAGTATACCTTTCATGAATAGAAATGTTCTGTGTTTTTTGGTAGATTTTTTCAGTCTTTTGAAGATAAATTGTTGAAGGATATTGATATCAACATTTATCTCCAAAGGTGTAGAACTACTTAAGACAATGATTGCACACTAACTATAATAATCCGGAAGTAAGTGTGTTTTTAGAAGTAATACGAGATTAAGGATCCATATGTGGATGAGACGTGAAGAATGTTCAGATAGGTAAGATTTGTTACCTTTTATCCGTTTCAACATTCGCAGTGATTTTGTCGATCGTAGTTTGGTCCGCTTTTGCCAGTTCCACTGAAATTAAATATTCGTAAATAACGAATACTGACGAAAAGGTAAACCTCTGTTTGGAATTAAAAGAGAGTTCTTGTCATTCTGTAGACTGAATCTAGTTTATTTTTGTGAATATAGGCTGTTTTTTTGTACCAAACATTACCCTGAAGTGTCACTCACCCGTAGCTAACACTATAACCTGCATTATATTATCATTTGCTTGGTCTTAAAGAGTCTTGTCTTGTCTCAGTCATCAGTCTAAGTAACACACGTCTGTACTGCTTAGCTGCCTTGGTCCAAGTGGGCCATGTAATAATCACATGTTTTGCTGGTTACTCTAAACTGGGAACCAGAGTTTTCTGGGCCCAGCAACTGACCAAAAGGAATGGTCTAAAACACAAAGGACAAAGTAGACTTTCACAACACTCCTCCCGGTTTTATCATTAGACCCAACCTGGGAGAATGCCTCTCAGCCCTAAATTGCGGCATCGCCAAATCAGGTTGTTGTACCATTTCGATGACTTGTGTTGTACCATGCCCTCTTAGCAGTTGCACCATTTTTGCTGCATAGCATCCCTGTCTTCGTGCAAATGCTATGAAGCATACCAATGACTTCCTAAACAAACCAAACCCATGTATTATTGAGCCAGATACTTTGTATCTTACTCGCACCATGGTTTCAGGTCTATTTAATTTACCATACGGGTTGATTATCTGGCATATCAAGTATAATGGTCAGTGTTTAACCGGCTTGTCATTTATGTACTTAATATGCCCTCTTTGCTTTAGGCTATACTGTCATCTTTGTACTCCTGTGTCAGTAGGTCCATATTGGTCTCCCCGGATGTTCAATTTCCTTCTAATTGGATCTTGTAAATCTTGCACATTCTCAGTCAATACTTCATTCTTGAAATACTAAAACTAACATCCAAAGCAGACTCAATCTGTTTATCTGGCACACACTCAACGATACTGTAGATGACAGTACTGCATCTTCGAGTCAATCAACCCCATTCATGTTTCTAAACTCCCTTTTTGTGTGACGGTTGATCTGTTTTGAAACAATTACCTGTCTCCCATTCATTAGGCAAGATTCCCGCATGAGCCAGTGTCATATCCTACCCCACTGACCCAGGTGGAATCCCCCAGATGGCCACCGGATATTGTTTCAACGTAAGCCGCTCCTTTCCTTGGGCTTACATGACATTCCCTGAATTAAAACAGGTACTCTGATGTTTTTCCCCGAACTCTCACGGGTACTACAATTCATATTAAATATTCTCTTGCCAATATGTTATCTTATCCTGGCTTTCTTTAACAATTGGTTCGTACTCAAAATTTAATGAAAAGATGCCGGTCGCATTGACATGCCCGTCGTCTTGAAGAATGCTGGCCGAACCAGATTCGAATTCATGGGTTTACTTACCGCCTAAAAAAACCTTAATACAGTTAATTACGAACATGTGGTATCTTACAAGTCAAACAAAGGAATCCGCCGTGGCCGATTGGTTAGCGTCATGGATTTGGGCCAGCACGTCCCGGATTCGATCCCAAGTCGCGGCAGTCAAAGTGGGGTGCCCTTGGCCAAGGCACATTTCCTAGCCTCTTCCTGGTTTGTTTACCGAGGAATCTTAAATAAGTGAACTGTGGTCGCGATATAACTGACATAGTGTTGAAAACGGCGTGAAACCTGATAAATAAACATTTCATACCAAGACGTGTATTAGCGAAAATGAGTAGATGTACTTACAGAGAAAATCGGCTGGATTATAATTCACCTGGCAGTGTAATCCCAGTTCAGAGAAATGGCTTTGAACATCACTGGGTCTCCCGTAGTATCCAGTCTGAATATTTGAACGTAGAGTGAAATTATATGAGAATAGTGTTTAACCCTTTCCCACATATTGACGCTTTCTGACGCCTCTGCAGCAGACAACTTTTGAAATCAATGTTACAAAAGCAGTAATTGCTCATAATGAGCAGTTCTTCCAGTTTCCTCAATTATTTCAACTTTATTCAATGATCATACTATTATTTAAAGAGATTACCTATATTTTGGACTTGATAATTTCATTGTTGTCTGAGGCTGAGTTATCGTATGTGGGAAAGGGTTAACGACGATGCAAGCTTTTTTTCTGTTTTTTTTTCAGTTATACCGCGGGGTTTCCTGACAGCACTACCGCTCTTATTTATACCGTCAAACATGAATCAATCGTATTGCTATCCCCGCAACACTAAGTGTCAAGGAAGGAAGCCATTACTATAAGTCTAAAGTATTTGATACGACCCAACCAGTGAACAAATCCAGGTGTCCCACTCTCAAGGCGGACCAACCTCTCTACCGCTACACAAAGTATACAGTCGTATTGTAAACCGGAAGTTACAAACAAAGATGGTGTTCTGAGGTGTTGAAAGTGTTCATGGCTTTTAGCCTACACATACGAACGGATTGCTTGGTTTGTGTCAATGGTGATTCCAACCGTAAAAACAGTGCTACCTGGCTGGATCATTTCCCATATACAACACATTGCAGCAGAATCACTGTTAGTTTGGCTGAACTAATACTTAATCTTTCTCCCGGAGTTATATATCCGTGGATGGTATCATGTCATTTAGGTGTTTTACGACCATTAAGGCGGCCAGGTCACCAATTATGTGTTTCCTGACTTTCTCACAACAGTACCAACACAACAGACTTTCACAGCAACTGGCTCTTTTTCCACATAAACTGTTAGCCCATTAATGGAAGACGAACGATGCTTGCCACATCTTGTTAAACGTCGTGCTGGGGTTAGAACACAACCACCGGATTGACAGCCCGTCGCTACCGACTGAGCTAGCGGGCTTAGGTTTACGTCCCTTAAGTAAGCCGCGTAAATAACCTCTTAACGAACTAGATTTAAGTACCCTTCCTTCCGTTATTAGAATAAGTCTGTCGAAGTCATGAAACATCTGACTGGACGGCTGGTGTATAGTGCTGATCACAATTATATTTTTATTAACAGCTTCCGCTTTTAGATGTTGCATTATGGACCAGGCAGTACTTGAATCAAGACCAGACGTCGGTTCCTACGGAATGAAAGAAAACCACCAATATTCAGTGATACTGCCGTTGAATTATTTATATTTGACTCATTGTTGTATAGTTTTCCAATTTTATCAAGCCGACATTACAATTGCCCATGTAGGTTGGAGATACCTGCCCCTTCCATTACATTATCGGATCAGACATAAACCAATAATGGCGGCGACCTTTGGACATGTTGTAGCAAGCACAAAGCCCAAACCGGTTTAATCATTCAAGCTCCGAAAGAGGTTTGTTCCTGAACTAGTGTATACATTCCAAACATTAAGTTGTATTTGGACCGCTTTATAGTTTATGAACATCGATGGTATATTAAATATTTGCTAAACACGTATATGCGATATAAAAAAGGGGAGACGACCAATCTTTTCTCCATTTTTGGTTCATGCCAGAGGTACTTATTGATTACAGTACGCCTTATAGCAGACTATTATCCTAAATATGAGACCAGAGTATCACGCTGGGTAACGTCCATCGCCAAAGGGTATTCGATCACTTTCGCAGCTAGCGGGATGAAAACCGGAACGCCCGGTATACATTTGCACATGCTACCCACTTGATCACGTCGGTTCCAGCTTTTAATTAGTGTAAAAACAACGCAGTTAATGTAAGTTAAGTTTCAGTGTAGAGTATTACAAGTAGCCCTGGGCCTTGTTTCCTTTTGTACGACCCATATACACGTATCTTGTTACATATCAAACGTTTAATTATAAAAAGCGTGAACATCTTCAGTCGTGTCGTTGTTACCGTAGATACGTTGGCGTACCATTATACCGATATACTTGTGAATCCGATTCAGGAGTTGGAGGTCGAAAGTCCGAATCCCAATTGCGACAGTGGTGTTCATTCTTGTCTGGCCGGTTAGTTAGCCAACAGTTAGGTAAATTACAGAACCGAAAGCCTGTCTGCCCGGTGTTTGGAAAAAGGATAGGACTCGGGAAGTAAAAATGAGCCGTTTCGCGAGAAGACCAACATTATCGCCTCTGTGTAATGTATCGACCCATATCAACCTGTGCAGTCCACGCAGACTGATCCGGGCCGACACAGCCGTCTCAGGGGGATAGAGGTATAGAGTAATGATTTCTGAAAGAGAAAATCCACAGGAGGCGAACGGTGTCTATCCGGGTAAGCCTGTGCGGCATGCTTAGGCTGATCCGTAAACAAACGCTTTATCGTTATATGAAACATACATGAATGTTAATGGGAAAACACCATATAAACAATGAATGTGAAACATACGACTAGGCAATGTCATCATCAAAAGGCATCGTCCTTTTTACAAACAAGAACGATTGATAAAGAAAGGTCTTACATCGAGAAATAACACGGCTGGATCTTTGAGAAGTTCACACGCTATACTCGCACGTTTCTTCTCTCCACCAGACAAGCCTCGACCGAACATGTCTCCAATCACTGAAAGAGATAGAGAGAAGAAAACTATATTTATCCCTTTCTTCTGCAGACGATGTTTGAAAACAGTTTTGCAAAACAAGAAGTCGCTCATGAACAGAAAACTACGTTTTCAAATATTCCCAATGGTTGCTCTTTCATTTTTAGAGATTTGACATAGTTTTTCCACGATATATTTCAAGTCGTCGGCTGCATACTTACTGTTTGTTGATAAGTGGCTTCCATGTCTAATTCGCGCATTACATAATCGACCGTAGGTTGTTATATATCACAAAAGATACACATACACATGTTTTTTGTCGAAGGCCTTTCTTCCGAATATTTCGATGACTTTGTTTGTTTTGTTTGTTTGGAGTTTAACGCCGCTTTCAACAGCTTTGGTCATATCACGGCGGTCAGTGCACCTACCCATGTTTTCCTGGCTTTCCCACACCAGTACTTGCACAACATTCTTTCGAAGCCACTGACTAATTTCGATGACAATAATGGAAGGGGCTTAAACCTGAATATTCGTTGTATCTCCTTAACGGTTAGCATTTACACAAAATGTGTTTATTTTGATTGAAAGTTAAATTAAAATTTCAGATTTAAATCGAAATGGGAATTTTTAACAAACATAATCTATCGGTTTAAAAAGTCAAAAACAATGAAGAATAGATTTTATGCTTTCTTTTAATTAAAAATATGTTTCTGTCTTCAGTTGTAAGCCTAAAGAAAATCAAACGTAAATATGTATGCAATGTTTGTACTAAAATAGCAGACGATTTGCTATTGTTGATGTTATACTAGACAACGCATATCATTTAACCTCATATCCATTTGAAGTCCTCCAATCACACACTAAATTGTTCATAATTATAGCTTTGGCAAGAACTTTAAATTGTGCAATGATCTTTAAAAAACCCATCCAGAACTTATTGTGTGCACATCCCCAAGTAACTTGAAGACTGCTCGATTAGCTGCATGGGGGAAACCAGATATACCGATTAAGATACCCTAAGAAATATATCGATACGTTTCCTTGCTTGGGAACCTGTGCTTGCATTTATCTACTATTCTAAGTATGCTCGAAATTTAGATTTGTAGAATATTCTAAATTACCAATTTGTTTAGCCAGTCAGAAATTGTATAACTTATGTAAATAATAACAACTACATCGTGTATGTACATGCATACACGTACCCGTACCCACGCGTAGGTCTTTAATCATAAAGCGTAAATAATAAGAACTACATCGTGTATGTACATGCATACACGAACCCTTACCCACGCGTAGGTCTTTAATCCTATAGCGTAAATAATAAGAACTACATCGTGTATGTACATGCATACACGTACCCGTACCCACGCGTAGGTCTTTAATCCTATAGCGTAAATAATAACAACTACATCGTGTATGTACATGCATACAAGAACCTGTACCGACACGGAGTTCTTTAATCCTATAGCGTAAATAATAACAACTACATCGTGTATGTACATGCATACAAGAACCTGTACCGACACGGAGTTCTTTAATCCTATAGCGTAAATAATAACAACTACATCGTGTATGTACATGCATACAAGAACCTGTACCGACACGGAGTTCTTTAATCCTATAGCGTAAATAATAACAACTACATCGTGTATGTACATGCATACAAGAACCTGTACCGACACGGAGTTCTTTAATCCTATAGCGTAAATAATAACAACTACATCGTGTATGTACATGCATACAAGAACCTGTACCGACACGGAGTTCTTTAATCCTATAGCGTAAATAATAACAACTACATCGTGTATGTACATGCATACAAGAACCTGTACCGACACGGAGTTCTTTAATCCTATAGCGTAAATAATAACAACTACATCGTGTATGTACATGCATACAAGAACCTGTACCGACACGGAGTTATTTAATCCTATAGCGTAAATAATAACAACTACATCGTGTATGTACATGCATACAAGAACCTGTACCGACACGGAGTTCTTTAATCCTATAGCGTAAATAATAACAACTACATCGTGTATGTACATGCATACAAGAACCTGTACCGACACGGAGTTCTTTAATCCTATAGCGTAAATAATAACAACTACATCGTGTATGTACATGCATACAAGAACCTGTACCGACACGGAGTTCTTTAATCCTATAGCGTAAATAATAACAACTACATCGTGTATGTACATGCATACAAGAACCTGTACCGACACGGAGTTCTTTAATCCTATAGCGTAAATAATAACAACTACATCGTGTATGTACATGCATACACGTACCCGTACCCACGCGTAGTTCTTTAATCCTATAGCGTAAATAATAACAACTACATCGTGTATGTACATGCATACACGTACCCGTACCCACACGGTGGTCTAGTGGTAGAGCGTCCGCCTCGGGTGCGGGATGTCGCGGGTTCGATCCCCGGCCGGGTCATATCAAATTCTTTAAAAATGGTAGCAATGGTTACCCTTCTAGGCGATCAGGGTTGCGTGGTTAGCATTACTACTAACTGGTTGGTATTAGGATAAATAGATCAGCATTAGTTGTTACTTAGCCAGGAAACGCCGTGATATAACTGAACATTTGTTGAAAGCGACGTAAAGCACCAAACAAACAATCAATCAATGTACCTGTATTTAGACATTTGTTGAGGTCCATCGCTTCAATCACAGAGTTGAGTTTGTTTGTTTTTTCTGTAGTTGACATTGACTCGGCCATTTGTATCTGTGCTGTGAACTGAAAATATGGTAAGTCAATAACAAATTCAGCCATATGAGCAGATCCACGAGAAAACCAATATTGTTGACTCTGCGTAAAATATCGAGCCGGATCAGCTTAAGCATGCCGCGCAGGCTAACCTGGACAGACACGTTTCGCTTCCTGTGGATTTTCTGTTTCATGAATAATTTTTCTATACCTCTATCCCCTTGAAACGGAATGTGTCGGCCCGGATTAGCCTCTGCTGACATCGCAGGTTGATATGGATCGATACATATACGCAGATTCGATTATGTTAGTTTTCTATTGGAACGGTGCTAAAAACCAGACAATACACGGCCGTGATAAATTCAATAAATATTTTGGCTTAATTAGCTATCAAGAGTAAATCCGCCTAATGCTAATAGCCAATGAAAAGACATCACCAAAAAGTAGGCATAAACCATTTCATCGCCAATATTGAGGGTATTTTAAGCAAAGAGAAAATTAGATAAAGGTGAGTCAGCTAGTCGGCTCAAATGCTATTAGAAATAAGGGAATATAAATCGTTTACCGGATACGATGCATTTGCTTCGGAAATATCAAAGGAAAATATCTTGACAAATAGATAACGTGTAAATTGGTTGTAGATATTAAAGAAGGAAATGGCGACTTTCCAAGGAAAGGAGAAACACTTGCAACGCGAACTCAGATTGTCCCTGGTTTTATTTTATTTTGAGTTG
>JASEVX010000008.1:30060420-30152920 GCA_031761405.1 Serripes groenlandicus | reverse complement strand
ATATAAGGATATTTTTTTATGTTTTTTATCTTAATAATGTTTTGGTCCTTTTTAACTTTGAATACAGTCACCCGAATTTGCCTTACTTACTTGCATATAAACCGTTAAGAAAACGGCATTTTCCCGCTAATTTTAACATGATCTTTAAAATGTACGTTTCCATAATTGATAGCGAAAGCTTCCGATGATTACCGAGTATTGTCGGAAGATTTTTGATGGGGCATATGTTAATTGGTTTGTCGTGTATGTATTTTGTCTACTTGTACACAGTCTATATTTTGCAACACGATTAAGACAAATTACCGATAATGTAGTTATTACATCTGTGTCATAGGTCAGCTTTCTCGATTCCGATTCCGACGATTGATAAGTACAGAAAAAAATGTCTCTGATTAATTATGTGACTTATGAGTGTTCGATTGGTAATAATAAAAATAGCAATTTCAATTATTTTCAATTTTATTAATTTGTTAAAGGGAACTCGGATATTTACCTAGTATTACAAAACAAAAACTATAAAAGATACAAGAAACGGGATTTCAATTAATGGAATTTTAAGACTGCGGATTGCAAGATGATCCGGTCAGTTCTCGGAAATTGCCAAAATGAATTAATCTTCCCTGACCTTAAACTCAAATTAAAAGACCTTAGAGTATCTACCACATTGCGCAAAATATAAAAATTCATTGAACTGATCCATTGCATGAACAAAAACAGACTGGCAATAATTAAATCAAAATATGCATTCCCCGCACCCAATAAAGAAGGCTGTGTAGGAATCTTAACTAAATATACTTCACAATAATATATATACAGTACACTGTATATGCCTAGTTATTTACCTTATTCAATTTTTATTTTTATAAGTCCCAATTTTCCGAATTATTTTCAGATTTTGCGATAACGGGACGTTAACACTTGTTACCATATATTTACGCCTTTACCCGCATCCTGCAGATAAGGCATTTGCAAACCGTCTTTTTATTGATGCATGTGCAGCAGACAACGTTTGAAAACACTGTGGCCAAAGGAGAAATTAGTCTTATTTTGAGATTTCTTTCCAAATCTATTTGATTATTATATTATAATTTTAAGAAATTTAATATTTTCGCCTTTGTGTTTTCAAAGTTGTCTGTTGCAGAGATGTTGTATACTGGAAAGTGTCAATTAATAAAAAGCACTTATATAATTGAAGTTGATGCTATAGTAAACAATTGCGAGGCATATACAAAAAATCCGGAGCCATGTTGGTGTGTTCCCGAGGTGTGTTTCCGGAACGTCGACTAGATTTAATCCCTAGCTGGTCGGTAGAGCGGATCGGGGTGGGGGGGGGGGGGGGGACCATTAGAGGTTAATAATGTGACAGGTATTGCTTTATAAATATAAATATTTTAAATTTTATTTAGGCCAAGATAAATTGATTGTGTGGTTCCGGTTTCCCCCCGACCGACCCTTATTATTCAGCCCGACCCTAAAACATTTTTTCATGTTTTTAAAAAAAAAAATTAAAAAAAAAAATTGTTACGAAAATGCGCGGGACGAAAATGATTAATACGAAAATGTTCGGGACGAAAAGAAATGGTACGAAAATAGCGGTGAATGGTTTCCGGCTTTATCGCTACGAGTAGTTTTAAGAACGTAGTTGATACAAAAAGCTACGCATGCTGTCTGGTTTATAAAACATAGTGTATTAAAACACTAAATACTACTAGCAAAGTTAGTTATTCCTTTTGCAAACCCATTGTAAAAGCTACAGAAGTACTAGTTTTTAATGAAGCAGTGCACCATCACCATGTAATTTAATATATTAAAGAATGACAAACTTGGCATTTGAATCCAACACAGAATGCAAACAGTTTTCCATTTATAACACCTTCAGAAAGTTTTTAATTTGTATATGAACAGAATTTCTATTCAATCAAACTGATAAGCATTCTTTATATATATTAACATGAATGCTACATCTTAAATAGCAAGCTTGTCAAGTGTTTTCTTTATACCGTATTATGCAGTGTTAAACAGGGAACAACAGATGTTAATATATAGTTAAAAGAAAGAACAATACCACGGTCCACCAACAGATATGAAGTACATAAAAAAAACTGAGGCCTAGTCAACATGAGGTTATACATTCAAACATATATAGTATACTAGCTAAAACATTCACCAAGCACTACTAATAGTATTACAAGTTCTAGTTGAAATATTACTTTCATGCACAACAGTTTTATCTGAGGATGAGACTGTTGTACCAGATACAGAACAAGTAGCTGTCAACTTAATCGAAGAACCATTATTTGGTGATTATAGCATGTGCACAACACAAAATGACAGATCTGTTGTTACATGTGGAATGTCAGAAGCCTAGGTTGCTATACTGCAAGTAGAAACTAACTGAAAGACAAGCAGTATCCCTTTCCATTTTATTAAGTGAGTATGAATACAGTTGTGACCCAATAACCCCACCAAGACATAATGATAACCTTCTTGGTAAGGTAGTGACACGCAGTGATTTGCAGTGTTTAACACCTATTGAAATTCCATTATATGGTAGTGGTCTTGGAAGGCAGGATCTATGTTCACACTATGGTTTAGAAGGTGGCATTGAAAATTGTGAGCACTTGTAAATCCTTGTCCTGCAGTTCACAAGATACTATTTTATGATACCTCACAATCTGACTACACTTAACAGCATCTACAATTATCACATATCCAGAGCAGATAGTTTAAGAGCTATCTTGTCAGGGTCTGCAATGTTTGACATTTGATTGTGATTCCAATATTAAAAACCAATCTTTTAAATGTGTTTGTCCAAATATTACAGTTTTAATAAATTTGTAAGAGTTAAGCCTACAAACAAATGTATGATGTGTTTTATTTGTACTTCATATTAATTATATCCATGTGCACTTTTGGTCAGAAACACTCAACCCACACTATTTAAAGCAAAACAAGAATAGTAAAATGGGCTATTTCACTGGGTATCTGAACAAAAAGCAACTCAACAAGTTTGTAATTAAGCAACTTTATTTCAGTAATTTGTTTAAAATATAACATTATCTACATTAGAATGCAGTAAAACCAGACAAAACTGGACACTGTGCGCAGGCTGAAAAAAATGTTTTGAAAAAATAAAATAATTTCCCTACCTACCTACCCTATTTTTTTTCAGCATGAAATAGGAACCACACAATCAATTTATCTAGGCCTTATGCATAAACAAGAACTATATACATGCGAAATTTAAAACATTTGAGAACACCGATTTTTTTGGCAGAATTTCCTAAGAATGCGAAATTGGAAACATTTGAGAAAAGTGTAACCTATGATTAGCCTGCACATACGTACAAGTTGATCTTTTGCTGCACTTATCGCTTTTTTATTTTTGATCTTTGTCAGCATATAAATTATAATCACACAAACACACCAAGATACAGAATCCGCATAAGCCATCAACTCAAGAACACCAGTTTCATACCTCTATTTCAGGATACATAATCTACGATCAATAGTCTGGTAGCGCTTTGCACGAGGGTGAGTTGTTCCCATGGTGTCATCCCATTCTGTCTCTGAGTTTGGTCAGCTCTTCTGTAAAAATTGTGGGAATTGGTCTAATTTCTTCTGCGCTGCGCCGAGATATCTTGCTCATGATCTGTTTGGCAACGACGTTGGAGTGGTCTACTGGGTGGTTATGGTTTAGTCTCCCGAATCCTGTCGATATGTCGTTGAATGTAGACAGGAAAGCTTGGCAACCTCATTTGACACATCACCAGAACAACTTGTCTTCTCTTCTACGTTTTACGCGATAAATGTATCCGTCAAATGTCAAGTTATGACCCCCTTTTCTGTTGATGATGTACTGAACGTTCACCTGTGCGTTTGTCATGATTGAATATGACTAAGTGAGTGTTGGATTGTTTCATCATTTAAGTTATTCGTATGTTTCTAAAGGTTTGAACTAAATTAACATCAATTAAATAACAGAACAGTTTATTTTTGTTTTAAAGAAAAAATATCAAAAGGCACAGTTTTTAATTATTTTGTTCAACAGAGACCTTGACAGTTTGAACTTAATTACTTACGACTAGAAAACAATACCTTAACGATTAAAAGAAAACAATTTAATTGTGATTATTCTGATCAATTACCGTCTATTGTTTAGATAAATTCACAGTATGAACTGAATTAAAAATGTTAAACAGTTATTGCATTTAATGCGTGCATCCTTAAAATAAAATAAATTGATTTTTAGTTTAAACATATTTAATTCTCATATATTTTTACATAGTAGGTTACATCAAGAAATATACAATGGAGAAATGGATTGGACCGAAAGCTCAGCTTATTGAAGGTCCTCTCCAATAAAGATTAATTTACAGGAAGCACGGTGAATATTTAACATGTGCAGAAAATATCAGCTTACTTAAGCTTTGTAATTTATAATACAAGAAACAGATACATAAAAGAGAGTGGGGAGAGAGAGCAAGGAAGGAGAAAGAGGAAGAAAGAGATAGATGTAAAGAGAGCAGAAATAGACAAAGGAGGGTGGTGCAAATTGATTTATGGTATGTATAGTTCTATACCCCTTTAGGTATCCCCTAATCCCGGATTAGTGAAAGGTGTTCGACGTAATTGATCAGAATAATTACAATTTAAATGCATCTTAAAATTTAATTGTTTTCTTTTAAGCGTTATGCCCCAGTCATAGTATCACGTTTTGCCGCCACGTTTAGCTACGTTTGGAAACGTGGCTACAACGTGAGCAAACGTAGAACTGCGTGGCTAAACGTGATAAAACGTGACATGTTCAAAATTTGCTCACGTTTCCCCACAACGTACAACAACGTGGCGAGAACGTGATACAGCGAAGTATAACACAGCAGAAACGTATCAAAAACGTAATAGAACGTGAACATAGCGCGTCCCGCCGATTGCAACGTTCAGTTGCGTTTGCTAAGACGTTGTGCTGCGCTATGCTACGCTGTAGCCTCGTTGCTACCACGTTCCTCGTGCAGTGTTATGCCACGCTGTGTCACGCTATTGTATGCTGTAACACGTTGTACTACGTTAAGAGCTGTATTATGCTACGTTGTTTTACGTTGTACGACGTTGTATATGTTTCTGCTATGTTGTGCTATGAGTTGGTTTATCTTCAATGCAAAACAACCCTAAAAGTCTATTAATTTAATAAAGGTATATTTTCTTGAAACAAACTTACTGTATATATTCAACGAGCAAAACTTTCTTCTCAGCGGTAGTGGATACTTCAAGTTCTTATAAATGATGACTGATGTTCGATTGATAGTTATATTATAACTAGTGAATGAACGAAAAGTGTTCTACTTAAATTGTTCTCGTAGCCATCTACGCCTTGTGTAAGCATTGCACAATATAATGTAAGATATGAACAAGAGACAGAAGTGGTATGTATGACAGGATATTTGTTGGAGTCAAATAACTGCTTGTTCGCTGGCTGCTTAAAGGACCTTCCGTGATTTATAAACGTTTGCTACATGTCTACTCTGGGACGAGTAAATACTCGCAAAGGTCATGTAATAAAATGAAATAGGAGGTAAATGAATCACAAACTTAAAACATTGGAAACACGAATTTCTTTTAAAAATATAGTCGCCAGCGACTTATAATTAGGTGACGTTTCATACTTGCAGATTCATTTTTAAGGGTGAAATGGTAATCTTTAAACAGTTATCTGAAATACGTGACAAAAATGCAAATCAGTAAAACATTGAAGTAAACAAGACAGTTAAAATACTATGAAAATCAAAATACTTTTTATTGCAGTTTTAATATATTTTAAAGCTACTTTTAATCTTTAAAGCGAAGCACATTAATACAACCTACCATTATGTGTAACGCAGTAGATTACTTAAAAGATTGAAATTGACAATAATGAAAATATAAGTGTTCATGTTATTACCCTGGATGCGTATTAATATATAAATCTGCAGTGTACGTTCCGAAGCGCGACAGACGTTTAACGACATTGTGATTTATTAAAGATCTGCTCAATAGATAGTCTTGAAATGTTGGCAAATGGTAGACGGTAAACGGGAGCCTAAACTATTCATCTTTTCGATAAAAAATCTCTCGATCGAATATTAACTCGACTAGAAATAATCTTGTAACTGTTAAAATATTTTTTGCGAAACTTTCGTCTTAATTCGCATTTAGTTATATTATGTGTCATAGCAGATGTATGTAATTTATATAAGCACACAGGTAATACTATTCCCTGCTGTCTGCCGTCAATGTTATCCGAATACCACTTCAAACGTGATGGCGATTTCTTTAACCACACTATCATTGTCGCAAATACATACGTTTTGACGTCAAATACGTTCTTATCTGAGCCAGTCCCAAAGTGCCGAATCTCCTTTTGTTCACTTTGAAGTGGGTGTCTTACAGTCAGAGTAAGAACGTCAACGTTTTTCCAGTCAAATAGATGCTCCAGCATCTACAGTACCTATTCTTAAGGTATTATTTTCTAGTCATAAGTAATTAAGTTCAAACTGTCAAGGTATCTGTTGAACAAATTAAATGCAAAACTGTGCCTTTTAATCTATTTTCTTTAAAACAAAAATAAACTGTTCTGTATCTTCATTGATTTTAATTAAGCTCAAACCGTTAGAAACATACGAATATCTTAAGAGATGAAAAAATCCATCAATCACTTAGTCATCCAAACAGATCATGAGCAAGATATCTCAGCGCTGCGCAGAAGAAGTTCGACCAATTCCCACAATTTTTACAGAAGAGCTGACCAAACTTAGATACAATGAATGGAATGAAAAAACACGACAATGCAGCAAAAGATCAACTTGCACGTATGTGCAGGGTAATCCTAGGTTACATTGTTGTCAAATGTTTTAAATTTCGCATTCTTAGGTAAATTCTGTATGTATATATTTTCTTGATCATAATTGTTGATGCATAAATAATAAACAAAAAAATCATTACTTATGCATTAAGTTTCTGACGAGTAACGATCCCTACGATTGATTAATGGATTGTTTGGTGTTTTACGCCGCTTTCAACAATGTTTCAGTTATATCACACCGTTTCCTGGGCAAGTTGCCAGTACTACTAGTCCATTGATCCTAACACCAGTCAGTCAATCGTTATGCTAACCACGCAACCCTGAGCGCAAACGAGGGCAGCAATTATCCGGGGATCGAACCCGTGACCACCCGCACCCGAGGCGGAGGCTATAGCACTACACCACCGAGGCGGAGGCTATAGCACTACACCACCGAGGCGGAGACTATAGCACTACACCGCCGAGGCGGAGGCTATAGCACTACACCACCGAGGCGGAGGCTATAACTATACATAACCGAGGCGGAGGCTATAGCACTACACCACCGAGGCGGAGGCTATAGCACTACACCACCGAGGCGGAGGCTATAGCACTACACCACCGAGGCGGAGGCTATAGCACTACACCACCGAGGCGGATGCTATAGCACTTCACCACCGAGGCGGAGGCTATAGCACTACACCACCGAGGCGGAGGCTATAACTATACACCACCGAGGCGGAGGCTATAGCACTACATCACCGAGGCGGAGGTTATAACTATACAATACCGAGGCGGAGGCTATAGCACTACACCACCGAGGCGGAGGCTATAACACTACACCACCGAGGCGGAGGCTATAGCACTACACCACCGAGGCGGAGGCTATAGCACATGACCACCGAGGCGGTCATAACGAAATAAATGTTATAAAGCCATGAAGCAGGACCACGTCCTTATTGCAAATTGTATATGTGTGAATCTATGAACTTGTTTCCTTCAATTTTAAAGATAATAATAAAGAGAAAATAAAAGAAATCATAGATAAACTGAAAAGAAAACACTGAAAAGATAAACAGACGAATGACAGGATTATAATTATACCAACATATAATGAATTGATAGTGATGAAAAACACTAAATGAAAATGATGTAAACACATTATAAATACTACTATTGGGAACAGTCTCAGTATAAAATCAAGGACTAGATCTATATTAACATTTTCCCTGATTAAAAACAACTTGCTAAAATCGAGCAAATTCTCTTTTTCTCGCGCCGTTTTCAACGAACAGTATTCATCCAACTTATCAGATGTGTTTAAAGCAGACAACCCAAACACAATCATATTAGCACATTATGTTAACAGAGAAATTTGGATAGGTTACGAAAGCATACAGAAGAACTCTAGATCAGGGGAGTTTTTCATGTTCTCACTGAGACAATTCTTTTGAGTACACACAACAAAGGGGTTACGTTAAGTAAAAGCCGAGCTATTGTTTGGGAAAAGACCAGTTTACTCCCGCTTATCTAGTCCGCCTCTGATACACATATCAAATTTACAGCATATGTAAGTACTGAAATTACATATATAAAGTCGCGAAAGGCACACAAAAGTAATTTGATAAATATGGGATTGTTATTCGTTATTTATATATGTGTGTGTATTGCAACAGAAGAATGATAAAAAGCCATATACAAAATACCATATGAAAATGATTAAACAATTCGAGGTAAGACCATGGACACAACTTATATAAAAGAATATTGCATGGATTTTATTATAAAACGATTTAAAAATGTTATAAACACAATAGTGACTTGCTCGTTAAGGAGCGTTTTTCATGCTCTTATTTGACCTCCAAAACCTATGTTGTAAGTACTCAAAAGAATCGTCTCAGTGAGATGATTCTTATGAGTACCCTCAGCATAGGTTTTAATGAGTGCTAAGAGAGATATCATGGAAGAAAGACCCGTTTTATCTTCCTTATCTATTCCTCTGAATTATAGTTAAACAAATCCATGAAGAAAATAGTGAACAGATTTAGGGTGTTGTACTTACGGTAGTTACGTCAATTCAGAAAGTGCTCTCTAATACTGACAACCAATCGAGCGTTTGATTTTAAAAAGCATCATAGGCATTTTGTAACTTCTCCTCGGTTTTAAAGAAAAGGTTTGTCGCTCGAATTTGATAGGTTGATTCTGTAAAGTCACGTGATAAATGTGATCCTATCCTTGTATTTAGTTAACAAAACAAAGACTGTCACGTAAAATTTTCTATCAATAACAAATCTTGAAAATAAATCTTTGAGAGTGATATTTGTGATGTAACGATTTCGTACTATTATCGACAATTCTTTAAATACAAAAAAATAACTATCTTAGTTTTTATAACGACCATAACGTTTTCACACATACACAAAATAAGCAGCAGACAACTTTGAAAATGTCTAGTCAAAACATGGAAAATTTCTTGAAATAATAAACAAATTATTGAATAGTGTTGAAAATATTGTGGAAAGAGGAGACATGGTTCAGTATGAGCTATTTCTCCTTTCAACACTGTTTTCAAAAGTCGTCTGCTGCAAATGCGTCACAATACGTCTGCATGTGGGAATTGTTTTAATTTAAGCTAGAACTTAAACTGTATTTACAAATTCCTACTTGTAGACTTATTCTTACGCATCTGCAGCAGCTTCATTTTAAAATCATTCTGACAAAAGAAGAAATTGCTTAACACGAGCAATTTCACCTTTCGCCACAATTTGTTTCAACTTTTTCGAGTAATAATACTTTTATTACTAGAAATTTTCCATGCTTTTGCATGATTGTTGTCAAAATCGTCTATCTGTCTGTTGAAACATATTAAACAACAATAATTGCGAAAATTACCAAAAGCCCTTTTCCACTTGCAGACGCATTTCGAAGCATCTGCAGCATGCGAATTATTCACGATGTTTTAAACTCTTTTCAATAACGAAATATTCTAAATATGGAGAATATTTATATTTATGCATAGATGATTTCAAATTCTATCTGCTACAGGTGTAACCCCCTCGGTACTGTAGTGATGGCTCTTCCGCCTTGTGTTCGGGACGTCGCGGGTTCGATCCCCAGCCGGGGCTTCCCCTACTCTGCTATCAGGGTTGTGGGATAAACATTACGACTGAATGGCTGACTGACTGATGTGAGTGATCCAGTCCAACTACTTTCCAAGTCCATAAATACATTACTTTATGCTGATGATGTCATTCTACTATCTTCATCAGAAAATGAACTTCAAAATTGTGTAAATAAATTGGAATCTTTCTCAAATGACTGGGAAATGACAGTAAACTTAAAGAAAAGTAAAGTTCTTATTTTTAACAAAGCTTGCAGAAAAAAAGACATAAAGATTAAATATGGAAATGAATTAATTGAATGTGTACATCAATATAAATATCTAGGTATACATTTCACAGCCTCTGGTAGTTTTTCTATAGCTAAACAGGAGTTATACAACAAGGGAGTTAAAGCTTTCTTTAAGCTAAGAAATATCTTTACTCATACCTCTCCAAATGCAAAAACATTAGTGCATTTTTAATCATACCATTAAACCTGTATTATTGTATGGGTCAGAAATTTGGGGATTCTTCTCTCCAAGTAAACAAATTATTATAGAAAAATATATTTCTAAAGAAATTGGTTCCATGGTTCTTGAGAAATTGCACACAAAATTGTGCAAATATACTCTAGGAGTGAGAAGTAAGTCATCAAATGATGCATGTAGAGGTGAGCTTGGCAGTTTTCCAATTATCTATTCAGTTTTATTAAATATGGTAAAATACTGGTGCCACATAGCAAAAGAGGTAAACCAAAACACCTCTATAATATATGAAGCATTTAGTTTATCAAAACAAATGACCTCATTAAATAAAGTCTCTTGGCATGGATGCATAAGAGAAATTTTGAAACATTTGAAGTTAGAACACCTTTTTGAAAACTATGAAAACTTTTAACCAAATTATATAATTAAACAAGTAAAATCAAACTTAACATCCAAATTTATCAATATTTGGAAGTCAAAAATGTCCAATGATGAGAGAAAAAATAATGGTGGAAATAAGTTAAGAACATACAGAAATTTTAAATCAAATTTTGAATTAGGATATTTATTGTTTGGAAATCGAGAACAAAAACAGCTACCATCAAAATTTCGAATCAGTGATCATATACTGGAGATTGAAACAGGAAGATATACTGGAATAGAGGCACAAAAACGTACATGTAAATTATGCCATAATTCAATAGAAGATGAAGTCCATTTTCTATTGAAATGTTCATACTACAAAGAACAACGTGAATTATATCTAGATAAGATTAAAAAGAAATATAAGAATTATAACTCATTAAATGATGAAAATAAATTTATCTGGCTAATGATATCAGAGGATAAGTTTGTCATTGAGATCCTACAACAATTATTAATACTCTTATTTAAGAAAAGAAAGGATTTACATGAAGAAATGAAAAACAGTTAAACTGGTAAAATGTTGTCTGGATCGCGGTGTGTCTGTTGGGATGCATAAATGTTAAGATCCACTATTTTTGTGTCATTTATATGTCATTTATATGTTTATAAATACTCTTATGACATGTATTTTCTTTTTTCATTTTGTTGCATTCATAATCAAAACTAATCATTGACAATCGATATTATATTGTGTTATAAGTAGTTATTATTATTATTTTGTATACATTGTAATTGATTATTCTGCTCAGAAATGGGCGCCATGATTGGCTAATAAAAATATCTTATCTTATCTTATCTTATTAGTATACCAAGACTGTATAAATACATCAATAGCTCTTTTCTTAAATTCTAAATGAAAAAGTTTCAGGTTTGATTCTGTTTGGTTATTCCATATATATTAAAACCCATAAGTATCTAGTAGAGATTTAACATTACTTGCCCAATTATTTACTCCTCTCTGAGAACCTTTTTTTAATTCGTTGTATAAGAACTTTACAATAACATTATTGGTATTAACAACCTTACACCAATATTTAATTATACGCACATACCTATTCACATACAGACGATATCTCCCTAATTCCCCACATATATACCCATATTACATGTAGATGATTTTACTTTTAGTAGCACTTTGCAAAATGTCAGATGGATACGTTCAATGGTTTTTGATTTATTTACCAAAGCCCCATACTTCACATGCATAATTTAGGGTCGAGCCAACGAATGCATCAAATAACTGGCAGATGGTTTTAGGCTTCAACATAAAATCACGTGTATTTGCTAACAGGGTGTATAGAGATTTCAATCCTTTACCAGCTAATGTTTTCTGATTCAGTGAAAAATTACCCGTTAAACACAGTCACCAAATAATTAAAATTATCGACAGTATTCAATGGCATATCATCGTAGGCCCACTTTTCAGTATTCAGTGAAGGCCCCCTCTAAAAAACGATTATCTTACTTTTCTCAGGGTTAACCTGTAAACCCCATTTTCAATAGATCCAAACTATGTTGCAAATCAGCTGGTGACTTACCAAAGATGACCATATCGTCCGCAAACAACATCAATATAAGGGACAAATCTTCAAGGGATAAACCACTGTGAATTCCATCTAATAACGATAACTCTAAGTCCTCTAAATAAAGTGAAAATAATATCGGGGAAATTACCTCCCCTAGTTTCAAACCCACCGAACATTCAAATAATTGGGAATACGATCTACAACCCCTGACACGTGATTTAACCTTTGAATACATGTCACGTATAATTCGTAATAGTTTACTTGAAATACCTAACTGGTACATTTTAAACCACAACCCTTTTCGATATATGCTATCAAAGGCCTTAGAAAAAGCAATACAGGCAAACGCTATTCTACCATTGTCAGATAGTAATTTACTTATAACAGAGTTTAAAACAAAAATAGCATCGATAGTTGAACACCCTTTTATAAACCCAAACTGAGCATCACTTATAATATCATTATTTGCAACCCACTCCGTTATCCTTTTGTTTAGAACCCCTGTAAATATTTCAGAAAAGCAACTTACTAATGTAATGGCCCTATAGTTGTCAACATTGCATGGGTCATTTTTTCTTTAAATAAGGGAACAATAATACCCTCCATCCAGCTCTCAGGAAATAATCCACTATTCAAAATACCATTAAAAATATCGACTATATGTGACAAAAATATATCACTTGATTCGATAAAATATTCATTCAATAAATGATCGCCTGCAAATGACTTGTTTCTTTTCAATGATCGTATAACAGACACCACTTCCGTAAATGAGATCGGTTTGTCGAGTTCTTCAAAAATACAGTCGTTCTCGTTAAAATCATGAGTAATGCAAAACTGATCAGCATTATTATTCAAAGCAGTAGGCAAATTAATATTTAAATTTGAAAAATACTCGTGAAATTCCTATATAGTAATACCGTTATCATTTGTTGATTTATTTTTATGTGAAAAAAGCTTCCAAAATGCTTTAGGCTGAGAATGCCGCAAGCTCTCAATATTTTTAAATTTTCTATTTTCAAAACTGCGTTTCTTGAGTTTAATCAAATTTTTATAAGTAGCTTTACGTGAAAATATTTCAATTCTATTAACATCGATTATAAACATATTGAATCTATTAACGGCATCTAAATAAATATTTTTAGCATTTAAACACTCACTATCGAACCATTCGGCCTTTTTACATAAGGCACTAGTGTAAATGTCTGTAAACGTAGATATACAATTATTAACATCATTTCTATTATTAAAGTTAACATTTTCCGTAACTGCATTAAATGCCGATAGTTTGGAAATTAGACCACGTCTAAAATTGTCACGTAGGTCAGCATTCCCTTTAATATCAGTATATACGTACTGATCATGAGTGTTGCTATCAACAATATTACATACAATAGAAAATACTACGGGCGCATGATCAGACCATTCACAGAACGGCTCAATACTAAACCTGTTTATAGTACTGTAATCACAATCCCGCAATAGTAAATAATCGATAATACTAGACCCCAAGTATAGTTACCAACACCATGATCAGAGCCTAATCTGCCGTTAGCTATGCGTAATGAATTCGCTTTACATAAGTCTAATAGTTTAATACCATGAGGATTGCATACAGTATCCATAGATACTCTATCACACGGTACGTCTGGACAATATGAATCGTCATCAATAAAATGTATTGAACTATCATAAACAATGTAATCCTTCCTATCACCGTTGCCGACACGTGCGTTGCAGTCACCGGTAATCAAAACAGTACCACGTGACTCAAACGCATATATATCGTTTTGTAATAAAGTAAACAGATCATCGTTAATAAAATTGTATGCTGGTGAATTCTCTACCCACAAATATACACCTGCCAGAAAAATATCATTATCTATTCTAAAGAACGATTTGTCCAAATGCAGCCATATGATTGTATCGTGATGATTCTTCACAATTTTAATACCTTTATTAAATACTGTTTTTTATATAAATCACAATGCCCCCGCTACAACGCCGTGCTCTTCTATTCTGAAACTTTCTGAAAAGGTTATAGCATTTATATCCCTTAATGTCAAATTTCGATCTACTGTTCCCCCATGTTTTGTATAAGAAAATTATATCATGCTTATACAGTTTATCAATAAATTCCTGATCCTCTAACAGTGATCGGGTAAGTCCATGTATGTTCCATGACAGAACAGATAGTGCAGCCTCCAAACACCCCTACCCCCGATTGTTACGCACTGGAGCGCCATCTACATACAGAGTATCGTAGCTTAACCACGCAGACCTTCCCTTGCGTTTAGCCGTCTTGAGCCTAGGTAACAGTGCCTTCCTGCGTTCAGCAATCTCACGAGGGAACTGCTCATGGACGAACGAAAACATTGGTGCCTTCGAGTACCCTTTTCTGTCTGTTGACCGTTTCCCTATCCTTAAACAGGGTGAACTTGGCGATAATTTTGCGGGAAATATGACCAGCATAAGGACGTTGGCCCATACGGTGAACACGTTCACATTGAATCCTGTCTACAATGTCTTGAGCAAGTTTCAATTTGTCAACAATGAACTGCCTTAATATGCGCTCAGTTTGTACGGGAGTCCTCGTGTTGTTCCTCTGTTATGTTGGCAAATACAAGATTGTTCCGCATGCTTTGTGATTGTACATACAATAAATCGTCCTTTAATTTGACCCTTTCCTTGTTATCATGCACAAAACTCCAAAGCTTATATAGATCGATTTCAAGCTTGCTAACCCTTTTTTCAACTTATTCCAGGGTATTTAAACGTTTGTCCACATTGGTCAGTTTTTCATCGATACGTTTCAAATAACTCATAATGTCTGACAACACGGGGTTAGCCTGGTCCTGTAAATCGGCTATGTTTCCATCTGCCATTTTGTTCACGTGAGTGCTATCAGAACTCCTAATTTCAAAATGTTCATATACAGAATTGTTTATTTCCGATAAAGACTCATCGAACAAAACAGAGTTAGTCAACTTTTGAAAACATTGTGACAAAGGGGAAAATGTTTATAATGAGCAAGTTCTCATTTTTCCACAATGTTTCTAAATCTTTTAAATAATCAACGTTTCCTTTATATATATTTTCAAGAATGTTACCTTTATTTTTTCAAATTTGTCAAATGTGAATATTTGTCAAATGTGGCAAAGGGTTGAGAGGTATCTGCTTTATAATATTTAATTACTAAAAAAGTATATATGGACAAATATATTTATCAATTTTATACAAAAAAATGAACAAACAAATTGATGGAAAGGAATGAGAAATTCTCCAACTTAAGGTGGAATCATACCTTTGAAATAACGTTGTTTTTAACGTCAAAACGTATGTTATTGCGACAAAGATAGTGTGTCTAATGAAACCGCCATCATTTTCTCGTTTGAAGTGGTATTTGGATAAAATAGACGGCAGACAGTAGGGAATAGAGTTTTATGCGTGCTGATTTCAATTCCATACATCTGCCATGACAAATAAGATAACTAAATGCGAATTAAAAGGAAAGTTCCACCCAAACATATTATCAGTAATAAGATTATTTCTGATTTAATAAAAATTCGCCCGAGAGATTTTTATTTAAAAGATAAATAATTTAGGACATTTGTTCATCTACTATTTGCCGAAATTTCAAGAACAAAGTTTCAAAGTTGTTTTGTTACTCTCGGTACATTTTAACAATGTAATATGAGGTAATACTAACAATATATATACCTATTGTAGTATAGGAAAAGACCAGACTATGAGGTTTTAAATCAAAGTAGTATATGAAATTCAAGAAGGAAAAAGAAAAGTACAACACAAATACACAAAAAAAGAAAAGAAAAACGACATAAAAAAATACAAAGATGCACCAATTCCTGAGGTTAGTACATACATATAATAAGCCAGGTGGCACGTTAGTTCTTCGAAGACAAATTTATTTTGATGAAGTTACAGGTTTTTGTTATTTTGTTCTGGTTATTTTCATTCATTATGCTTTTATAGGTAATTGCATTCGGGGTTTTGAAACTCAAGAATTTATTTCTCTCTGCTAAGAGATGCGTACAGTTAAATAGATAATGAAATTCATCTACAATTTCCTGTAGATTATATTTATTACATAGTCTATCGTTACGGTCTAAACCGCTCCATCTTTCACTTTCGATTGGTAAATAGTGATTACTCATACGTTGTGTATGGAAATTCATGAAATGTTGTAATAAATGCGGAGGTATGATATCAAAATACTTTTCTAGACAGTGTTCAGTCTTGTACATTCGGAAATTCTACACTTAGAAATACAGTTCACACCACTATGCCATGTTTGGACGTATTGACAACTGTAAGAAAAATCTATCTTGGTTAATAACACAAATTTATTATCAATGTTAGACTGGTCATACCATATATAACTTAATCCACACTCATCGAGAATTGACTTTACATTACTGAGCCATTTAAAGTCATAATAACTATTAATATAATCTTTTAAAACCAGTCTGTATAGCTTTGCAGAGAGCTTTGTAGTATTACATAGAACATTGTGCCAATAGCCAATTATCCTTTTGTTGACGCTTATAGATATAGGATGTCGTCCTAAATCACCGTGTAACATGAAATGAGGTGTGCTTTTTCTGACATGTAAAATATGTTTCAAGAAGTCTGTATGCACTTTCTCTAAAATTGAAAGATCACCAAAACCCCATATTTCACACCCATAAGTCAATATAGGTAAAATTGTAGAATCAAATAATTTTAGCTGACATTCAATTGTTAGGTCTAAAATCCTGATTTTCCTATATGATCCAAAAAGTGCTTTCCGTGCTTGTTCAGCAGCATGTTTTTTGGCGATAGCAAAATGTCTATTCTTAGTAAAAATTACTCCTAAAAATTTAAATTCGTCAACTGTCTCAACCTTGTTGTTCTTCACTGATATGTTTCTTTTTCTACCTTTCCTATCGCCAAAGACTAAGACTTTTGTTTTATTGTAATTGATATCTAACTTTCATTTGTAACAATATTCAGCGAAAGTGTTCAATAGAGAAACAAACTGTTCTTCCGTATTCGCAAAAATGACAGCATCATCAGCTGATAATAATGACGAGCTTCAAGAAAATTTCTAGTGTGGGGTCAGTAATATTGAGACTTATGTCGTTTTGGGCTATCAGGTAGTTTTCGATGTCATTTAGAAAATTGTAAACAAAATAGGTGATACATTTTCACCTTGTCTGACACCATTTCAGCAAGGAAAGAAGTTCGACTGTATGCCATCTATCGATACAAATGACTTTATACCATTGTACATATTTTTAAGTATATCAAGAATTTGCCATTTACTTGATATTTAAGAATTTTCGACCTTAAACCAACTCGCCAGACGGAATCAAATGCTTTTGTAAAATCAACAAATGCACAAAAAACCTTTTTATGTTTATGTTTATAGTATTCAGACAGTAGGTGAAGAACTAAAGTGTTATCCAGAGTTGAATGATTTTGTTTCTGAAACCAGCCTGGTTTTGATTGATCAAGTTATTCAATTCGAGAAACTTTGATAATCTATCATTAAGGATTGCAGTTACTACTTTTCCTAAACAGCTTAGTATAGTCATGGGTCTGTAATTTTCTGGATGGGTTTTATCACCTTTGTTCTTGAATATCGGCACAATATTTCCAATTAACCAAGAATTTGGCAAAATTCCAGAGTCTAATATTTTGTTGAACAGTTTTGAACGTCGCATGATGATTTAATGTATTCATTAGATTTACTATCTAAACCACTTGCCTTACCATTCTTTTAACGAACGAATTGTTTTCAGAATTTCATCTTCAAATCAAGCTGGTTCCCGAGATAACGACAACATTTTTTTTTGTTTACAGTAAAGGCTATTTGCTTTATAGGCTGGGACGACTTATACGTATTAGTCGTCCCAGCTTTAGGTAAGAATTTTTATCTCTCTCGTTTTCGTAACATACATTAACACAGACAATTTCCTTTTGGCATTCTTGTAGGTAAAGATATAACATCTAGCTGTATTGTAAATCTGAATGTTTTGCATTCATTGACGGATGTTCCTGGCTGTCTGATCTAAGCTGCTTTTCGTGGTAAATTCGTTTCACTCTCAATGCTTCGAAGAACTGCTAAAGTTGGTTGAACATACACCCTGTGACCCAAATCAGAGACATGTATTTATGTCTCTGCCCAAATACACCAAAACAGAGTTGAATCACAGGGACTGCTCCTGTACAGTTAGTATGTGAGTTCCGAATCAGAACATTGTTTTTTTTTAGAAAATCTGCATAGCAACAATGTTTAAAAATACATATACCTGATATATTTAGAAAATTCAATCAATTTCGATTGAAAATCGATTTCTCCTTTTCAAAATCGATGTTGTTTTCCTCTGAAATCATGCAGTCGTAAAATTACCCTCGCGATATTTAACAGATGCACCGTTTATCCAAAAACGTGGTCTGCAATTCAAAGACAATTACAAAATGTATCTACACAATAAAAATCGGTAAAACTGGTATGAATGTGTTCATCTAATCTTACCAATATTTTGAAAACGATTTTGTGGAGATGGAGATCATCCTGTATTATACATGTTAGTTTTGGACCAGTTTTTGATGCGTAACATATCAAAATTGGTGTGACGTGCACAATGAACTGAAGGAAATTGTATCTTTTACAATATTTAAATGAAAAAATGAAAGTTTATCAGAAAATCATCTCCATCAAATCCTGGACAAGTTATAGACTGGTTCCTGTTAAGTGAAACACTAGGTTTCAATGCCAATTTGAAGGAACATATTGAAAACACTCTGGATGCCTTATTTTAAACTTAAGCATGTTGAAATGTTTTCAGAATAACTGTTTTGATGATATCTAGGCTAAGTTTAAATATATTCGGTCATAAACTAGGTCACTCCACCAAATTGAAGGAAAATCTTGTTAGTCTAGAAACCACACTTTGCCTTCAGCAGCTTGAAGCTTTGTCAGAATGTTTGTCTTGACACTTTCTAGACCTAGAAAGAATAAGGGTCATGGTGGGTCAAAAGCTAGGTCACTAGACCAAATTGAAGGAACATTTTGTTAACACTCAGACATTTTGAATGCTGCATTTTTAGCTCACCTATCACGTAGTGAAAAGGTAAGCTTTTGTGATCGCCCTTTGTCCGTTGTCCGTCGTCTGTCGTCCGTCCACAATTTCTTGTGAACACGATACAATCTACATTTATGATCTGATGTTTACAAAACCTATTAAGTAGCTAGATATACATGAGATCTCCATCCATGCATGACGGGATTATGGCCCTTTACAATTTGCAAAATTGCTATAATTGACCTTGTGAACAAGGTCAAGTCATCATTTATTATCCGATGTTTACCAAACGTATACCGTAGCTAGATATATATGAAAGCTCAGTTCCTTTGAAAACCAGCCAGATCCGTTCATGCATGACGGGATTATGGCCCTTTAATATGGGCAAAATTGCTATAATTGATCTTGTGAACATGATAATAACATCATTTATTATCCGATGTTTACCAAACTTATACAGTAGCTAGATATACATGAAAGCTTGGTTCCTTTCAAAAACCTTGTGAACACAATACTAATTTCATTTATTATTCGATGTTTACCAAACTTATACAGTAGCTAGATATACATGGAAGCTCGGTTCCTTTTGAAAACAAGCCAGATCCGTCATGCATGACTGAAATCTGGCCCTTTAAAATTGGCAAAATTGTTATAACTGACCTTGTAAACACGATAAAGTCATCATTTATTATCTGATGTTTAACAAACTTATACAGTAGCTAGATATACATGAGATCTCGGTTCCTTTTGAACAATCTGAAAACTTTGTGAACACCTTAAAAAATTCATTTATTTATCACATGTCCTTTACATTGGCAATATTGACACATTGTCGAAAACTATGGCCGCCAGGGGGCGGGGCTTATATGGCAAAAGTAAAAAAAAAAAATCAGGTGCGCGATATAGGGCCATCATGGCCCTCTTGTTAATTTTAACATGTTGAAAGTTTGTCAGAATTGGTGTTTTGGTGAAATCTAGACTAAAATATAGGTCATGTTGGATAAAAACAACAATGAGGTCCAAAGAAAAACATTTGAGAAAAATCTTGTAAACAGGCTTGACCTCAAGGTTTGATTCAGCATCTTGAAACTTTGTCAGAATGTTCGCCTGATGATTATTTATATCTAGGCCAAGTTCAAATATTGGTCAAGTCGGGTCAAACATAAGGTCACTAGACCAAATTAAAGGACAATCTTGTTAACACCCTGACAGCTGTTCTTTTAATGTTAGCATGTTGAAACTTAGGCAGAAAGGATGTTTTGAACATTGCTTTTGACCCAGAAACTATGTCACTAAGCCTAATTGAAGGGTAAACTTGCTTTCACTATTGTTATTTTTACCTTTCCGTATTGCGTATGTTCATGTGATGAATTGAATGTTAAAAGTGTTGAAGATTTGACTTTGCACCAAAAGATAAAGTAGGAATAGTGTACAACAACGGTCTCAGTTCCGACAGCTTGAAACAAATTCCTTTATCATAGTAGTCAAATACCTACAGGTTAGACCCATTATAGACGCTGTGCTCGTGATGAGGCTTTGCCGTTTTTTATATTATCACCTTTATTATCTTTATATATATTTTTACTATGATGGTAATGTTTTCTAACTCTTTTACAGTCAGAGTTGAACCATTTTCATTGTACATATTTTTTCTCGTATTTGGTTTGAGTTTTACACGTGCCAAAAGTAGATGTGGCAGATTCAATCAGAACATTTTCAATATCATTTACAATATCATTTATAAATGCATCACTTGTTTTAGAGCCTGTCTCGATTTGATTGATAATGTTATTAACTTTGGTAAGGTTTATGTTGGTTACAAAGGTTTCAGATTTTTCGGGAGACCATTTCCTTAGTTCAACCTTACAGGATATGGAATCGTCGTTTTGCACACTGCAACATAGATTCAGTCTGAATTCTATTGGGACATGAACATCAGAAAAAACGGGTTGAAATTAGCTACTCCGAAGTTTGAAAACAATTTCAAAGCACCCGAAGATGCAATAACAATTACAGAGACATTTTTTCAAGTACATTGACCATACTACTTATCGCTAAAAGCTCTACCATTTGTAATGATTACTTCATTACATTTGCAAAAATCAACGAGAACTCTGTCAAAGGAGTTAGTTAGCATACGAATCTTTAGAGCATCGATAGTTTGACATTGTTTTGTTCCTTAGTTCATCACGGTATACATCAGTTTCAAAGATCTCATTGGTAGCCGTATCAACACAATCAAATCTATTTGACTCTACTACAATAATATCCTATAAAGTGGCCGTTCTTGCATTGAAATCGCCCATCAAGAAAGATGACTTGTTTGTTGTTATTGTTAAATTCTTCTAATTCGGCATAAAACATATAACGTTTTGTCTTAGACATGAATTTGGTATTTTCAGGTGGAATATATACTAAACCAAAAATATCATCTTCATCAGTGGTCAAGACAAAGAAAACCACATTAAATATTCACTTTCACTTTCTATATATTTGAAATATCTATATATTTCATTTTTAATGAAAACTGCCAACCCCCCTGACTTTTTAATTGTTTTTTGTCCACGGTTCTTAAGTATACAATGGAATTGTTTTACTGTAATTATATCCAAGTCATCAAGATGCGTTTCACTACAACCCAAGATATCAAACATTGATACGTAATTGACAAATTCAGATTGAGTTTGCCCTTTAGGCCACATACATTTAAGCATGAGACAGATAAACATTATGATACATGCTGACCAGAAGTGCCGCCATGGCATACCTATAACCGTGTCGAATTTGATGCTTGGGCATCGCTAGAGCTGTCAGGACCCCAAATCTGTTCATTTATGAGTTGGCCAAAGCGATCAACAATCTCGCCATGGTAGTCAACTCGGTACTCCTTCCCATTGATATAGAGCCTATCCATGACCAACACTGCGTGCTTCATGTTCGACCTGGCCTTCCGTAATACTGGATACAGTTTCAATTTCATCTGGAAACTGTTCACTTATACCGAACATTTTCCCGTTTAATAGATGGCCTGATTTACGAACTATCTCTCTATCTTTAAAATAGGTAAACTTTGCAATTATTTGAGATGGATCGTCATTGCAGGACTTTTACTTTGGTTGTTAAACATATATCGAGCCGATTTTTAATAAATCACAATGCTGTTAAACGTCTGTCGCGCTTCAGAACGTACACTGCAGACTTATAGATACATGTTTTCATTATAATCATCAATTTCAATCTTTTAATTAAGCTACCCCCTTATAAATAATGGTAGGTTGTATTTATTTGCTTCTCTTTAAAGATTCAAAGTAGCTACGATATTGCAATTTATATAGTAAATACATTAACAAAAAAGAATACTTGCATTTTTACTAGATAGCGAGAATGATATTTTCAACAATATCGATGTGTCCTATAGTGTATCAGTAACGCAACATATAAAACTTTCGTGAATTAATGAGTAGTGACGGGTTGATACTTATTCGTGCGAAGAAAACTGCATTACAGGTATACAACAGTTACACAGCAAAATAGATGTGTCAGCATATGCATGTACGAGGGGGGATACATAAGTAATAGGAATTTAGTTATATGCTCGCCAAATAGTTAACTCTGAAAGGCGAGGGTAAATAAAAACAAAGAATTAATAATTATAACTTCGACACAAATCAAACTTGTAGAAAATAATCATTTCTCTTTCATACAATACAACTATTTGAATAATCGGTTGACAAATAACATTTCTGGGATATTATGAAAATTGTGAGTACAATGAGGGCAGGCCACGGTAGTAACGTCACTTTGACTTCGCCGTTTGGAGGGAAACGAGTAGGTTTGAAAATGTGAATAAATATTTAAACAACAGTTATATCAACTCATTTGTTGTATCAACTTTCCCAGAAGCCATTGCTTAAAGACATTACAAATGAAAATTATTATAGGGGAAACGACACTCAAATTGTTCCTTTCAACGTCAGAACTTGCTCCTAAAAAAGCAAGTGACATTCGTTTCCCTCTGATTTCACAAAAGTGCATTTATCACATGATGCTTGTATCTGATTTGATATACCCATATACATGTATTCCACTGAATGTAATATAACATGACCGCGAAAACCCGATTTTATTTTTGTGTTTCGTCATGTGATAAAAGGAATCTGACATTCGTTGTCATTTCATAAAGTTTTATTAAACTCGCCAAAGGCTCGCTTAATAACAAATTTCTTGAACTCGTTTAATAAAACTTTATTTGAAATTATATCTTTTGTCAATAACGGGAATAAACATTTCAAATGACATTTTTGATGTTTGTCTATGTTGTGATATCATTTTACTAATTGTTCATTTGACGTCTTTTTTACGTGACGTTCTTGCACGTCGCTAAACAACTTTACTATTTTGATGGTTATTTTTAACTTTTGTTATTAGAACAACATAAAAACAAATTAATGTCATGCGCATTGTCGGTGTCTTCTGTTTGTGTATATTTGAAATATACGCAGCTTTAACTGGTTCTTTCTTGTAAATTTACGCTGTGGCCCGCATATGCCTCAACTCGTTTATATGACATCGATTTATAACTAAACTAATGACAATATTAGAACTATTAATTCGCCATAAGGTAGAGCAAAAACAAATATACATATGGTATGAATTTCCGAAATATGAATTAACTAATACAAGAATTACTAAGAAAGTCCTATTTCTTTTGGATCACTCCTCGTATATGTATATAATATATATACACAGATTTCCAAGTATGATTATCCTGTATCCTGTATTATGTCTATTTATAAATATACTGTATAATTTGAAATAAAATAGCTATTAGGGTAGACATAAATTGAAATATCCATTTTTTGTAGAGAGTAGATTTATTTCATGATACCATACAATTGATGATTATTGTGGAAAAAAAGGTTGTCAATTTGAAACTGCGTTTCAGCTAAAATATTGCAATTTGCGTTCCGACGAGAGTCATCGGTAAAACGGCACTCTGATTTACTAAAGATCGACTCCACAGATGTTCTTGAAATTCTGATAACTTGTAGTAGAAAGGGTGATCGTATTGATATGTACTTCTTAAAATAATCTCTCGTGTAAATTGTTAGTAAATTAAAAATTATGTAATTACTGTGAAAATATTCAAGCGAAATTTTCATTAAAATTCAAGTATTGTTATCTGAATAGTCATGGTAGATACATGTAGTTTATATCATTACACAGGTAACTTTATTCTTTATAATTCGGTGTTATTGGTGTTTGAAAACCAATTCAAACAAGACAGTAGTAGCGAATTTCTTTAACCACGCTGTTATTGTCACGAAAACATACGTTTTGACTTCGAAAACGACGTTATTTCAAAGGTATCATTCCACCTAAAACTATTTAAGAAATGAGAAAACAAACCCTTTCTTAAAAACGAACTCTCCTCATCGTGATCATATAACTGTTTTTTGACGTCAACCTAATGGGGCTACAGTTCTAGTTTTTCGTTAAAAGATACTTATATGACTATATTATATGTAGACGGATATTGAAGACCCGGGTGAAGCTGTGTGGATGTACAGTCTCGTCTGGGACTTTATTGTACGCAGGTAAAATAAGACTCCAATTCGCTTGACGCGACGCAGGTGTAATAAGGCCCCAACTCGCTTGACGCGACGCAGGTGAAATAAGGCCCCAACTCGCTTGACGCGACGCAGATGCAATAAGGCCCCAACTCGCTTGACGCGACGCAGATGCAATAAGGCCCCAACTCGCTTGACGCGACGCAGGTGCACGTTCATACAATTTCAAATATCGTCAAAACATAAGTCCTTATCTTGCTTAACCCTTTCTCACAAAACCAATCTACGACAGGCCACTTCGAAACTGTATCACCACAAATAAGGAGCATTGCTATAGAGCAAAAATTATAAATTCAACAGATTTGAAATATTGTAGCAAAAGTAGAAATTTCTCACAACCACCAATGTCTCCTTTTGAAACAAAGTTAACATTGGACGTTTTCTGCAGATACGTCAAAATGCGTTTTCAAGTGGAAAAGTTTACATCTTAAACATGATGTCATCAAAATGCCTTTTTGAAATGTATCCTCTGTTTGCCCTTATCCTGGTGTACGTGACTTAAACGTGTTCTGTAATGCACGACTGTAACCATTTCCCACTTGAGACAGATATGAAGTAGACAGCGTTTAACTATGATCAATTTCTACTTTTGCTTCAATGGTTTCTGAATCGTCATGGCAGAAACATAACATTTATATCATGACACAGGTAACTTTATACTATATAATTCGGTGTTATTGGTGTTTGAATACCAATTAAAGCGAGACAGTAGTGGCGATTTCTTTAACCACGCTGTTATTGTCACGAAAACATACGTTTTGACGACGAAAACGACGCTATTTCAAAGGTATCATTTTCTTTCCTTTTTAAACCAACCATTTTATAAATATTCTGCTGCGGGGGGTTCAAGACGTATCAGGAAAATGGATAATTTATTCTGTTTACATCGATGTTGAACACTTTTAATAGTTGTAAATATATTTAATCTCGTAAATACTTCTACTTGATAAGTGAGGGAGAAGTTTCAGATAGGATGTAAATCGAACAATAACTTATCAATCTATTTTCCAAATAGAAAAACATCTCGAGAACAATGGACAAAATGAACTGGACACATCAAAATGCATTCGAAAAAAACCATTACATTCCTACAACGTCGGCAGTTTCTTTTTAAAAAAAATCCAGAATCTTTCTAATGAAATAATGGTTCCATCTGCGTTTATTTATATATCACTAGATCTGGAATTGCATGAAAACTACAGACAAGTCGCATCCTAGATTCATTTATTAACTCTTTCAGCGCCAAATTGCTTTAAATAGACTCTTCCATGTACAACATCGGGTTTTCTTCATTTCCAATTTAATTAAGAGTAATGGATTATTAATTTAAAACTAAATGACAAACAATGCTGAGTTCAGGTGAGACAGCTCGTTATGAGCTGTCTCACCTGAATCTGTATTGATTGTAAAAATCTCAATATTGCCTTATTGCCCTGAACGAGTTAACTTGACATGTAGAGGCCATCTTCGTGGTTTAGTGGTTAGAACGTCCGCCTTGGTAGTGGGAGACTCGTATGATACAATCGACTTTTAACTGAATGAAAATCGAGTTTACACCGCAGGTGAGGTAAGGGGTCCGGGCATATTTTGAAATCCTACATTGCATATGGTGAATTTAAATGGTCTTTTTGGTCATACCAAAAACATAAACAATCTATATACACTTTCAGATGTATTGACATTTTCGGACGAAAATCAACTTGTACCCCTCTCAGCCTACATATTTTAGTGCATTGTTTAAATACCTTTTCTGACTAAATGTACGCATTAGCATACGTGCGTATGCCTAGGTTCACGCCACGGTAGCAATGGCTTCCATCCTTGGCGCTCAGGGTTGCAGGTATATCATGACGACTGTTGCATCGGTGCCAGGATAAATCAAACTAATAGTACTGGTACACTACCTAGGAAATGCCGTGATAGATTATACTGGTGGTATATCCGAAACATCGTTCATATAAACCACAAGTGGACGCATTTTGACGCATATGCAGTATACGTTAAATGAAAACATTGTGACTAAGTAGAACTTGCTCTAAGTCGTCTGCTGTTCTATGCGGAACACGTTAAGCAATGACGGCGAGGAAACAGAAGTCTGCGACTAGCAGTGAAGATATAGACCAGCCTTTGACTTTTATTATCTATGTTTGCTGGTATTGTTAGTGTTCTAATTTGAAAGCAAGGCCTGTATCTGTAGCAGTAGAATTTAGATATTGCCAACGGAAATAATATATGCATCTACATGTATAATGCATTACAGTGAATACTGATCAGTTTACATCAAATAACAGCTTTGAGTTTAGTCCATCAGGATACAGTGTTTGAAGCTTGTGCATCCAAAATGACTGAGCCGTCTCGCGAGAAAACTAATAGTATGGCCTTTGCGTAATGTATCGACCCAGATCAGCCTACACAGTCCGCGCAGACTGATCCGCGCCGACTCATTCCGTCTTAGGGGGATAGATGTATAGAGTAATGATTCCAGAAACAGAAAATCCACAGGAGGTGAAAAGTGTCTGTCTGGGTTAGCCTGTGCGGCATGCTTAAGCTGATCCGGGTCGATACTTTACGCAAAGTCCACAATGTTGGTTTTCTCGCGGGACAGCTCAATTGTTTCTTTGCAGAGACGACCAATATTATTTGAAACAACATCAACAAGGTATGCTGGATCCGTGAAATGATTTACGTTCATTCGTTAAGGAACTAATTGTTTAGTTTTTCCAATATACTGCATGTTACATTCTGTGGTGTGGTTGTTTGTTTACATGATCTTATCCAATCAGAAAGATCCCCTACTCTTAACTCTTTCGCTGCCAAAGGCAATTAAAAGGTTTTTTTTACAAACAATTCAGATTCAGACGAGACAGCTCGTAACTAGCATTAATTGCAACTTAGACATTAGATTTAACCAATATCCTGTTGGACGAAAAATGGAGTAGTCACATTTTCAACATGGAAGACATGCAGACGCAGTATGACCCCATAACAGCAAACGATTTTGAAAACATTGTGGGGCCAAAGGTGACGATGAGCAATTCCATCTTTGGCCACAATGTTTTCAACATTTTTAACAATTAAGCTATCTATTATGGAGATTTTTTCAGGTTTTTGTCACTATGTTTTCAAAGTCGTCTGCTGCAGATTTGTTGTATGTGGGAAAGGGTTAAAACAAACACATGCTTCCTTCTTCAGGAGATTTTGACAAGGAAACTATTGTATTATCAACTTACTGTGAGATCGACGATATTTCGATGATATCGGTGTAAATTAAAAGTTTATAGGCTCGGCGATTTCCTTTCAAAGCCGATCCAGATCGGTATTGTTCGTGGATTTGTGGGTCAATTTCATTCGTGTTATCTACTAACTGTGTGCTTGATGATACCTTGGTGATGTCGTTATAAATTAAAAGAATTTAGGCTCGGTGATTTCCGTTCGAAGTCGTAGGAGATCGGTGTTGTTCGTGGATATGTCGGTAAATTTCATTCGTGCCTATTTACAACTATTGTATTATCAACTTACTGTGGGCTCCGTCGACGATAATTCGTTGAAATCGGTTTAAATTAAAGTATATAGGCTCGTCGATTTCCGTTCGAAGTTTTCAGAGATCGGGTTTGTTCGTGGATGTGTCGGTCATTTCCATTGGGCCTTTATACAATTAATAACGACCTCAACGAAATTTGCCGGGCCCTGTAATGTACGAATCGCTTGCTTTGACCTCATTCAAGGGGAAACAGCAACGTAAGAAAACATTTCAATACAAAGTTCAGCGGTTGTCAGTTCGAGCACCAGCTCGGCCAACAATCTTTCCAACATATGAAAAAAGTCACTTTGACAAGCGTCATTTGTCTTCAACCAATGGGCGTACACTATATGTGGAACAGCAGCGAGTTGGAAAGACTGCTTTGTGAAAAAAAATGTTAAAACGGCGTTAAACCCCAAATCAACAACGTATCAATATTTATGGTGAAAAAAGCCTTATAAAGAAAGCATCGCATTCCTTTTCGTAAAGCATGGGGCATTTGTAGCTCTGTTCTGTTCTGTTCTGTTCCGTAACAAGTCTGGGGGCATTACGTGATGCTATGTTGATTACAATTAGGCAACCCGTTTCCACTAAAAACAAATCTGCAACGGACGTTTCAGAAAATATCTTGTCAACACACAAAACACGCTTCAATTAACTGTTTGATTAATGAAAAGAGTTGAACACATTGAGGCAATTTCTCCGTTTGGCACACAATTTTTAAAAGTTGACTGCGGCAGATGTATTACAAAACTAGCACCCATCCAGACCGATGTTACATAGTTTCCTTAAATTGTTTATTTACGCCGCCTTCAACAGTTTTTCAGCTTTATCACGGCTTTTCATATGTGCGTTAACAATGTTACAACTAGTACTCTTACTAACACTGACACCGATGCATCAGTCGTAGTGCGATCCCCGCAACCATGAGCGCCAAGAAGGGAGGATAATACCATCATTTTCAAGTCTTTGATATGACTCCATAGGGGATTGATCCCTGGTCTCCCTTTCCCAAAGCGAACATTCTCAATACTTCACCATGAAGGCGATTCGTAAAGAGGATGTAAACTATTGAGTGTAAAGAGTATACATGATAATACTTCAAACCGCATCCCGGTAATTTAACATAATATCTTAACTCTTTCAGCGCCAAAGGCAATATTGAGCTTTTTGCAAACAATGCAGATTCAGGTGAGTCAGCTCGTAACGAGCTGTCTCACCTGAAAGCTGCATTGTTTGGCTGTGAGTTTTAAAAATATTCCAAAAATCCTATAACATGAAAATAGGGTCGTCCGAGTTTGAACATGGAAGAGTCTACTTTAAACAATTCGGCGCTGAAAGGGTTAACATAAGAAGCTTTCATGGTGTTTTCAAAGATGGTAGTACTTGCTTTCCCTTCTTGGCGCCCTGGATTGTAACTGCCTCGCTGGTTTCAGGACACATTGGCCAATGGTACATACAGTTAAATTACCAAGGTATCGCCATTGTTGAAAACGGCATTGTACGCCATACAAACACATTAATGCAGATGCTTTATGACAAGCTGCCAAACAGCGAAGATGCTGCTCAGGTTGCGACAAGGCATGATCTTCGCAGGAAGCAATCCTGACGGTAGGTTATCCTGTGATACATACAGTAGACTGTCTCTGACAACATTGTCGGAAAAGAGAAAATAACTACTTTCCGACACCGGGTTCCGTTATGTTACATATGTCTAGTCGCGTTAACAAGCCAAGCTCCGGTAGCTGAAACCGGTAGCGACGTGGGCTGGAATTCCATGGGTTTGTGAGTCCGAACCCCATCTTGGTCAACATTCTTTCCAACGTTTGACAAAAGTCATTTTCCTTTCACCAATGGGCTAACTGTGGAAAAGCAGCCAGTGGCTTTGAAAGTATGTTGTGTTGATTACTGGTGTGAGAAAGCCAGGAAACACATGAGTAGTGGCACTGGCTGCCGAAATAGGACTGGAAAAAATGTTGGAGCCGGCAGTAAAGCCCAATCGCATTTAAAAAGTATTTCCCCTTTTTCTACATACCTCAAATATGCAGCAGACGACAAAGGCGAGAATATGTTAACTTTCTTGAAATGAAGAACAACTGTTGAATAAAGTTGAAAACATTATGATCATGTTCTTTTTTTCCACAATGCTTTCAAAATTAAAGTCGTGTACTGTAGACGTTTCACAAGTTATTTTCAAGACTTTGCAATGTTGAAACGTTCGTTTACCTGACACGAAATCGTTAGAGCCGTCCGCATCAAATCATTTGAAGAAATGCATTGAAAATATTGTCTTACTTAAGGAGGAATTTTTCTCAGAATGTTAAAAGGTGTTTGCTGTAATGGTCTCGTCTGTCGTCTGTATTTGGGAAAGGCCGGGTTACTTGTTGTGTTAGTTCTGCTCGTGCACTAGTTATAAGCAAATTAGGAAGAAGGCCAACTAGATGCAAACAGCTTTTCGGTTTTTATGTTGGAGATATATCCACTCCCATCTAGACGTGCATATTCGATATTTTTTAAGTATTTCATAAGTTTAAATATATTTCCACCATATGCCACTTTGCTAATTTCACAACGTCACAACTGACGACTTGTAGACACATTGTGAAGAAAAGATTAATTTTATAAAAATGCCTTGATTTGCGTTTTCTACTGTTTTATGATTTTAACGTCAATTTATTTAATATCGTAAGTGTAAAATGATCTTAAAGTATCTACGTGAGACAGGTCAGCTACGAGGAAATATTGGTGCTACACTTCTATACTGTCTTCAGTGTTCTCATGTGTTCCTGAGCCCCATACATCATCATATTCTTCTTCTTCATCTCCATTAACGTCGTCGTCGTCGTCGTCATAATCACCATCATCATTATCACCATTGTCATCATCGTCGTCATCGTTGTCATTATTATCATCATCATTATCACCATTGTCATCATCGTCGTCATCGTTGTCATTATTAGCATCACCATTGTCATCATCGTCGTCGTCGTCGTCATTATTATCATCATCATTATCACCATTGTCATCATCGTCGTCATCATCGTCGTCGTCGTCATTATTATCATCACCATTATCATCATCGTCGTCATCATCGTCGTCGTCGTCATTATTATCATCATCATTATCACCATTGTCATCATCGTCGTCATCGTTGTCATTATTATCATCACCATTGTCATCATCGTCGTCGTCGTCGTCATTAGTATCATCATCATTATCACCATTGTCATCATCGTCGTCATCATCATCGTCGTCGTCGTCGTCATTATTATCATCACCATTATCACCATTGTCATCATCGTCGTCATCGTTGTCATTATTATCATCATCATTATCACCATTGTCATCATCGTCGTCGTCGTCGTCATTATTATCATCATCATTATCACCATTGTCATCATCGTCGTCATCGTTGTCATTATTATCATCATCATTATCACCATTGTCATCATCGTCGTCATCGTTGTCATTATTATCATCATCATTATCACCATTGTCATCATCGTCGTCGTCGTCGTCATAATCATCATCATCATTGTTATCATCGTCGTCATCATCGTCGTCGTCATCTTCATTATCATCATCATCATCATCATCATCACCACCACAATCATCATCATCATTGTCATCATTGTTGTCATCATCGTTGTCGTCATCTTCATTATCATCATCATCATCATCATCATCATCATCATCACCACAATCATCATCATCATCATCAGCATCATCATCATCACTGTCATAATTGTCGTCATCGTCATCATAATCGTCATCATCATCATTATCATCATCATCATCATCATCATTGCTGTCATAGGTGTCGTCATCATCATCAACATCATCGTCATTATATTCTCAGTATTGTTATCTTCACAATTATCATTATGTCACTTCATGACTTGAGCCGTCCCGCGACAAAACCAACATTATGGCCTCTGCGTAATGTATCGACCCAGATCAGCCTGCGCAGTCCGCGCAGACTGATCCGGGCCGACCTATTCCGTCTCAGGGAGATAGAGGTATAGGGTAATTATTCATGAAACAGAAAATACACTGGAGGCGAAAAGTGTATGTCCGGGTAAGCCTGCGCGACATGATTAGTCTGATCCGGGTCGATACTTTACGCAGAGTCCACACTGTTGGTTTTCTCGCGGGACGGCTCACTTATAGATGAAAAAACAGTACAGAGTTCGATTAGTGTGCACGGATGCGAAGGTTCTTCATTTGTTAGTTTCGCAAAGCACCGCACACGTGTTAAATAAATTATCACCACTAGATCCTCTTTCACTAACTCAGTATAGTGAGAGACATATTTTAAAAAAAATGAAATGAAAAAATAATGTTAAAACTGTCAAATGTTCTGAGTATATATGACAAGTACGTACCTTGTCGTATATAACACGCCGACCATTGCTTGATTTTTAACGTTCGACAACCTTTTTTAAATGTAACGAGTCGACCTTTTGTAACACAATTATGTCCCTTGCTGGTGAAGAAATAACGTTTTGTTTGAATGGAATCTGTCATGAAAATGTAAAATATCGTTGTAGAGGAAATAAAACTTATAAATATATTTGGCACATGTTAAAGTAAACTACGGCTTTCATGCACAATTTATGCGATATGTTGTTTTAATAAAAGTACTGAAAGTACTTAAGGTAGAATTGCGATCGTTTAAGATGAGATGCAGATAAATATAGAAATATTGTTATCTAAAAAATCACCATGACAGACAAGAAATGATGCATCAGGCCAGAATGAAATGTTTCCAAGGTCATAAATTATTGTTAGTCTTGTGAAAACCCAAACTCCGAATTTATCATTAGGTTCACATTGTACTTTTAATAATGATTATTTTACCCAATAGCTCTATGGAAATCCCATTTACAAAAATCCAACATTGGACATTCAAGAATGGTATGTTAACCTTAAATGTGCAACAGGTCTATTTATTTCAATATAAAATAATCTGATTCTAAATCATATTTTGCTTTAACGCTTACATCGTATTACAACTGAAATGTAACATTCTTCATTGTATACCAACATTAAAAACATCTGAGAGATAATTTAGTATGAAGAAGATCCTTTTTTTCCTTATAATACAGATTATACGAATTTTATATTCTATAATCCAATTTAAAATAATTTGTAACAAAGGGTCAGGTGTTTCAAATAAATAAGGGTTTATAGCAGGGGAGATAAATGCTTCTGAATTTTTGAAGTTTAGCTTCAGAATTTTGTTCCTTGATAGGGTGTACCTAGAATGCCATTCCAAGTCAGTTTCCCTTTTCCTGCAACTCTTGAAGGGCATAGCTGTGTACAATTTATTAAAATTTAAAATCCAAACAATCTGTGAAAATAATGGCACCCAAGAGGGGAATAGCTTCAAAGAAGGTTGGAAAGGAGCCTAAGAGGTCAAGGCAGGCGACTAAGGATAAGTTACCCGTGGGAAACCAGGATTATTCAGGTGAAGTGTCGAATTTGTTAATTTTTTCAAAAAGAAGTTAAGGCGCCAGTAATGGAGTTCGCCGATGCATGGCAGCCGGTGCAGGAACCTAGTGTTTTCAATAGTGTAGGTAGTAGTATACCTTAACAATTTAAAGAGAACATTTGGGAAGGGCAATATATTGATATTGCATCATTGTTAAAGTCATAGCAGACAATGGCCCGGCTTGGGAGATCACAATACAAAATGGAAGATTATGTATTAACCAGGCAAAAATTGAACAATCCAAGATATCAATTGACCAGTGGACATTCAGTTTTCTTGTGTATGTCAGCATAACGCTGGAAATATTTCCAGCTCGGGCCCAATAACTGATTAAATATATGAGGGATATTAGAATGGCTGCCAGTAGGTCTCCTGGCTGGTGGAAATACGATGAGCAATTCCGTTTGCAAATTGCTGATAATCCATTCGCATCCTGGAATTGATTCCGAGTTTTGGTTGTTGTATGTGAATGCTGGCAGTATTTACACGGAACAGTCAAACCATACTAGGCATAGTAGCAAGCCTCTATCGTTTAGGAGACCTACATTAGCCCATTGCGCATCATGTAATTGTTTCAATACAGGAGCGAAATGTCCATTTTTGCCTAATTGCAGGTTTAGTCATGCCTGTCAGTCATGTGGCGGAAACCATCCAAAGTCAAGTTGCAGGCAAAGCAAATAATGTAATAGGTTTATATGAATTAGGAAAAACATCGCTAAAAATATATCATTTACTTGAATCGTTAAAAAACTACCAGCATAAGGATGCCATATTCTTAACGGAAGGTCTACACAATGGATTTCCATTAAATTACACAGGACCACGATGTGCACGTGAGTCACCTAACTTGTCTAGTCCAAAGCAGCACCCCAATATCATGAGGGAAAAACTGATCAAAGAAATTAATAGGGGTCAAATTGCAGGTCCGTTCAGTACTAAACCATTCCCCACCCTTCAAGTATCTCCGGTAGGTTTAGTCCCCAAAAAAGACGGTGATCATAGAATGATTCATCACGTGTCATACCCAGACAGCCGATCTATTAACGATTTCATTGAGGAAAAACACTGCAAAGTCACATATTCAAATATTGATCAGGCAGCCGATCTGATTTTTAAGTTAGGTAAAGGGGCACTTTTAAGTAAAACAGATATAAAATCAGCCTTTCGATTACTTCCCATCACCCCATCAGATTTCGAATTACTCGGTATCAAATTTGAAAACCAATATGTTTATGATAAAATGCTTCCCATGGGCTTGTCAGCCAGTAGTGCTATCTGGGAAAAATGTGCAGATTTTCTACATTGGTCGATAGGTGAGAAAACCAAAAGTAGTGACAACCTGCATTATCTAGACGATTTCCTATTTGGGGAAAAAGCTTCGATTTCTAGGCCTGGCTTAATGCTAACAGAATTTCAATCAGTGTGTTCGAATTTTTGAGTCCCTTTAGCTGAAGATAAAACAGTTCATCCTACAACATGTCTAACTTTTTTGGGAATTGAAATGGATTCCGGGGAAATGGTTATGCGTCTTCCAAAGGAAAAACTCATAAAAACGATAGAGCAAATACGCAAAGTCTTATCTTCAAGAAAGATGACTCTAAAAGAAATGCAGTCACTGCTTGGTCTACTCAATTTCGCATGTAAAGTGGTCTCCCCTGGTAGAGCATTATGCAGAAGGCTGATTAATGCCACAATAGGAATAAAAAAGCCTTATCATAAAATTAGGGTCTCTAAAACCGTTTAAGCTGATTTAAACGTCTGGCTTTCCTTTCTTACACATTACAATGAGGTAACATTGATATCTAATAGAACATGGTTAACAAACAATGAGCTGGAACTCTACACAGATGCAATGAGGGGTAATAATGGGGGATTCTCAATTTACTTCTCAGGTCAATGGGCGCACGGGCGATGGCCCGAAGATTGGGTAAAGTAGGGTCTACCTAGGGATATGACCCTCTTGGAGCTGTTTCCAGTGGTAGCCGCTATCTTAACATGGTCAGGCAGCTTAAGAAATCGATGGGTTCTTTTCCATGTTGACAATCAAGCAGTAGTTCAAGTTATCAATACCCAAACATGTAAATCTGAGAGAGTTATGAATCTGGTCAGACATATAGTCCTTACAATACTGAAAACCAATATACGGGTAAGAGCAGTCTATATCCCGTCCAAAGAAAACATTATTGCTGACTCAATTTCTCGTTCACAGTGGGGGAGTTCAGGAGTGCAGCGCCAGAGGCCAATCTCAGCCCGGTCAAGGTCCCATCCCTAGTTTGGAAGATTTTAAAGGTATATCAAACGATTTAATATTCAATTCCATTTCCCAAAACACAAAAAAACACTTATTCAGTAGCGCTAGGAAAACTCACCCATTTTAGAGAGTTATACAAGTTGCGAGAGATATGGCCTGTCCCAAATCAAGACTTGTTACATTTCGTCGCGTATTTAGCTTACCAAAATAAAGCTGCTTCAACAATATCGACTTACATGTCAGGTATCTCATATGCTCATAAACTCATAAACAAGTAGATGACACAACAAAATCATTTATAGTAGTTAAGGCATTAGAGGGCGCAAGACGAACTAAGGGTAGTAAAATGGATGCAAGAGCCCCGATTTCCCTAACCACATTACATAAGATGATAGGAAGCCTAGCAAGCATTTGTCAAAACACATTCGAACAATCTTTATTTCGGGCTGCTTTCACACTAGCTTTCTTTGGTCTGTTAAGAATGGGGGAATTTACAGAGGCCAACAATAAGTCACAGGACCTAAAGGTAATTAAATAATTAAATATTCAAGCATTAGGTTGTCTGAAAAAGAAGTAAACCTAAAAGTAAGACGGTAAAAATATGACCAGTGCGGAAAATCCGTCACCCTCTATATCAGCAAATGGCAAGTCGTACTGCCCAGTTCTATATATGAAAGAGTACTATAATCTTCGCCCTAAAACTGAAAACGTGAACCTATTCATACACTTAAATGGGAAATCGCTCACCAGATATCAATTCAAAGCTATAATGTCTAAAGCCCTGCAATTCACCCAAACAATAGGACACTTTAAATCACACAGTTTCAGAATAGGCGGGGCTACACCTTTAGCTAATTTAGGAACAGAGGAGAGTAGAATCATGGCAGCAGGCAGGTGGAAACCAAATGCATTTACTAAATACATAAGACTTTAAGGTCACACATACAAATTAATACAGTTGCAAGTTTTACAGGAATGCAGAGTCTGTGGTTGGTAGGTTCGTCAATTGTGTACTGGGCTGGCATGACGGCTCGACAACCAGTTCAAAAAAGATAAGTGTCCGACATTCCTTTTTATCCGTTGCGGATCGAACGATCTAACCACAGAAGGTGTTTCAGGCAAGGACATTATTGAAAAAACCCCATTAAGACCTCAATCCTTCGCTATAAAGCGTTATTCAAAGACATAAGAAGCATTTGTTCATCACTGCTTGCTAGGAGATATTGGCATTTTGCTCCTATCGGCTCAGGGTCCAAGATCGACAAAAAGAGGAAAAGGGTTAATGCAGCCATTATCGTTCGTGTTACACTCAGGCGGGACAGTAATCCATAATGACAGTTATATTAAGGTAGACGAGGCTAGTCTGTACAGGACAGATGGGACCCACCTGTCAAATTTAGGAAACAGCATTCTTCTAAAAAATTAGAAAGCAGCCTTAAACATGTTTTTAAAAGATAATGGCAAACTCTACCCTGCTGGTCAGTAGGAGAAAAATAACATTTTGTGGCGTGGCAAAATATGGTTCGATATTTTAACGTGGCGGCTCTGGGGAGACAGAAAGCTTTTGGGGGGTATCAGCCTGGCCTTTACCCTGGCCTGACACGCTCACAAGCTGCAGGTTCTTCAGTGTCGTATCAACATATGTGTAAGTACATGTAGTTTGGGGGCCTACCTCTGTGTAACGTGGGGGTCCCCCTCCACCCTCTATGTATAGAGGAGAGGTCCAGAGCTGTCTAAAGCTTGGGTACTTAATTCGGGGGATAGGTAATACGGCCTGACCCCATAATGCTGTCCACATGAGATTGTGTGAACTTGTGGGATTTCGACACTATGGTAACATAGGTCGCTGATTTGCCAGTCAAACGTTAAGTCGTAGGCAGTCGGTTGTCTCCCCAGGTCGGGTTGTCACAGAATGGGTTAGTATGTTATGTCAGTTATAATGGACCTTTGCAGCCAATATTATGCCACTACATTTTACCAATTACAAATACAAATATGTGTTTATGCTCTAAAAACAGTTGTTCTTAAATATTTGACGCATGCTATAAATCCCAGCACCGCTTGAAGTATTACGTTTGCCATAGAACTTAAGATGTGAATCAAGTGATCTGCAGACTCCTGGAAGTGTTAAAAAGCTAGAGGGTATACAATATTGATTTAAATACCCATGACATGCACTTTTTTGTTTTATCTAAAATTCTTTAGTTAGGAAGGAAACTGTTAATTAAAGTTTATAACATATTCTCGTATCTTTATTGCGCGGGTATATGTGGTTGTTTAACTTTTAACTATAGTTGACGATGAAAGGAGAAGTTATTATCACGATAAACTAAATGTAAATGCTTTTGGAAAAATACAGTTACAATTGATTGTTAAGAGACTTAATTATAGTTCATTTGAAACAGGGATGTAGAACTTAAACAAATTTATTCTACATCCCTGTTTGAATTGATTTATATATTTCCAACATTTTAAGGATTTGTTCAATTAATTTTCGTAATTGCGATGATATTATAAACAACTACTGGTCCTTATATAAAGATGTAAGGTAACGAAATCGGCCGAAGTGAGCTTCATGCGTTATATATGCATCTTTCCAATCTATTTACAAATATGTTAATCGTGTAGTGTGTATTGTTCATTCTGATTCTATAAATAGATACCGAATAAATTAGTCGCGGCTGAATTGGTTTTAAAAATGATAATGCTATTTTTAAGAAATGTTTTGACGGTTTTTAAATGTTATTTTATGTTTTATTTTTTGTAATATTACGATAAATAATAATGTAACCCCCTTTTCACACATGTAGACGACTCTACAGCAGACGGGAGTTGCAGACATTGAGGCAAAATAAGAAACGCATTTTGATTAGCAATTTCTCCATTGTTCACAATGTTTTGAAGTTTATTATAAAAATACACTTTCTGTACATAGAATATGTCCGTAAAAGTTTATCTTTCTAATTACCTGAAAGGAAGGCTCAGGTTGAATTATTTTGATTAATTCTCCCTGTCTGTCCGTTTCCTTTTGAAGACCCTTCACAACTTGGTAGGAAATAGTAATGTGATTTATAATTTTGTTTACTAGGCTCCCGATTTTCTTAAATGCCTCGCATTTGTTTAATAGCTTATCAACTTCAATAATTTAAGTACATCATGTGTGAACTCGATAACAGACGATTCTGGAAACATCTATGCAAATAGATATATTGAAATTTCTATAAATGATAGTACACTTCGACGAATATCTAATTGGCCACCTAGTTTTTATCATATTTTGGGAAAAGTATTCGCAGAAAAATACAAATAACCAAATATAAATTTAATACAATTTATTCCTAATATGTATAACAAAACTTCATTGAAATTTGATCACGGGAACAAACTTAACAGAGAGGGTAAACATGGACACCCTTAAAACAAAAACTGCAAGATCAAATCACGCCGTTTTTTATTTCGTTTCAATACTTTGTATGTCCACCTGCTACGGCAATTACAGCAAGGCACCTTGTCCTCATTGATATAATGTATCTGTGAAGATATACTGTTGTGAATGGCCGCTCACATCTGATGAATAACACGCGTGAGCTCTCTGAGATTTGGTTGCAGCGGCTTGGCACGCACCTTGCGCTTCAATACGTCCCACACGTGCTCGATCGGATTTAAATCCGGACTTTTTGCTGACCATTGGAGAGTTCGCACGTTGTTTGCTGCAAGCATTACTTGTGTGCTTCTAGCCGCGTGACATGGTGCGTTTTATAAAGACGCGTAACATACCTGTCTGATGGGGGTTCCGGCACGAATCATTCCGACGTCTTGAGCGCGTTCTGCAATGTTCATTCTCGCCATATTTAATGTTTTTTATAAAAGACAATCCACGAAGAAAACATTTCTACCAAATACGACAACTACCATGCCGTGCACGAGGAACGCGAGCATATAGGCTATTTTCGCAGCTACCGTTCCGCATGGATCATTTTGTACACGAATACGTGTTTTCTTTCTGTAAATCGATAGATTGGTGTTTAAAATACAAAAATAACCAAACTTTAGATTTATTGATTACATATGTGGCATAATATCATATTTGATATGATGGCCAATTAGAAATTCGTCGAAGTGTATAAGAATAAAAAAAAAAGGTTGAAACCATTGTAGCAAAAGAATAAATTGCTCATTACGAGACTTTTCTCCTTTTGCCACAATGCTTTAAAAAGATTCTACTGCGCATATGATAATATGCGTTCGTACAGGATTAAGCGAATTGAATATATTTCGAGGGCTTGGCGTGAAACGGTTGTAAATAAAATTGGTATTTTTTTACCAAGGTTAATCACCTCGCTATAATGTCTTTATAAACGTTAAATATTTTTTTCTTGGTAAACAATGGAAATTTAGGTGCCATTGCTCGTTCTGAGGAATGGCACCTAAATTTGCATCGTTTACAAAATGGTCAAAATGGCCCCTAAACTAGGGTTTTCAAAATAGTTTTTAGTTTCAACTGTTTCACGCCAAGCCCTCGATTTCATCCAAAGACTTTTTCACTCCACCGCTCCACCAAAAACCACATGTTAAACCACACAACTGCTTTCATGCAAACTAATGCAAGAAGTGTTTTTAGAATGCACATGTTCAACTACACTCCTAGTTTCATGCAAAATGAATGCGATGTTGTTTTAAATGCACATGTTAAAGTACACAACTGCTTTCATGCACAATTTATGCGAATTGTTGTTTTAAAAAGCACATGTTAAAGTACACTACTGCTTTCATGAACAATGTATGCGATGTGTTGATTTAAAAAGCACATGTTAAAGTACACAACTGCTTTCATGCACAATTTATGCGATTTGTTGTTTTAAAAAGCACATGTTAAAGTACACTACTGCTTTTATGCAGAAATTATGCGAGATGTTGTTTTAGAATGCGCATATGAAAATACAGTTACCGCTTTCATGCAAAGTGTATTCGAGATGATGTTTACTTACGTCCCACATACAACAATCTTGCAGAAGACGACCTTGAAAACATGTGGTCAAACATATGGAAATTCTATATAAATTAATTAAAAGTTTTTTTGCAAAAAGAGTAATGACCAATTTCTCCGTTTGCCACAATGTGTTCAAAAGTCTTCTGCTGCAGAGGCATCTACAATCGTGGAAAAAAGATAAAAATGCACATGTTATGTATAACCGATAATCTGATACCCTTAAGAGTCGTCTGCATTGGAAAGGGTGAACAGATATTATGGGAAGATGAGAGTTAATTCTTTTTCTTATATTAATTTTCCTTTTTCCACAAATGTTTTTAAAACAAACTAGTTTACTAAAACGACATTAAAAAGTTGTGTGTATAACACCCGGAACAGGCAATGTGAGTCAATACCAGGTTTCCAGAAGTAATTGTTTAAGGAATTGAATTGTTTGGTGTTTTCAACCAAATTTTTAGTTATGTCATGGCGTTTGCTGGGTAACTTACACATACGTAGTATTCGTACATTTAGCCTGACACCAGCCAGTAAGTTGTAATGCTCACCAGCAACCCAGAGCGCCAAGAAGGGCAGCCTACATTTGTTAAAGTGTATGGTCCGGCCGGAGATCGAATCTTCGACCACCCACTTTCGAGGCGGAAACTCTACCACTGCACCACCGAGGCGGTGTAATGGACAAGGGATCATTGCGTAAGTAATTATCAATTATAATGATTAGATAAATGTAGCGTTATCTCTATTCATGTAACCCTATCCCTCGTAAAGACGTATTTTGGCGCATCCGCAGTAGACAAGTATTTAAAACATTTTGACAAAAGGATAAGTTGGACCAATTTCACATTTTGCCACAATGTTTTCGACTCTATTCTAAAATAATACTTTCATTTACAGATATTAAATATAAATGATCCATTGATATCTTTAAAGTCGTCTACCGCATATATGTTGATGGTCGGAAACAGTTAAACTCGGAATGGTCAGTCTGTCTATTTTAGCGATGACGATGACGCTGATGCCGAATTATTTAATTGGACAGTTCAAATTGTAACCGTACCCTTGTTGGGACAACAGGACGGACATTTAATTAGGAAGTGGAAGGGTATGATAACAATGGCATTATTGACCTGAACAATGACCCTTCAATGACCCTTAAATGACCCCCTTCAAATTGCGATAGGGGTTGACTTCTTTGATGTGAATGTTTGCAAGGGACACCATTGTAACAATTGGTCTCTTGTATCAGCACGGTTTCTTTAGCCACTTTGCATTTTTACCGTAGTCAATGTGTGAACTCGCTGGTGGTTTGTTACCTTGTTGGGAAGTTTTGTAGGGACACCATTGCGGCTATTGGTCGCTTGTATAAGCATGACTGTAGTCATTGTGTCAACACTATATTGGTGGTTTGTTACCTTGTTGGTTAGTGTTGTAGGGACACCATTGCTTGTTACATAAGTATGACCGTAGTCATTGTGTCAACACTATATTGGTGGTTTGTTACCTTGTTGGTTAGTGTTGTAGGGACACCATTGCTTGTTACATAAGTATGACCGTAGTCATTGTGTCAACACTATATTGGTGGTTTGTTACCTTGTTGGTTAGTGTTGCAGGGACACAATTGCGGCTATTGATCGCTTGTATAAGCATGACTGTAGTCATTGTGTCAACACTATATTTTGTTGCAGGGACACCATTGCGGCTATTGGTCGCTTGTATAAGCATGACCGTAGTCATTGTGTCAGCACTATAGTGGTGGTTTGTTACCTTGTTGGATAGTGTTGCAGGGGTTATCAGTGCAATATAATAACAGAGCTCTATAGATAAGGGTCATTTTTCATGTTCTAAAATCCTTATTTGACATTCAAACCATATGTTGTGGGTACTCAAAAGAATCGTCTCAGTGAGAAAATAATGTGGGGAAAATACCTGTTCACTCCCTCTTATCGAATCCTCTGTACTTATACTACAATACAAATCTCCTTTCTCGGAAAAGTCTTAAAATGGGTTAACCGTTAACCTAACATGACATCTTAAGTCGTCATCTTTGAAATAGTTCACGAAAAACGTATTAAAGACAGGATTTAAGTAGTACTATCCTGAAACAAAACAGAACAAATTTAAGAAAAAAGAGGAGATCATTATTAATAGCAAATAGTCTGCTTTCGAGGCGTCAAATAAGTTGTATAACTTTGTAGGAAGGAAAGATGTTGGTCGTTTGCCTTAGAGGCGTCACAAGTCGTTTGTACCGGGAGCAATGGGTTTAAAAAGTGCACTGAAAATGGGTTCGACCAAACAGACCATCTTTATTGACATAAAATCGGACTGATAACGTCAATAGTACTTTGTTATTGTTTACATGATTAGCCCTGTTAACACACGACATTTGACGCTTGCGCAACAGACGACTTTTGATAACAATGATAAAAAGGGAGACTTCGATTTAAGCGGATTACATATTTTTCCTCGAGTGTTTTCAAAGCAGACGAGAATGAAAGTTTGCCTATAATTACCTATAATAGACAGAAGGTCATTAAACAATTAAATGATTTAATTTCAATGAGTAAACGTTTTGTTTTGTCTGTGTATGAGAGGATATCAATGTAACATATGTGTCCACTGTAAAAATGACTCTTCCAAAATGTATATGCTGTGAAACAAAATTGGAAACGACTGCACTCGATGATTTATTGGCAACTTTTGAAAACACTGCGGAAAATGTTGAAATTGCTCATATCACGTCAACTGATATTGCCTTATTATTAAGTTACGTCCAAAGTCGTAAGAGTTTTTATCAATTTTATTTTTGTTTTTCAGATCTGTGCTCTCCAAGAATGGTAAAATGAAGTTCCGACGTACTGAACTATTATTCAGATTCGAGAATTGCAACGTTAACCTCGCCACCTAGACGGGTCAAGCGCGAACTAACAATGTCTGTGAGGGTTGGCATAATGGTTACAGTAGGTTGGTTGGCCACAAGAATCTCCCACTTTGGACTGTTCTCCAATGCCTTGAGAAGTATGCGACGATGGTAGAAGCAGACATTCCAAGACATCAGATGGGTCATACTTTCACGCAGAGATGTAAACGTTCAGTAGTCAAACATCAACAGATTCTTCACACATTGTGTAGCCCGTACATTAAACAACAGAAGTCCCTCTCAGCGTTCTTGAACACTATTGGTTCTAACCAGGGACACTGTAATATAGTGTCCCTCTTCTAACATTAGACTTTCGAAGTAACTTAAGAATGTATAGATAGATGGAGTGAAATAGCTTTGGCTGTGTTCTTTCCCTGTGCTTATTTTATAGTAAGTACTATTCATTGTGCTTATTCGAAGAAATATACTTGTTTCTCAATCTGTAATTCATATTTGAAAATTAAGTATATTGTAAAAATGTGATTAACTGTTGTTCTTCTTTCTCATGTTTCTTGTCTTTACCATTCGATAATGATCATTGCGAGAAAAAAGATCAAAACGATTTCAGCAGAGGACTTAAGACAATATTGAGACGGAAGGAGTTAATGCTCAAAACTAGCAGTATCTCCTTTTCTCACAACATTTTTTACTTTGTTCACTAATTAGAATAGGGACTTATTGCCTTGATATTGTGAATGTCGTCTAGGGTGACATGGTTGTGGAAAGGGGGAAAGGGTTAATCCAGTGCATATTAAATAGATGTTCTTTATTTATATATGTTGAAGGGAATAATGTTCGCTTTCAGCAATCCTATGAATGGGGATAATGTCCGCATACGAAGGGGATAACGTCCGCTTTCATCAATTAGGTGAAGGGTCTTAAACATGGATGAGATATACAAATGAACTGACATGAATATATACAAACACATAGTGATTTGATGATAAAAAACACAAAATAATGAGCAAAACAGAAAACATACATTTATATGGAAAATGAAAACATATAAATATCGACAGGATACGAAGGCATACACAAATCCAACTTACAGGCTTACCGCTTGCATAACATTTAGACATTTGCGAGAGGCACACAGAGTGAGAAAATATATACAAAAAGCTTAACTTTTAATATGTTATTGCTAACATTTAACGAAACGAAAATTATTTATAGCTTTATATATATATTTAGCAAGAACGTTCATTTTGTATATCCCCTGAAGTATTTACTGAAATGTAATAAACCTCCAGTTTATAGATATTTAGACATAAGGGATAGTGAGTACATGCTTGATTAAGTATAAGTGCTTGCGCGCGTCCTCACTCGGGGTTACTGGGTTTGAGAGAGATTAATTGGTGATTTACGTTGCTTTCAATATTTGTTCACTGCAAATACTCAACAATACCGTTATTTGTGACTATGATTTTCAGTTAAGCTTATAAAAGTAAAACATTTTTTATACAGAAGAACATTAAATAAACCACTATATGATCCGTATATGATCCACATTTTTTACATGTTAATGTAAAACTGTTAAACAAGAAAAACGATTATCTGCATCCATTGCCAACTTTCGGGAAATCCGGTGTCTCGAAAGCTCCTATGGAGTAATATAGGGAAACAATAGTTAAATTGCTCCTACAAATTAGTTAATGAATGGATAATTTCATTTCAAACGAATATGTTAGGAAAACATTTGCTTATTAATATGATATTTTTAATATGATTCTATGACTTTTACATTTTAGTCCTTTTTCAGGTTTGTATTGGTCACCCTAAGTTACATTGAAATACGAAGGAGCTAAAAAATATTCTGCTTTTTTAAGGTATTTAAAAACATCCGATCGCTTCATTTCAAACGGTTTAAGATGCAGAATGAATGTTCTTCTCTTTCATTTGTACTAATTCAAATCATCATTTTTTAAATATATTTTGGTCCTTTTTGAACATTTATGTAAAATTCTATGGCCCAGACAGGTGAAATGCCTGTGTATTGGAGTGTGCGGTATTGTATCATCTCAGCGGGGTATCAATACCCAATCAGCAAGTTATTCATGACCTGATAACGAAAGTTGACTGACCATATTGATATTTGTACAATTTTACGAATATAAATATAAAAATAATCTTCAATCACTTCAAAACATGTGTTCTCTTTGTATACGCGCATTGGAAGTTTGGAAATTACCGCAGTACTAATTTTCGTCAAAGCCTTAAATAAACAAATATCAAAGTTTTTACTCTTCTAGAATAAATCGAGACTGAAAATATAATAAATAAGTATGACCCCCATACATAACTCTAGCTTATAAAGCCAAGCAGACAGTGACAGATGACTGGTAAACTAGCTTATGTAAACGCCAGTATTGCTCGGAGATAGAGATCACTCGATAGCCTGAAAAGCCCCAAAAGTTGGCAATGTATCACTATCTAGTATAATAATTAGTTACAATAACCCATAAACATGTGATATCATGATTTAAAATCAATAATGATAGTCTCTATATTAATTTATTACTGAATAATGTAAATATGTTGATATAGATCATTTTAACATAACATAACCTCTGTATCTTTTAGACGCTTAATTTATATGGTTTAGACATGCGTCCAATGATTTAGGTTACAATACACCAAAAAAAAAATCCTTCTTTGTTTCCATGTAAATCGACCAGTTTCCGTCCTCAATTGTCATACTTTCTAAGTGTTTCTCATGTAGAACACCATATATCATTGAGAAGAGTTACCCCCTAGCTTTAAAACTATCCAAAGAAAATGTGGGGGTCATGCATTGTGCAAGAAAGAACTCACCAGGCGAAAATGGTAACCGTCATTCTGGACAAAATCGGGCCCGGACAAAAACGGTGTTTAGCATTCTCTACTTTCACTTTCAAACAAGGTCAAAATACTAAAAGTGATCAAATCAATAATTTCCAGTGCATCCTATACACTTTCACAATGCATTTAAACTCAATGTCATATATTCAATACATTCTGGTGATAGTATACACTCATTTCTACGCAAACAAAGTTTTTTTAGGGTCTATAGTACTATACATCAGCAAGTCAGCCGATGTATTTAGCGTAATTTGACCTCAAGTATATAAAATAGATTACCAATCGGAACTCCTCGGGTAATTCCGTCATCCATCAACATTCATTACCGATTGATATACGTACCATATACACACGCATACAGAACAGAACATGTCAGTCAGGATGTCCTTCGTATCTGAACCTGCCATCAACACTGACTGCAAAGCAAAGTATACGCGTGCGTGCCTACCATACCATACCCTACCTATAATACATGTGAACATTCTTAAAATGTCTTAATGACTACAATTTGTTCTGTGATTTAGCAGGAAAAGGGTTAAGTTAAAAGAAGCAATTCAAAGTAATTGTGATTATGTCGGCAGGAACGGCGTTTCAACCTTCCCACATATACCAAACTTAGAAATCATCACGGAAAAATGTGGAACATCTCTTTGATCGAAAGTATCATTACTTAAAAGAGTTGATGATATTGTAGTAATATGAGAAGTTGCTTATTATGAGTAAATTTCTTCTTTAGCCATAGCCAGAAAACGTCTGTATGTGAAAAAATGTTAATCAATGTCATAGGCATAACTCACATTTAAAGTACACATAAGATACTGATACAAGGTATGAACTTCATCTTTTTTTGTGTGTGGGCATTTGCCTTTACCTTAGGTGTATTCAGAATTCTGTTTGTTGTTGGGTGGTTGTTTTCCTCAAAGAAAATATTCTACCAGTTAAATTACAGGTCTTAAGCCTATAACCAACATTCATTAATGCATCTATGCAAGTAAAATCTGAATGCGCTCTCGATGTGATATTCTTAAGTCGTCTGCTTTATATATATTTCTTGGAAGTATAATATTTTGATAGATAAATGAAAACATTGTTGAGCATAGGAGTATTCTATTTTTGAGGTATTTCTCCTTTTTCTAACAATATTTTCAAAATTTGTCCGCTTTAGTAAATCGTCAGCAATAGCGTGTTTTATATAAAGGTTAAATACCGCTTTATGCGACATAAGCTCTCAGTTGAGTCATCGCATAGGCACACCGATTTCAGACTTAACAAAAGCGACAAGCCAGAGCAGCTTGCGAAGATCAGAGCATTTAGCATTCGCCAGTTAATCATAGAGTTCCCAATCTCAGTACAATGCTACAAAGAAAAGAAAAGGATGATGATATTTTAAACATTGTCAATGGTCTAAAAAATTTAGTAATAAATATCTTGTAAAAACTACGTTGTTCAATTTAAGCTTGTATTTTCCATTAGCCTGATTGTTTCTCTCTAACATAAAGGTTGATTAACAGTTTTCCACCAGCCGACTCATTCTGACACACCTGCAGCAGACGAATTTTGAAAACATTGCGGCAAGAGGACACATTGCTCATAATGAGCAATGTCCCGTCTCTCCACAATGTTTTCAACTATATTCAATAATAACACTTAATTTATAGAGATGTTTTCCTATGTTGTCTATATATATGCGTTCACAGTTGTCTTATGCAGATATTTAATTTGTAAAAAAAAATGCGTCTGCAAATGTGAAATGACTGAAGAAAGATTGAATTCACTGCAGAGGAGCTAATACCAACAATCGACAATAAAACCGGGGACGTAGATAAGCTCTTATCTACGTCCCTGAAACAACTGTATTATTTGATCGTGGTTACCTTTGCTTTTAGAATCTCCGAATGTGGGTTGTCGTGTTTGTGAGACGTGTCTCATGCATGTTGACTCGGATGATGTTGATCCTTTCCCACATACATCATATCTGCAGCAGACGACTTTGAAGACATAAAATACAACTAATGGAAACTTTATCTAAATGAGATTATCGTTAATAAAAAGTTCTCAATTTCCCATAACGTTTTCAAAAGTCAAATATGTGTCCAATACAGTTGTAAAACTTTGTCGGAAAGGAAAGGTGTTGTTCGTTTGCCTTAGAGGCATCACAAGTCGTTTGTACCGGGGGCAATGGGTTTAAAATGTGCACTGAAAAGGGGTTTAACCAGACAGACCATCTATATTTAGTAAATCCACGTTTCCAGCTCCTTTTCAAGCAATTGTGGACGCGAAAGCTGGTATTCAAATTTACATCTAAATTCACGCCTAGCTCTGCAACCAGTGTTGTCAAACCGGGAGGAGAAGTGCGTTCAACTGAATTCAATTCAATCCCATTCTTAGAGCTTACTTTTTACATTTATAAACATCAAAATCAACCATTTACCCAAAAATGTACCCAGAACTCACTATTTGTCATTATTTCTATTTTGGCCATAATCCGAATATCCCGAAAGTAAGTGTTACGTGTCACCCATTACTCACATTTGACATTTCCGTTACACCGGTGAATTTGTGAAAAAGAATGTTCTAGAAAAATACGCTAGTAAAGTACGCAGATTTTAATTTATTGATCCTATTCTTAATGTATTGTTCGAAATATTTAGTTCTGATTACCCCGTTTACACCTGAAATTTAAACACCTCATGTTTCATATAACTGAAATATTGTTGAAAAGGGGATAGTGAATGTTCCCATGAGTCATAAATTTTCAAATGTGACAAATCCGACACAGACGTACAACGTGGCTGGTGTAAACAAACAAAACAAGGCGAATAATATTTAAAATATCTACATATGAATTTTAACCAAACAATTCAAACATGTTTAGTTGTTTACACTACATTTTTAATGCACAGCTTTCTTGTTCAGAACAATGATGCTATCCACAATGTCACTTGATAATCGCTTTCTGAGTGTGTTGATGAGAAGTCCAGCTGCTGAGAATATTCTCTCTGAGGGTACGGATGTAGCTGGGACACACAGAAATTTCCTGGCAACTATGGCAACAGATGGGTAGTCAATCTCACTTTTTTACACGATGAAATGACGGCGTTTTGGAACGAAAACATCGGTGTTGTATTGATCACACTTATAGCCTAAAGCAGGGATTATCAGTTTGACATGTATACACTTTATTGACACTTTATAAAGTACGCGTAAAATAGACCATCGGTAACCCTTTAATTATAGTTTATAAAAGAAAAAACATGAACAAAAATAAAAATTTGATTTCTTTTTTAAAAACTCATCGAATATTCGAACCATGATAGTATTCGAATATTCGACTGTATGATCGAATATTCGAATATTCGTTGCCATCCCTAGTATTTATCCTTCTTCGAACAAATCTTTATTTATCCTTCTTCGAACAAATCTTTATTTATCCTTCTTCGAACAAATCTTTATTTATCCTTCTTCGAACAAATCTTTATTCATCCTTCTTCGAAAAAATCCTTATTACTCGACGGTATAGTGGTTAAGCATCCGGTGGGAGTTCTAGGGTTCGATCCGACCAGGGTATTATTTTCAAAGAAGCTCGCTGCAGATGTAATGTAAATGGGAAAGGGTTATACATTTACCAATTGAACCATTCAATGGGAAAACCAACAGGCTTATCCGGGTCGACACATTCTGTCTCAGAGGGATAGAGGTATAGAGTAATGATTCCTGAAACAGAAAATCCACAGGATGCGAAAAGTGTCTGTCTGGGTTAGCTTGTGCGGCATGCTTATGCTGAACCGGGTCGATACTTTACGCAATGTTGGTTTTCTCGTGGAACGGCTCAATAGTGACCGTGCAACAGAGATACTTGGAAAAATAATCTATAAACATTTATATCCTTCTGCGAAAGAAGTATGTATTACATGGGCAAAGTCAGTCGAAAAGTTACCTTCATAAATATTCATTTCCCACATGTTTTTATTGATTGATTGTTTGGGTTTAACACCAACAAGTATTCAGTAATTTCAAGGCGTGAAGTTCACCCGTTCATGTGTATCCTGGCTTTCCCACACCAGTATTCCACACAACATACTTTCTAAGCAACTGGCTGCTTTTTCCGCACATTGACTGTAAGCCAATTGCCAAACGTCCGAAAAAAACATTGGCCGAGCTGGGATTCTAACTCACAACCCCTAGATTGGCAGCTCACGTCGCTACCGACTGAACAACCGGGGCTCGGCAGACACAGTTTTGACGTACCTGCCTCAATCAACTCATTATTCATAAGTCACAATGTCGTTCAATTCTATTCAAAATCAAACTTTTATTTTAGAAGATATCAAATGTTTAGCCTAGATGATTACAGTTTCATCTGCTGCATAGTTGTTGTATATGAGAAAGGGTTAACACTTAACAGCGATTTTGAACAGTTAAAAGTATTTTGTTAGCCGTAACGGTTATCTTGTGACCGTATCAGCCAAAAATTCTAAATATCTTCCATATTCTAATTCACAATTACTTTGAGTTTTATAATACTCTACAAAGTTAGAATTATAATGAATTTAGAAAAATTGGTCAATACGAGAATTATGCCTCCTCGGTGGTATAGTGGTAGAGCATCCACCTCGGGTACGGGATATCGAGAGTTCAATCCCCTGCCAGGTCAAACCAAAGACTTCATTGGCGCTCGGGAATGTGAGATTAGCTTTACGAATGACTCGCTGGTTTCAGAATAAATGGACCAGTTGAATTGGTACCGTACCTAGAAAACGCCGTGATATCACTGAAACAGTACTGAAAGTGGCGTAAAACACCGTGATATAACTGAAACAGTACTGAAAGAGGCGTAAAACACCGTGATATAGCTGAAACAGTACTGAAAGTGGCGTAAAACACCGTGATATCACTGAAACAGTACTGAAAGTGGCGTAAAACACCGTGATATCACTGAAACAGTACTGAAAGTGGCGTAAAACACCGTGATATAACTGAAACAGTACTGAAAGTGGCGTAAAACACCGTGATATCACTGAAACAGTACTGAAAGTGGCGTAAAACACCGTGATATCACTGAAACAGTACTGAAAGAGGCGTAAAACACCGTGATATCACTGAAACAGTACTGAAAGAGGCGTAAAACACCGTGATATCACTGAAACAGTACTGAAAGTGGCGTAAAACACCGTGATATAACTGAAACAGTACTGAAAGAGGCGTAAAACACCATACAAACAAACAAAGAATGAGGGAACCGGTGATTCAATGGTGCTGGGATATCTTATTGATTCTTGGAGTTTTACACCGCTTTCAACATTTCCGCCCAGTTATATCACTGCATTTCCTGAGTAAGTTACCAGTACTACTGGTCCATTTTATCCTGACACCAGCTATTCAGTGGAAATGCTAACCCCGTAACCACACCCGAGGCGGACGCTCTACCACTACACCACAGAGGCGGTGCTGGGAACAGGAGAACTGGTTCTGTCAGTCCAGATACTCCGGCAGTAAGTCAGGATCTGGATATATCCAGATTAAAAAGGTCGCTTTCGTGTGGTGTGGCCATTGACCGGTATCCTCTTAATAGGGTGTGTCTATGTTGGTTACCGACGTTAACCGCTCTTGTCTATTTGTGGTCAATGTGCATTGGTGTCCATAACGGACTAAATCGCTTGGGCTTATTTTATGTTTAAATAAAACGGCTCCACAATTTTTTCCCGGTGTTGTTTAACCATCCACAAATAAATGCAATACTGAAAGTTGTTTAAATAATTTCTCCCTTTTCCAAAACGTTGTCATGATATTAAATGTCGACTGTATTAGAGACATGGCTAAAGTGATGATTGTGTTTGTTTTGTTGGCGTTTTACGCCGTTTCAGTTGTATCACGACGACAGTTCTGTAATAGTCTAGGACATGACCGTCGCACCGCGACTCGGTATCGAACCTGGGACGCCCGGTTCCAAACCGCTAACCACCTGGCCACGCCGGATTCCGTTATAGGGATGAATTGAAAGCAAAACTATACTGATTTGGAACACATATAATTATTATCTACACTTTTCTCTACTTTATCTATGTACGAGCAGTACAGCGAAAACACAGTGGTGATTGTTTATTGTTTGTATGATACATCTTAACCCTTTCACTACCAAATTTCACAAAGTCGACTTTTGCGGAATTGGGTAAACGCTTGGTTTTCATTGGTCAGAATTTGACACGTGGTAAAGGCAAAGATATAAGTATAAAACGAGGCTTTGCGCGCTCTTTCGACACAGGATTGTTTCTCTTTCAAACATTTTTGACGAACAATTATTCTTTTGAAAGCACGATCATTTAATTACAGACACTTTTGAGGACGAAGTTTAACTGTAAGTAAATTCTATTTCTTTTATTTCTGTTATTAATTCTGTTATTATTACTATTATTATTATTATTATTATTATTATTATTATTATTATTATTATTGAGTTTAGTTGAGTAGAGATTATTATTATTATTATAAAAATTGCCAGTATAAAAAAATACCGGTAAATGCAAGATCTAACTGTACAGTTTAAATGCATTATACCATTTCTTTTTTACAATGTTTTCAAACAAGGGATTTAAATTGAAAATAAAGATGTTCGTAAAAGAAAATTTAAAAATAAAAGATCAAATTAACCACCATACAACGGATCTTTATTATTTTTTTACACCGACTAGTTTCATTCTTTATTCAACGGATTATAGAGAAATAAAAGAATTTTGCAAAATTATTTCAACAACTGCTACCATGTAATCGCACTATTATTTATTAACCGTTTACCGATATGATATATGAGCCGTTCAGCGAGAAAACCAACATGCTGCGCAGGCTTACCCAGACAGACTTGTTTTGCCTCTCGTGGATTTTCTGTTTCAGGAATCATTACTCTATACCTCTTTCCACATGTGACGGAATGTGTCGGCCCGGATTAGCCTGCGTGGGATGCGCATGCTGATCTGGTCGATACAGTAGGCAGTGCACACACTGTTAGTTTTCTCATCTCGGCTCATATCTAGAACGAAGGCAATATAAATGTCCTCTCCGAACAAAAATTCATCATCCAATTTTCCATTTACTTATTTCAAGCTTTCGGCCAGACGGCATCTTCTTCAGAATCTGCAATTTAATTAATTTAAATAATTGTCAATGTTGCAAACCTTTGACTTGCAGATATATTGCCTCGTTTGAACCCTTTCCCACATACAGACGATTGCTGACGCCTCTGAAGAAGACGACTTTTAAAAAACCATTGTGGTTAAAGGAGACATTGCTCACAATTAGCAATATTCCCATTTGCCACACGTACTGTTTTCAACTCCACTCAATATTTTTACTTTCTTTTGAGAAGATTTCTCTTATTATTGCGGATCATGTTTTCAATGTCGTCTGCTGTAGATTTGTTGTATGATGGAAAGGGTTAAATATCGTAATACGGAATTATAACAACAACATAGGGAATAATCAGAGCCATACGAACACCGACAAGGTTTTACAATCTATAAACTATATATGACAACGGATAGAGGCTAAATTCTCCCTGGTTTGATTGGACATGTTAACATTTCAAATTTAACGTTATGGATAAGAGACCGCATCGGTGGTGTAGTGGTAAAGCGTCCGCCTTTAGTGCGGGAGATCGCGGGTTCGATCCCCGACCGGTTTATACCAAATACTTCATAAACATGCTAATAATGGCTGCCCTCCTTGGCGCTCACGGGTGCAGGGTTAGCATTACGACTGACTGACTGGTGTCATAATGAATGGACCAGTAAGACTGGTAGCTTACTCAGGAAATGGCGTGATATAACTGAACAATTGTTGAAAGCGGCATAAAACACACAACAATTAATCAAAACAGTTATTGCTAAGGTTTAACGTAATTTCAAACTGTCATAAATGGCAAACTTTAATAATACAATACAAAACAATACAAATACCTCTAATCTTCTCAGTTCTACAAGCAGAACCCATGAGGATGATATAAACAAGAGTTGTCGGAGGGCAATATAGCACGCCTATCAGGGCCATCGTCTATCAGGGCCTACTTCAGAACAGTTATAGCATTAGGTAAAGTCACACAGTATCACCTATTGCAAGATAATACACCTTTTGAATACTTGCATGCAAATGTTAACTAAGTCTATACAGGCCTTTTTAGGCCTTTTAAATCTGTAAATGTGTTTATATACGATGTATGCTGATAGTGAACATAATACTGAAGACTTACAGTACCATATAAAACCACACATGGACCAAGATTTAGCAAAAATGTGACCCCTTACATAAAGTTGTTCCAGTCATATCGACTGGTTGAAAAAGGCTGTCTCCATGTGGCATCAGAAAAGGGCTAATATATTTGCTTCTTTACCATAAAGCAGGTGATCGATTAAAGATCATCTTGGCTCTTATGTTTAAACTTCGTTCATTATGAATGTATTCCTTGATTTTCTGATAGTCTTTACTTATTATTTTCTGTTCGTAATAACAGACGACAGCAATACGAATTCCGAACATGTTGTGATCATGCATGCAACATGACATAAACATTATTATCTTCTGGTCAATTTCTTATAAATCATTTGTTATGGCCAAAGTATGCTCTTTAATTATTATTTACAATCATCTTACGTTTTTTCGTAAATAGGTAGCACCTAAAGATATATCATAACATGACCTAATACTAGGAAAATGTCGTTACGTCAGCATTTTGACGTCATACGTTAGTCACTTTGGAGCCAAAACCCGTAATATTGTAAACGTTAAGTACATTTTCATCGAAATACGCCTCATAAGTCACTTTATGTGATAGATATAACATCTCATGAGTGTTATTTATTATTACTTTTCATAAATTAAGCTGAATATGACCTCGGCATAATTATTTGTGGCATTGTTATACGGTTTACTGACTAAATTAAAATAGCTGTGGAAAACCCGATTTTCTTTGCTTGTTTCGTCATGTGATAAAAAGAATCAGACATTCGTTGTCATTTCATAAACAGTTTTAGTAAACGTCGTCCAACATATTTGTTATAAAGCTCGTTTAATAAAACTTTATATGAAATGACACTCATGTCAGATCCTATATTTATCACATGACAATGCTTGTATCCGATATAATATACCCATTACGTATTTATATGTAACGTGTGTAATATAACATGACCGTATCACTATGAAAATGACTTCACGTCATCGGTTTGACGTCATAACGTTGGTAACTTTGGCGGCAAAACCGGTAAATTTCATCTAGAAATATTGTAAACGTTAAGTACATGTTATCGAGATACGCCTCATAAATCACATTGTGTCATAAATAGAATATTTCATGAGTGTCTATTTATTATCACTTTTAATAATCACGTTAACTAAGCTGAATATGACCTCGGCATAATTATTGGCGGCTATGTTATAGGTTTATTGACGAAATTAAAATAGCTTTGGGAAACCTAATTTTCTTTTTGTATTTCGTCATGTGATAAAGAGAATCCATTGCCAACTTTGGGGAAATCCGGTGGTACTCGAAAGATCCAATGGAGTTAAAGAGGGAAAAAAAGAGTTAAATTGCTCCCACAAATTAGTTAATCACTGGATTTTTCCATTTCAAGCGATTATGTTAGGAAAACCTTTGCTCTTTAATATGATATTTTTAATATGATTCTATGAATTTTACATTTTGGTCCTTTTTAAGATTTTGTTGGGCACCCAAAGTTACATTGAAATAAGAAGGAGCTAAAAAATATTCTGCTTTAATTAAGGCATTTAAAAACATCCGATCGCTTCATTTCATGCATAATTTGTTTCTCTTTCATTTGTTCTAATTGAAATCGTTATTTTAAAAATATGTTTTGGTTCTTTTTGAACATTTCTGTAATATTCGGGGTGCCTCAGAAAGGTGAAATGCCTGTGTATTGGTGTTTGCGGTATTGTGTCATCTCGACAGGGTATCAAGGTCATCCCCGTCATCGCTCTTTCAGCGCAAATGGCAATATTGATGTTTTTGAAAACAATACAGATTCAGGTGAGTCAGCTCGTAACGAGCTGTCTCACCTGAAATCAGTATTGTTTGCCTTTTAGTTATGACAATATTACAAACCCCCATTAAAAAGGAAATCGAGATACCCGATTTTGGACATGGAAGAGTCTACTTTAAACAATTCGGCAATGAAAGAGTTAACCCTTGTCTAGCCAGCTGTACGCGGAATATACGAATTATTATTGTGCATGCCTTTAAACCTTAATTACGAACATTGTAATTAAGGATCAACCTTGGCAAGTCTAATCGGGATGCACGATGTTCGCAATATCGTAATCTTTAGTTAAGATTAGTCAATGAGTATAAGTAAGTAAGTAAATATTTTATTATAGTGACATGTGTATAACAAACACGCATAAATATAATAATGGGAAAACACCCGGACCCATGGGCCCATATGTCACTGTTAAGAAAAAAAGATATTTACACAGTAAATACATTTCATTGTTCCACCTAATAAACACATATGTGTCTACACATAAGTACACAACAATGAGTCGCTCTTGTCGTTGGCATGTTTCCTAGTACAAAGAGGACAAGATACATACCAATTACGTGCCCGAATTCGATTTGATTATTCTTATACTATATACAATAAGTTTTTGTTCACTGTTAAATGGGTGCGTGTTTCATAAAAAAGTTTCGTTTCGCAACAGCGATGTACGCCCTTTCTGTAAAAAACTAAAACAATTACAAAACAAGACAATAGTAATGAAAAGTATATTACAAATAATTGGATGCATGACTGGAGTTCTTTAAAGAAAAAAAACAGTATCACAAATAAACATTGAAGTAAACAAACTAAACAAAATATAATGCTTGAGTGAGCGAATGAATTAGTATATATAAACACTGGAGAATAATTAATAGTTGGTGGATACAGCGGGATAAAAATTAATTGAAATACGTACATAACTCACGGGACGAACATGCTTGTAAAATAAGGGAGACAACGCTTAAATTTTATACAATTTATTAATTGAATTTATCCCCCTTGCAATACCAGTTATTATTCGACACAACAATATTTCGATGAGGACACATCAAGTAACTTTCAATACCTCGATTCTTAAAATTTGAAACCTATAGACAAAAGAAACCGATTTAAAAAGAAAGAAATAATTATAATATATGATTTAGTTTCTTTACTGAAACATAAATATATTTAAAACAATATATGCTACTTATAAATTTATATGTAAAACTTTTAAGAGGGAGAAGAAGGAGTGATATAATCAGAGAACTCATATACTGGGCATTTTCGCCTGTTCTAACAGTGTGTGGTGACTGGAGTGTCCAGTGAAAGCCAAACCATAATACACTGGTTCCAAAAAATGTACACATGCGAGTATGCGATACCGGTACTGTAAGGAATGCAACAAACAATAAACATAGTAGTTTGTGACGCTCGAGGTTGTAGACATACGATAGCGACTGATGCATTGGTATCTTAATAAACGTACTACTAACAGCGGTCATTTATCTGTGAAATCGCAGTAGTATAACTGAAATACTGTTGAAGCCCATGAAAGAATAGTGTGAGAAAGAAGTGTATATGTGGGAAGTATGCCTCTCGTAGTAAAGGTATCGAGTTTGAATCCCGTAATGAGCGTTTGCCGCCTTTGGGATGTTTCCACACACACGGCGCAAGTACTGTTTTTTTAAGTCTTAAGGAAGCAGACATCGAGTGCGAATAATATATAATTGAAAGCATGTTTCGCAATCGATATGGAATAAATAAGTTTAAACTGTCATGTAAAACGCCATTGGGACATACTGCGATTTTGTTAAAATCAGAATAACATGTATGTCGTAAAATCTTGTTCGGTCTTTGGGATGTTTCGACACAAACGGCTCAAGAACTGGTTAAGTCTTTAGGAAGCAGACATCGAGCATGAATAATATAAGCTGAAAGCATGTGTCGCAATCGATGTATACTAAATAAGTTAAATCTAAAAGTCATACAAAACGCCATTGGGACATACTGCGATCGTGTTTAAATCAGAATTACATGTTTGTTGTAAATTCTTGTTCTGTCTTTTGGATGTTTCCATACAAACGGCGCAAGAACTGGTTAAGTCTTCAGGAAGCAGACATCGAGCATGAATAATATAAGCTGATAGTGTGTGTCGCAATCGATGTATAATACAGTTTAATCTTCAGTCATGCAAAACGTCATTCGGACATATGAGCCGTCTCGCGAGAAAACCAACATTATGATCTCTGCGTAATGTATCGACACAGATCAGCCTGCGCAGTCCGCGCAGACCGATCCGGGCGGACACATTCCGTCTCAGGGGTATAGAGGTATAGAGTAATGATTCCTGAAACGAAAATCCACAGGAGGTGAAAAGTGTCTATCCGGGTAAGCCTGCGCGGCATGCTTAGGGTCGATACTTAACGCAGGTTGGTTTTTGAAAAAACACAGCTCAAATTTTAACGCAGTTCTTGATGTACCATGGCATTGCGCCTGCACTACCGAAACGATTGATTGATTGATTTGGGTTTCACGCCGTTTTCAATTGTTCAGTCATATCACGGCGACAAGTTCACACAATCATGTGTTTCCTGGCTTCCCCACACCAGTAATCTAAACAACAAACTTCCAAAGCAATTGGCTTCTTTTCCACAAAGATTGTTTGCACATTGGTGAGAGATGAATGACGCTTGTCGCATTGACTTTTATCAAATGTCAGAAAGAATGTTGGCTGAGCTGGGATTCGTACTCACAACTTCTGAACTGACCGCGTCGCTTCCGACTGAGCTACCGAGGCTCGGCAATACCGAAGCGAAGACGTTTACAAGACCACATTTTGACGCGGTTAATATATTCAGATTATTATATTTGCAGGTACACAATGGCAAGCCACAAATTCCAAGTGGCTGTCATTGGGGTGGCAGTTAAACTTCCAGGAGCAGATAACTGTGAAGAATTTTGTGAAATGATGGTAAATAAAGGGAACACTGTCGCTACTTTTCCACAGGAGAGAGTTGAAGACGTGGACCATGTATTACCAACGTTCAAAGGTCAGTTTGTTGACGAAAATAACCCATTCTTCACTGGTTCATTTTCTAAATCAGTCGATACATTCGACGCTGATATGTTTGGCGTGAACCCAAAAGAATCTCTATCCATCGAGCCAGAACAGAGAATGTTTCTAGAAACCACGTGGGAGCTTCTTGAGGATTCTGGGTACGCCTCAAAGATAAGAAATTCCAACAAAGGAGTATATGTAGGAAACATAGTAAATAAGTACAAATACATACTCACACAGAATCATCCAAGCATATCCCATGAAACTCAAAGCCCGTTCATCTCTTCAAGAGTATCCTCCACGTTTAATCTCAGCGGACCAGCCATGATGATGGCTACTGGATGTTCCTCCTCACTATTAGCAGTTTACCTAGCTTGCCAGGGATTGTTATCTGGCGACTGTGACATGGCTATTGCAGGAGGCATAACTCTTGATCTTTTGCCGATAAATCTGAAGACAGACATCTGGAACCAACTTGGTATTACATCGCCAAATGCTAAATGTAGAGCAAAAGGATTAGCTAAGGCAGAGGATTGTGGTATAGTTCTTCTGAAGCCAATTGAAAAGGCTATTGCTGACGGCGATATGATTTATGGGTTGTTGGAGGCGACAACTGCGAATCAGGACGGACACTCTCAGGGTATAACAGCACCTCATCCAGGCGCTCAATCTAACATGTTGACCAAATCATGGGAACTAGCTAACATAATACCTGACTGCCTTGGCTACATTGAAGCACATGTCACGTGTACAGAACTGGGAGATCCAATAGAAATAATAGGAATCACGAAGGCTTACCAGAGGATGACAAAACGTATGACGGGTAGGTGTGAAAAGATACCTATTGGTTCTGTAAAAGCAAACATTTGGCATCTTGCAGATGGTGCAGCAGGTGTGGTATCATTGATCAAAGTTCTTCTCTGCATGAATAAGGAGGCTATTCCGCCAGTCACGAATTTCACATCACCTAACTCACATATAAATCGGGAAAGAGCACCTGTGTCTGTGAATGAGACGTTAAGAAACTGGGAAAGTACAGACCTACAACCAAGATATGGAAGCGTAAGTGCCTTTGGATTTCAAGGAACAAACATACATGCCGTTGTTAAAGAGTACAAAGCACAACCAGTTATTCCTGCATCTGTCACCTCATTCGGCCCACACTTACTATGCATGGCAGCAAAAACACGACGAAGCCTCGACAGATTCCGCACAAAACTTGTTCTGTTCTTTGAGAAACACAGTAAAATAACAAATGAGGAGTTCAGGAGAATTTGCTACACATTAAACACAGGCAGAGTATTACTTTCATTCCCGAATCGATTAGCTGTAGTATCTTCTTGTCCGTCAGAATTCACATCAGCTTTACGTCGCGATACACAAGGAAACGACGAAACAAAGAATAGCAAGATAGTACAAGAGGTTTTACAATTATCAAATCCAACAAAGGCACAATCTGAAATCATAAGTAAGTTCTTAAAAGGAGATTCTATCAACTGGGACACTTTTTATAGATGTACGAATCTCGCCTCAAAGGTACACGTCGAATTTCTCCCTACATACGTGTTCGAAAAGACAAGATATTGGCCTGATGGTACCGAGGCACGGAACAGGGAGGATTTGCTTCTTGAGCATCAGGTTCCAATTGCCGTAGAAGAACCCAATAACACGAGATTAAAGTCCAGCTGTCAGCAATCACACAATATTGGTATTGAAGGGAATTTTGACCAGTTTGAAATCCTTGGCAAAGCATTCAATAATGCACTTGGTGTAACACATGACTGGGCAGAAGAAGGAAATACTAATTTATTTGACATTGGCCTTGATTCTCTGGTGTATACACATCTAACAATGCATCTGATGCAAGTCTTCAACAACCTTTCAGATATCATCTTAACTCAGGCAGATATACATGCTAATCCATCGTTAAACGAACTTAGTAGATTTCTTGACGGAAAACTACATAGAAGCAACCAAAAAGTTCAAATGTTTGCTACTGAATCTTCCATGACCAAAGGCGAAGAAACCAAAGTTGACATGCTTGGACACATTCCACTCTCATATTGTCAAATAAGACTTTGGGTCTTAGCAAATATGGGAAAGGCAGGGAGCGCGTATAACGCAACAAATTGCTTTACAATTACAGGAGCAATAGATACCGATGCCTTTAAAAAGGCAATAGAAACAGTTGTCAGAAGGCATGACGCATTCTTCATCACAATCAAAGAAATAGATGCCAAACCTTATATTGTGTACGACTGGAATGTTGATATAGATCTACAAGTATTTGACATGAGTTCCGATAACACAAACGCAGAATATACAGCTGTGGAAAGCTATGATGCGGATTACAAAAGGCTATTTGACTTATCAACAGGACCTTTGGTGAGAATAAAATTATACAAAATAGCCAGTGATCAGTATATGTTTACCATGGTCATCCATCACATCATATTCGACGAATGGTCACACTTCTTGTTCTACAATGAAATGTGGGACAACTACAAAAGGTGCATTGGGAATCAAACCCTGCCAGTCGACATGCAGCAGCCTTTATCGTCACATTTCTCGAAAAGAGAAAATGAAGATTCTTTATTGAAGAGTTCAAAAATGCAGAACGATTTGGAGTATTGGATAAAACAACTATCGTCTCCCTTACCACTAACAACGTTTCCAGGTGACAAGAAAAGACCACAAACATTCACCTATAAAGGCGATCGATTAATCCGCGTTTTAGATATGAAAATATTCCAATGTCTAAAGACCTGTGTAGGGGGTTCACATTCTATGTTCCATTCCATCTTATCCACAGTGTTTGTATTACTGCAGCATTTCAATCCTGCTGACACAGACTTCTTGGTAGGTATTCCCTTCACCGGCAGGCACACCATGGAAATGAGAGATGTGATAGGTTGTTTCATCAACACACTCGTCATTCGTATTTCAATGAACACAACCATGACATTCGCTGAAGTTTTGCAGTGTGTAACGAAGACATGCTATGATGCCCAAGAACACCAATTAGCTCCATTTGACCATCTTGTCAGCAAGCTTAAATTACCTAGAAATACAATTATCTCACCTGTGTTTAGTGTCAATGTTTGCTATCACAACGAAGAATTCAGAAATGGTCACATAGGTCTACCAGATGTGCTAACCGTTGACAGGAAGCATCTTCATAACGGCACTTCCAAATGGGATATGCAATTTGACTTCCTGGAAGAAGGCAATGAAATGCATTTTACGCTTGAATATTACAAAGGAGTTTTCTCTGACAGTTATGCAGAACATATTGCTGATATGCTTACTGAAAGTTTGAACGTTTTGACACAGTGTCCAAACACTCCATTGACACAGTCTTTCATCGGGGAGGCATCAATCATGCGTGGCGTCAGAGTACCTTTAGGAAATCGTACTCTCACTCAGATTTTGATGGACAGCCTCGACAATTATCCAGACTCCAAGATACAAGGCGTTGACGGCAAAACTCACAAATACATGTCTTTGAAGAAAGATGCCATTCAGCTCACCAATTTCTTCTTAAAGGATTGTCGATTGCGTAAGCGTGACCGTGTCGGTTTATTGTTTGATAATTGTTACGAAGGTCTCACAGTTATTATGGCATGCCTGCTGACCGGAATTGTTTACGTTCCACTCAACCCAGAAAACCCAAAGGCAAGGCTAGAACAAATAGTCCGAAGTTCAAAAATCAAAATTATTTGCTTCGAACGGGAATCATTCACATTAGCCAGTTATCTCCTATGGACAAGTGAATACATGGAAAACATTTTCTCTATAAACGGTAACAACATGAAAAACGTTACAGAAATACAAGAAAATCCTCTAATGGATACAGAACTTTGGAATTGCGTTGCAGAAGAGGCAAGTAGTGATATCGAAGGTGGAGGTTGGAAGAGTTCGTTTACCGGTGAACACATGAGTGAAGAAGAGATGAAAGATTACATTGATAATGTATTTAACAAGCTTGAGAATTATGTAGATTCACATACTACAGTCTTAGAGATAGGATGTGCTTCTGGATTGACGACGCAGGCACTATGTTCAAGAGTCAAAGAATACATTGCAATAGACCTTTCTAAAGGAATGGTTGAACACATTAGAGGAAAGAATCTCAGAAATGTTAAAGTATTTTGCGTTCCTGCTCATGAAATCGGTGTCGTTTTCAAGGATCAGAAGTTCGATCTAATCATACTCAACAGCGTCGTGCATTGTTTTCCAGGATACAACTATCTCAGAAAAGTTCTCGAAACATGTGCAGCAATGCTGACCTGCCATGGGAAAATATATGTTGGCGATGTTATGGACCTAGAAAAACGAGATGACTTACAGCGGTCTCTGAAAGCTTTTAAAGCTAGCAATCCAAAATGTAGAACGAAAACTGACTTGAGCGCTGAGCTTTTCTTACCAAAGGAATTCTTTGAGACATTTGATGAAGTATTTCCGAATGTAGTCTGCTCGCCAAAAAGTGGTTCGATTGAAAATGAGCTGACCAAGTACAGATATGATGTTTTGATGAAAAAAGAGACTGGGACGATTTCAAGAGAACCAATCAGACACCGGACAATTTTCTCGGTAAACGACACAACATCAGAAACCAATGAATCACCGAGCACGCGTGTATACCCTGAAGATGATGCATATATTCTTTTTACCTCTGGAACGACTGGAAAACCAAAAGGTGTACGAATCGGTCAGAAATCCTTACTGAACTATTGTCAATGGGCCTCCTCTGCATATGGTTTAAATACTAGGTCCGTAATGCCTCTGTTTTCGCCACTCACGTTTGACTTCACTGTGACAAGCATATTTCCTCCTCTGCTACAAGGATCAACACTAGTGATATTCAAACCATTTTCCGTGTCATACGAAGAAATAGCCGAGTGCAATTCTTTGACAGTGGCAAAGTTCTCACCTTTACAGCTAGAAACAATTCTTACATCTGCTATAGGTCCTTTGAGTATACACACTTTTATCCTAGGCGGAGAGGAACTCGCATATCCGCTTCTTAAGAAACTGCAAGAAAATAAACAAGAAATGCCGTTCCAAGTTTGGAACGAATATGGACCTACAGAAGCCACAGTCGGCTGTGTTGTGAGATGTATTGATCACACAGAAATAGAAAATCTAAAGGAGCACTATATTCCAATTGGAAAACCAATTAACAACGTGACAGTTGCTATAACTAATTGTTCTAAGCCTGTTACACTAGGCACGAAGGGTTTCCTATCAATAGGTGGGACATGCCTTACAAGTGGATTTCTGAAGTCAAAGTCAGAGAATAATGATGCTTTCAACTCAGCATGCTGGAGTCAGGATGGATCTTTAATGTATACGACGACTGATATTGTAGCATGTACCGTTGACAAAAATCAATTGCTATATTTTGGCAGGGACAGTACTGACATTACAAAGATCAATGAAATGAGAGTTGATATATCAGAAGTACAATCGTCAATCAGAGCTCTCGCATATGTCGAAGAGGCATGGGTGTGTCGATTTGAAATGGAAGGGGCTCACTTTCTTGGAGCTGCAGTGAAGCTTAGTCATAATGAACAGCTCACTGACGAAGACTTGAAGAGTTCAATTACCAAGGAACTAACACAGATACTTCCGTTATATTGCATACCAAAATCAATCGTCCAAATCGTCGACTCCCCAATCAACAAAAACGGTAAAAAGGACACAGCTGCTCTGAAAAAACTTTTCAAAATTAATATGGAAAAATCAACAGAGAATAAAAACTGTATGACAAACGAGACTGAATCCAAAGTACAGACACTATGGCAAGATATCCTTCTCATTAATAGACTTCCAGGCGTAAATGAGGATTTCTTCTTTGAACTATCTGGCGATTCGCTACAAGCAATTCATCTCGTTAGGAAAATGAGAACGGCAGGCTTTAGTCTTAATGTCAACGATATATTCAGATATCCTACTATCAAATCACTCTGCCTGTCACTCCAGAAAGGCAATCTTCAGACAAATGACAACAAACAGAATCCGGTTGACAATAAACATTTCGACCTACTCCCATAGTGGAGCGGTACATGCGTATCAAGGGCCAATCGGATAGATTTGCTGTACCTGCAATGCTCGAGCTTAGAACTCCTTTGGCGGTTGAGGTCTTACAGAAAGCATTTAGAGTGGTAATAATGAAACATAAGAGTTCAGCATCAAGATTTTTCATGGAGAAAGGACAAGTGTTTCAACAATACACTGACATTGGTTCTAAGCCAACCGTGGTTGAAGCAACTCTCACCAAAGGGCTCATGAACATAGGCCAAGACCCCGTCTTTACGAAGGCGTGTGACGAGTTAGAATGCCAGCTAGATACCGACAATGGTAACTTGTTAAATGCAGCATTATTCCGATCAGAAACCAAACATTATTGTTTGATTGTCATACAGCATATCACGGTCGACATTGTATCATGGCAACATATTCTTAAAGACCTGTCTGTCGCTCTAGAAAGTGGACATTCTGGTAAAGTTGCTATGCTACCATCGGCTACTGTTCAATTTGACAAATACTGTGCTGATCTTTGCAAAGAAGGTGAAACAAGTTCAGAAGAAGAAATCATGTATTGGCTGAATGTCATAAAGGATTCGAAAAGTAATGAACTTTTCCAACGAAACTCAGAACAATCCTTGCATTCAAACTCCAATCGATTGATTCCGATATCGTAAGAAAGCTCTCAATTGCTATTGGAGGCACTGACGAAGCTGTGATATTAACAGCTCTTGGCCAGGCGTTTTCAAATCTGGAAAGCATACCTTTAACAGTTTTCATTTAAAGTTATGGTCTCCAATTAAACCTTGATACAACTGACACAGTTGGATGGTGCACCAGTATGTTTCCGTTCACAGTTGAAACACAAGGGGAGGCCAACTTTGCATCTGCAACACGCAAAGTCATGCAGAATATTCAAGAGATACCACTACACTGGGTCAGATATGGCCCTACAGTTAGAGTTGGAAAGTTGAAAGCTGAATTACCAAGCACGGTGTTTGTTTTCCAAGGGTCATTGGATGCGGCCTCTAAGGAAGAATTCAAAGCCGGTGCTACATTTAAATATCTACCATGTGTTGAAGTGCTAATACATGACCTTGAAAACTGCAATGACCATATAGATGAGCAGGATTCGCTTGACTTCCCATTAGAAGTGATATGCTGGCTTCATAGCGGTCTTCTCAGAGTCGGCTGCCTTTTCGATAGAAAAAAGGTATCGAGCGAATGGGTTAAGCTGGTACTGCAAGGTATGACAGAAACTATCATGGATGCAAGTAATACAGCGAACAAGCATACCGCAATCAGATTAGAATCATCGAAAGAAGTTAGGATTGAAAAACTTGAGAATGTGAGGAAATATGAAGGATCTGTTCAAATTCTGACGAACATCGCGATCCTCCCTGATATGATTTCAACAACTGAAGACATCTTTTTGAAAGAAGGTCTAACTGGTACTGATGTCTAAAATGAACTATCAGACTTCTATCAACTGCTTATTCAAGAGGAAATCTCGGAACACTGTTTCACTAAAGCAATCGTCAGGTGCACGGCGACAAAACAGAAGGAAAAAATAGAGCATGCCTTTCAAAAGTTTTTATTGTGCAATCAAGGAACAGAAAATAAGCTTATCGTTATCAGCCTTGAGAATATCCCAAATTCAATTCCCCTAGGGAAGTAAACTAGCAGATGTTTCTATTCATATATTGGTTATCAATGATTTTGATTATGATGCCATTGCCGACGCTGATTACAACGTCCCATTTACACCACAAATGTACAGGAAGTTATCTTTCACAATCGCCAGAAATGTTGTTGCCTTAGTAAGAAGATCTGAGATTAAGGTAAGCTGTGTCGAGGGTGATTATACGTTGTGGGACGGTGAAAGTGATAATAACAGCTGCTCATAGAAATTGCCAAAGTTTTCTACTGCAAAAGGTCCACGAAGAATATTTGCTTGTATTGATAGCTTGGAAGACGTGGAGTCTGTTCTTGTCAAAGATAAAATGATACTGAAACAGAACAATTTTGTTCATTTAGAGGTCATTTGGAAACCTAAACCCGTAAATATTATTTCTGTGTCAAAATATCTTGACATAAGCCTACACTCATACATGTTCATTGAGGATAGTTCCACGGAATGCGAAGAAATGCTTCGATTCCATCCACAAGTTAAGACGCTTCGCTTCCCGTCTGTTGAAGATCTGGTCAAGCCATTTATCTCATCCTTATGGATTCTGGACACGGTAGATATAACCAGTCAGACTGCTTGTAGAACAGAAATGTACATGAGCGAAGTATCCCGAAAAATGGCAGTTAAATTATCAAAACCAAAATGATTTCACAGGAGAGTATTTGGTTCTGTTGAAATCGTGGAAAATGAAAATGCACATTTGGAAATCGTCAATTAAGGAATTAGCTCACATGCTGATATATCTAAACGAATCGCAGAACTCCTGCATCGGACCAATCAGTTCAAGCTTAACGACAAGGTTTTGAAACTGGAAGACTTCGATGATCTAGAAGAAAGTTTTGTTTTTTCTTTGGACGATGCGTATGGGAAATATGGCATAATAGCTGTCATCATTATTGACCATCAACCACAGAAATTGACTGTCAAACAGTGGGTTATGAGCTGTCGAGCGCTTGGAAGGAAAGTAGAAGACAGGTTATTGCATGAACTCGCTCTGTACGCAGCAAAGGGTAGCACAGATGTAGCACTTCACTTCATAAACACGGGGAAGAATATTTCAATGGTCGAATTAATTCAAATGCGAAAGAAATATCCAGATAACAATATTGATTATATTGTGTTAGACACAAATGAGGTGGACAATATCGGTTTCGATTTGCATGAAATTGAAGTTACAAGCAACCCATCCACTGAAAGCAGCTTGTAGTTAGTTTGAAAGCGGTGAATGTAAACTTCAGGAGGCGTTGAAACATAACAAACACGTCTATACTGTTATAAAGTCTATCGTTATTAACAACTTTGGAACAGGAAATGGCATCACAGCACCAACGGCACAATCACAAGAAGATGCCATTCGAAGTTCTCTGTATCAAGCAAATATATCTCCACAAGATATGTCTTTTATTGAAACACACGGTATGGGGACTTTTCTCGGAGACAAGATAGAGCTGTCGGCCTTATCTACAATATTCAACACTGGAGATACAAAGAGGAAACTTCCAAATGGATCTGTTAAAAGCAATCTTGGGCATTTGGATTCTGCAGCAGGGCTAGTAGGTTTGCTAAAGATTATAGCAGGCTATATGTTTGAGACTATTCCACCGACTATTAATTTCGAAGATCCTCACACAGAACTCACTGGTTCAGCATTATATGTACCAGTTAATTATAGACCTTGGCTAGCTTCAATGAACACCCCACGAGTTGCAGGCCTAATCTCTTTCGGATTGACAGGCACAAACACTCACATGATTGTGTCAGATTCAGTTCCAAAATCAGTCCGATCAGTACCTACACAAGCTGTTCCTCTATTGTTATGCGGTGCTACATGTACGTATGGCCATATTAGACGACAAGCTGCTTCGTATGGAAAAGTAATACACCAAACAGTAATTAAACGCAGAATAAACAAAATACAAGACGTTACAGTGACCGTATTGACAAAACTTAGTCATCTTTAAAAGAGTGGACTTCTTCATGCAAAACACCGAGTTGCCATTCTTGAATGCGACGCACAGAAGATGTTTAATAGCCTAGATTTGGTTAGGGATTGTGAAAATGAAATTCAACTACATAACGTCACATGCAACTGCCTTTCTTTACAGAAACGACGGTTTTCAATGCAAAGATAATTCCTTCACAGAAGACACGAGTCTAGGAATCAATGATTTGATTGACATTTTACACGAAAACATCAGCAAAACACGAGAACTTGTCCGAACTTTAAAACTGTCACCATCACTAGGACTACTGCAATATGAAGCAAGATTTTGTTGTTCTATTATACTGAATTTATTCAAAGAAACTGGATTGAAAGATGCAATCGACATCCAACAAGACCTAATGCTTGAGAATTCTTTTGCAAAGACAGGGATGCTACGGAAATACGACAAACTGTTTTTCATTATGACAAGAGAACTTTTAAGCTCCAATTTGGTGATACCAAAGGGATCAGACATTCACAAATTGAATCTTGACGTTTATACATTTCGATGTCAAGATATAATTATACCATCACCAAAACAGATTGTTGAAGAAGCCATGACGAAATATTCACAGTGGACTGATTGCTTTCGATTTCCGCTGCATTGTTCGAATCATCTGAAAGTGGTCTTTTGGGGTCATATGAGTCCATTGCCAGTTATATACCCGCAGGGAGATTTGAACTTCATGTACCAGTTCGACAAACTTGGTGACCTACTAGGAGACGTGTACTACAACATGTATATGCAAATAATAATACACAGCTCGCCTGTCAAGGAAAGGTAAAACCGTCCGAATTATTGAGGTCGGTGCTGGTATGGGCCATGTTACTCGCCAGTTGCTACCAAGTCGTTTTGAAATACCCAACATTGAATACTGGTTTACCGACCTTGGAAGAGCATTTGTTGAGAACGCAAAGACTTTGTTCAAGAAATATGTTTCTATGATAAGATTTTCAACGTTTGATATAACCAAGAATTCTGTAAAACAAGGTCTACTTGGTACCTACGATATCATTATCTTCGACAATGTCATACACACAAACGAGAGCATCTACAAATCAGTGAACAATCTGAGAACATGTCTTTGGGACTATGGAACGTTGTTCATTATTGAAAGTGCAACGAATAAGACATAGGCAACGCGCTCGCTTGTGGAATCCTAGACAGATGGTGGTACTTCAAGGCCTATGATTTACGACCTTACCAACCGATGTTGGAACCAGAGAAATGGAGAGAAGTACTAACGAACTCGGGATTCAGCTTTATTCATTCGTGTCCTATGGATGTAGATGAAATCAATCGTGTAGACAAATTCTTGTTTGTCTGTAGTAACAAGAAGAAAGATGCGGAGTACATTCCAGCGCCTACAGATGGTTGGTGGAAGTCTATTGATTTGCCTGCACATAGGCACGCTGACTTTGACTTAGAATCCTCATGCAGTGATGAAAGTGGTCTAGGCTACGAGGGCAAGGTTTCAAGGTCACTTGTGAAATCTGAACTCAAGAGAATCTGGCGTGAATTATTAGATTTGGAAGACATTAACGGTGATGAAAATGTTAATGCGTTGGGTGGCGAGTCCCTGCTTGCAATACAAATGATGACGATGGTGAGGAAACGAATTGGATATGCATTGGAAATAGCAGACACATTCTGTTATTCATCTTAAGGAAGCCTTGGTGACTTACTAGACGCAGTCAGCAATCAAACAGTGAATCTTCCACAAGTTCCAGTGACAATGAACTCCAACGTCAAATCGAGATTGCTCCAGCTCGCATTAGATTTTGTCTATTGTCAGAACAAGAATTAAAAAATGTAGAGATTGTACAAGTGACCTCATTCAAGTGTAATATGTGACTGTTTGACCGTGTATCTAACAGGATACTTTAAGATACGCCTGATTTTAAAACGAACAAAAGACAAAATGTAACATTTAGAAAATTAAAAATGATAATCGTTAAAGGAAGATGACATTATTGCATTGGCTACAATTGAGAAATTGCTCTTTATGAACATTTACTTCGCTTCCCAGATTTTTGAGAGGTCGTCTGCTACAAAGGCATCGGGTGTCGTCTGTTTCAGGGAAAGAATTAAGCGGACTCAGTTGAAAAGGAAAACTCGCTTAAAAGCGTGTTCAGTGTCAGTGTAAATGCAACGGTAATTTAAAATTAAAAAGTGTAGTTGTGGCATAATAAGTCCCCTATCGGATTATCGGTTTAACGGTCTGTCTAAATGAACTGGATAACCAATTGTGACACTATGCAAGTCTGTACGAAGATCAATGTCACACACATCAAGGTCATTGATAAAACATCTATCTTACATTGGATTATGTTATAATAACACGAAAAGTATAATAGCTAGGTTTATAAAATATAGTGTGTGCCTAGATACAATAAGGTCACTATGTACATCATTAATGTCTTCAGTATGCATGAAGGTCAGTGTTACACTATTAGTTTAAAGTTATAAAATATAACATCTGCTGTTAGGGTTCTGTCCCTCTCTTTCAGATGACATCCGTAGTGCCTGCAATATTTCAGTGTCTTGTACATATTTGAGAGATGTAACGTCTTAAGGCATTTTTGTGTATATATATAAGTTACATATACCCTAACGCTTCAGCAGTTATACTCCAATACATTTTTAAATGATGTCAATGGAATCCGCCTTTGCATAGTTGTAAGCGTCGGGGATATCGAACCGTGCGTCCCGGGTTCGATTCCCTGTCGTGGCGGAGTGCATTTGGGCAAGGCACATTTCCTATCCTAGTACTTGTCAGTTTACCCGGGGATCATGAATACATTAACTGTCGCCGTGTTATTACTGAAATAATGTTGAAAACGGCTTTAAACTCAAATTAAACGTTAAATAATGTCAAAGCGGAGTATCATAAGAACCCAAATGCGCTAGACACGCTTTACATATGAGCCGTTCCACGATAAAATATCGACCCGAATTAGCCTAAGCATGCCGCAAAGGCTAATCCGGACAGACACTTTTCGCGTCCTCTGGATTTTCTGTTTCAGAAATCATTTCTCTTTACGTTTTTCCCCCGAGACGGAATATGTCGGCCCGGATTAGCCTGCACGGAGTGCGCAGGCTGATCTGGGTCGATTTATATATTATACTTTTTGATGAAGTCGACATTATCTTGATATGTTTGTTGTACTTACATTACTATATTTTAACCCTATCCCAATAACAATACATGCAGCAGTCGACTATCAAAGCATCTAAACAAGAATTTGTAAAAAATACCGTCTATAAATAAAGGGATAATTCTTTAATAGAGTTGAAAACATTGTGACAAAAAGTTTTTTAAATTTCTTATAATTAGAAATTTCTCCTTTTGTCACAATGTTTCCAAAAGGTCGTCTGCTGCAGAGCCTTCAGAGGGCGTCTGCTGCAGAGCTGTCGGGAATGTATGTGGGAAAGGGTTAATGAAGTAAACACTATTTTGATGTGTTTATTGTAAGTATTTTAGTCCTGACTAAGTATAACCTACATTCTGGATTAACGAATCGTTCTAAAAATCTTTCTAATACCCATTCTAAATTTAGAAAGACACAAATACTGATTGACTAAATGTTTATGATTCACGTATTTATAATTGTTTTATTATATGCACTGTGGCATGATTATTGTATAAATTATTGGAAATAAATAATAAGTACCCATGATAGTTATGTATTTTCAATCAGAATTGTTGTAACTTTGAAATTTAGAATAGCCATCCAATTTAGAATGTAAATTAATTGATTAATGGTGAGTGAAATCTGTGCCTAACTAAGACTTAGATCAACCTACTGAAGTGGACGGTCTGATGTCGCACTTCCTTGTGCTCTTATTATCACTCAAGCATCCTTTACACATTTTAAGGTATATCATTATCAGGATGATTATTGCATTTTCGTTATTGATTAATTGGGGTTTAACGCACGGTTTTCAACAATTTTTCAGTCATATCACGGCGGCCTGTTCACCTCCTTATGTGATGTCTGGCTTTCACACACCAGTACTCCACACGACATTCTTTCTAAGCAACTGGCTGCTTTTCCACATAGACTGTAAGTCCATTGGTGGAAGACGAATGACGCTTGTCACAGTGACTGTTGTCAAACGTCGGATAGAATGTTGGCCGAGCTGGGCTTCGAACTCATAACTGGATTGACAGCTCGCGTCGCTACTGAGTGAGCTCCGCTCGTATATGAACGATGCTTTCCAAAATAAATATAACCTTAGTGAGTTTATTACACGTGTAGTAGTAAAGACTTTGCTGGGCACCCCTAAAAACGTTTTTTGGAATCTTCTTTGACTAACCTGATAATATGTTATCCTTATGAATAATGTCAGTCTATTAATTTGGAAAAAAATTAATATAATTCAGAAATCACAATATCAGTGTCTTTTAAACCAGTCATTTTTCCAAATACGAATAAAACCCAGTTGTTCATTGTTTTTCTAACTTAAGTTGAAATGTTAAGCTTTCATAATATATACGTTTTGTTTACGAGCCAAATGTGACTTCAAAGTTTTATTTGCTACAAAATGTGAACATTTGTACAATTTTATTTCTCCATGAGATTTTTTAACAAGATAGCAGGTGTACAGATAGAGCTGTTTTTCTCTCTTATCTATGTCCCTGGACTAACTAACGAACGGTGCAGACTTAGATCAGACTGCGCATATACGCTGACTGTTCCGGATCTACTCTGATCGCCAATACCTTTACGGTTGGTTTTCACAGAGCGCTGCGTAAGATAAATAACTTTTCTCTGAAACATTCAACCTTATCCAACCGGGCAATATTTGCTTTTATACTAATCGAAATGTTCCTACACAGCAAAAAGCAATTTTATTATTTATATTATTTTCAATTTGCATATGTGTATACCATTGCTGATAACATTTATCTGAACTCTGTGTACATACTTTTGCCCTTTATCATCCCCCTGGCCGATCAAGTAATTCGACTTGTTACCTCGTTTTAAAGAAGGGAGTGTTGAAAATGAGTTAAAGCGAAAACATGACCAGCTCCTCAATACAGAAGTAAAAACCATTAACCCTTTCCCACATATAGACGCATTTTGATGTATCTGCAGCAGACAACTTTTGAAAACATTGAAACATTGCTCCAAACGATTAATTTCTCCTCTTGCCGCAATGATTTTAACTCTATTCAGTCCTACTATTATCATTTATAGCGTTTTTCTATATTTTGACCATGATAATCTCAAAGTCGTCTGCTGCAGATTTATTGTATGTTGGAAAGGGTATAACCGACAACTGTAGCAAAGCGGTTAAAGCATCTGCCTCTGCAGCGGTAAGTCGCGTGTTAGAATCCAATTGGCGTCAGTGGGGTCCGATCTCTGGCAACAATTCTGCACGCAACATTATTCCCAGGCAAATAATGACTTCCTTTAAATATCCACTTTGTAGCCCGTTTGGTGAGAGACGAACGATGTTTCGCACGATTGATTTTTGTTAACCGTCGGAAAGAATGTTGATCGAGCCAGATTCGAACTCCCGACTAAGCTATTGCGGCTCGATTCACTGTCATGTACTGGCACTATCGCGGTCCACATGATTGCATTCATGATATTTTATACAGCTTAGATTATTTGTAACCCTGTCCCACATACATTTAACACATCTGCAGCAGACGACTGTATAGATATCTAGGCAGACCTATGGAAAATTTCTATAATTGAAAGTATTATTATTAAAAAAGAGTTGAAAACACACTGGCAAATTATGAACAATCACTTTTCTTAAAATTTGTCAACTGAAAATGTGTCATAATGGTATAAAGGTTTGAAAGAGATGGGATGGTCCTGGTTGAACTTCTAAATCAAAGCGCCAATGGCACTGTAGTGGCGATCGTATGGAAAATCCTGCAAAGTAACAAGCAGTATATCAGTGTAGGGCTTGCGATGACTCTGGTGCGGGTAAATTTGAGAATGTATCAACCCTGCATCTTTTGACAGTAGAATAATATTAGTTTGCCAGAATGTTGTCTTAGTGATTTTTTAGTTACATTCTGAAATTGGTCATGATGTGTTCAAAATTAGGCCATTCCAAAGTTATGAAAAATCTAGTTGGTATTCGATAGACTACCGTTTTAGCTCATTAGAATGGCTATTTGTAATCTAAATTGTTCGGGTAATCACATGTTCATCACCAGGTCGCTAGGCCATATTAAGATAAAATATTTTTTACACTTTAGAAATGACTAAATTATCAAGAAAGGAGAGAAAACAGTATCTATTAGTTTGGTGTTTGTTTCAATGATGTCCGATATTAAACAGGTCTGTTCAATTTAGGCCCTTCACATTGCATGATTGAGGCCGAGCCCCGGTAGCTCAGTCGGTAACGACGCGGGCTGTCAATCCATGGGTTGTGAGTTCGAATCCCGGCTCGGCCAACTTTCTTTCCGACGATTGACAATAGTCATTGCGACATGCGTCACTCTTCTTCCACCAATGGGCTAAGTCTATGTGGAAAAGCAGCCAGTTGCTTGGAAAGATTGTTGTGTGGAGTACTGGTGTGAGAAAACCAGAAAATGCATGGGTAGGTGAACTGGCCGCCGTGATATAACTGAGAAATTGTTAAAAACGGCGTTAAACCCCAATCAATCAATCAATTGCATGATTGAGGGTTGTAAGAGACATATTAACACAGTGTATTTATATGTCTCTGAGGTTGTTAAACTGCTTCGAATAATGTGAGTGCAACATGCTCAAAAAGCACAACTTCACTATTTGCCAAACTGTTCAATTTATAAAAATATAGGCATATATTATAATGCTCGATCTCCAAACTAAATTAGGCTACACTTTCAGCATTGATTGCTAATTGACTCTAGAACGTGTAGACGTGTATACATAACGTGTGTACACACTGACATCGTGTGTCCTTTAAACCTTTGTGAACCAGTCTTATCATCTAGACGCTTTCATATATTTAAACAACTACACAATAAAGCGTTTATAATATTGAGATAATTAGAGTCTCACGAGCTATTTATAGAACCTTCTGGAATTTCCAGATTTGAGTTATTTTGCAAGGCAGATAGAACGCGCAATGATATTTATTATCATGACGAAGATAATATTTACATATGTTAACTCTATGTAGATAATGTCTCGATAAAACTCAAATATTAGTAACAATCCGGTACCAAAGTAGCACTGACCTAATTATTATTAATCACGTCTCTGCATCAATGATGGAACTATAACGGATGTGAGTAAATTAGTTTGCAGTAAGGAAAAAAAATATCAACCGATTGTTCAAAACCGACTATGTAAATATTTTTCGTTGTTGTTGTTTCTGTTAGCATTGTGGCGATTGTCAAACCAATCGCCACAATAATTAAATAATGAAATCGAGACACTTTCCTGTACTATCTTAAATGAAATCAAAGCGCCAATGGCACTGTAGTGTCGATCGTATGGAAAATCCTGCAAAGTAACAAGTAGTATATCGGTGTAGGGCTTGCGATGACTTTGGTGCGGGTAAATTTGAGAATGTATCAACCCTGCATCTTTTGACAGTAGAATAATGTTAGTTTGCCAGAATGTTGTCTTGGTGATTTTTTAGTTACGTTCTGAAATTGGTCATGATGTGTTCAAAATTAGGCCATTCCAAAGTTATGAAAAATCTAGTTGGTATTCGATAGACTACCGTTTTAATTAGCTGATTAGAATGGCTATTTGTAAACTAAATTGTTCGGGTAATCACATGTTCATCACCATGTCGCTAGGCCATATTAAGATAAAATATTTTTTACTCTTTAGAAATGACTAAATTATCAAGAAAAGAGAGAAAACAGTATCCATTTGTTTGGTGTTTGTTTCAATGATGTCCGATATTAAACAGGTCTGTTCAATCAATTTAGTCCCTTCACATTGCATGATTGAGGGTTGTCAGAGACATATAAACACAGTGTATTTATATGTCTCTGAGGTTGTTAAACTGCTTCGAATAATGAGAGTGCAAAAACAAACACAAAACATGCTCAAAAGCACAATTTCACTATTTGCGAAACTGTTCAATTTATAAAAATATAGGCATATATTATAATGCTCGATCTCCAAACTAAATTAGGCTACACTTTCAGCATTGATTGCTAATTGACTCTAGAACGTGCAGAGGTGTATACATAACGTGTGTACACACTGACATTGTGTGTCCTTTAAACCTTTGTAAACCAGTCTTATCATCTAGACGCTTTCATATATTTAAACAACTACACAATAAAGCGTTTATATTGAGATAACCATGCAGTCTCGCGAGCTATTTATAGAACCTTTTGGAATTTCCAGATTTGAGTAACATCAGAGTTACCGGTATTTGCAACGCAGATGGAACGCGCAATGATATTTATTATCTGCCCAATCATGATGAAGATAATATTTACACATTTTAACTCTATGTAGATAATGTCTTGATAAAACTCAAATATTAGTAACAATCCGGTACCAAAGTAGCCCTGACATAATTATTAATTAATCACGTCTCTGCATCAATGATGGAACTATAACGGATGTGAGTAAATTAGTTTGCAGTAAGGAAAAAAAATATCAACCGATTGTTCAAAACCGACTATGTAAATATTTTTCGTTGTTGTTGTTTCTGTTAGCATTGTGGCGATTGTCAAACCAATCGCCACAAAAAACCATCAGGATCATTAAACGCACTGTTTATCATACAGGATCTTAGATAAACCTTTCCCACATACAACAAGTATGCAGCGCACGACATTGAAAACAAACAGGTAGAAATGTGGAAAATGTGTTTAAGTGAAAGTGTAATTATTGATTAAAGTGGAAATCATATTTCCCTTTCCCTCGAATAAAAGGAAACACTGTCAATGAATACGCATAGATCTTCAATGTGTCTTAGCCTGATTGTATGAAAAGATACACATTGTCATTTATTAACTATGTAGGTTCAGATCAGCCTGTGTCGGCACCGAATTATCAGATTTTAGACAAATTGACAGAAAGTATGTAAAACAGGCTGATCTTGATCTTCACTATTCAGAGATAGAAAGAGAGAGAGAAAATGAGAGATAGACAGAGAGATAGATCGAGAAAGACAAAGCGAAAGAAAGAGATAGAGGCAGAGAGAGAGAGAGAGAGAGAGAGAGAGAGAGAGAGAGAGAGAGAGAGAGAGAGAGAGAGAGAGAGAGAGAGAGAGAGAGAGAGAGAGAGAGAGAGAGAGAGAGAGAGAGACAGAGAGAGAGAGATAGAGAGACAGAGAGAGACAGAGAGACAGAGAGACAGACAGAGAGACAGAGAGACAGACAGAGAGACAGAGAGACAGAGAGACAGAGACAGAGAAAAGTGAAAGACATACATACAGAAAGACATACATACATACAGACAGACAGACATACATCAGACAAACAGACATACAAACAGATATACAGACAGACAGACAGAAAGAAGTGTAGTACAGTAGTACTGGCCCTAGCAATAAGTATTTACTTATCATGTATAGATTATGGATGGTATCGTTACAAGGTTGAAAACGATTGTTTTGTTGACATCTAGCTGTCACGCGTTATACGTTTCCCCATTTGACGTGTATATTACTATTGTTGTGAACCGTGGCGCGCGAAAAGGGCCGTAAAACTGTTCGAGAACAGTGAAGACTTAGACGAGTCTATACGACCACACAAGCCCATCTGAGTCATGACTGCTCATCCCTATATATGTAACATAGACGGTCATGCACATTCAGACACAAATCTGAAACTGTAACCCCGCCTACATGTTTAATATGTATTCAATAACGGGATGCCTGAACGCGGATACTTATCCCATTTTACGTTTGCCGCATCTCGACCTATTTTGCTGTAGGCATGGTTTAAAAACGTCTTTATAAGAAAACAGACGGCGAGTTGTATAAGACGTACGTTATCTGACGGAGTTCAGTTAATAGGATATTGTATTCAGAGGTATTTAATTGCTTTCTCATTATCGGAGTAAATGTTTTGTTGTTTTTACCCTTTCAGCGCCAAAGGCAATATTGAGGTTTTTGCAAACAATACTGATTCAGGTGAGTCAGCTCGTAACGAGCTGTCTTACCTGAAATCAGCATTGTTTGCCTTTTAGTTATCAAAATCGTCTAAACTTTGATTACATGAGTAATGGAGACGCCCGAATTTGAATATGGAAGAATCTACTTTAAACAATTCGGCGCTTAAAGAGTTAATCAACGGATTTCTAACTTCTTTAAAGGTGTGTTATCTGTGACCGTATGTTTTTTTTTTTTTAAATATAACACTTTGTTTACAATTTCTTGTTTGCTGCAAACGCAGGCATCCGTATCTCCGATTCTAAATTAATTAACGGTTGACATTTTTATTTGCTTTATTATTGTTATTGTCAGTGTTGTTTTGACGGCGGCTATACAAATGTGTTGATTGAAAACTAATTTAATAATTCTATATTTTGTATAACTGTATATTTGCAAACGTAATCTTACTTTGCACGACATCAAAATAAAATTAAATATATCAGCAAAGTATCACAGAACATTCAGGGGCGTAGCTCCCTTTAGGCACTGTAGGCACGTGCCTACACATTTTTTCTAAAAATGCCCCAAATGCAGCTGCGGCGATAAACATCTGCGTAATGTATCGACTAGACTGATCCGGCAGACACTTTCCGTCTAAGGGGTGGGTATAGATAGAGTAGTGATTCCTGAAACAGAAAATCCACAGGAGGCGAAACGTGTCTATCCGGGAAGGCCTGTGTGGCATGCTTAGGCTGATCCGGGTCGATACTTTACGCAGAGTCCACAATGTTGATTTTCTCACGAGACGACCTACACATTGATTATTACCAAGCTACGCCCCTGACATTGTGGTCAAGATCAACATGTACAAATACACGTAGGTCTACATGAATCGTTTCTTAGTTAAACATATTTATCAAATTGTAAATTATAAACCATAAAATTACCTTGAATTATTTTACAATTTAAGTTCAATAGAATAAGATACTAATACTTATGAAGAAGTTCTCTTTTTGTCTCAATGTTTTTGAAAATCTGCAGATGTGTTTAAATGCTTCTGCAAGTGGGAAATTTGTTAAACGAATGTCAGGGTAAGGTAAAAGTTTTCTAGTTATAGCAAAAACTATCATTTGTTCCAGAAAAAAAGAGTTATTTACATGTATTTTTGAGCGTAGCTTTAGTACTTATTGAACATTTATATAACTCAACTAGTGAAATGTCCAGACACTTTGTATTAACTCTCTCACTGACGAATTTTACAAAGTCCATGTTGAAAATACGACCCCTCCATTTTTCGTCCAACAGGACATTTTGTAGAATGTAATCACTGCATATCTCAGGAGACACAGAAGCCTTAAATTGCCGTTGGCAGCGAAAGGGTTCAACTATATACTTCTCGAAACCAATTAAATGCTTCACATGAGAGTATTACATGGACTATATATATAGCGGCATTGTTGATAATGATCTACACATATACATTCGAAAATATAGAATAAATTAATTCAATACAATAGAAGATGACGTATCTTAAGTCCTTTAATAATTAAATATACAGAGACAAAACGAACATTTCAATTTAGCAATGTAATGGTTGAACTGTCAAAGGGAAATGTCATTTCCTAATTTATGTTGAGTCACATTTTACGTTAGATAACGGTACCAATCAGTTGTAATTTGATTGGTGGATTGGCTTACGGTACAAATCAGCTGTAATTTGATTGGTGGATTTGCTAACCGTGTATGTTCCTAAACGCGTTGCTTGTCACGGTCCAGCCATTGCAACACACTTAAAGAATCTAAAGACCTATTGACTATGGTCACAAAAACATTATCATAACGGATTATTAAGGGTCGACTTGCGTATGGCGATGCTAGTTGCCACATGTATGAGTTGGGACGTTTGAGATCCGGTGGACTTCTCAACCTGATATAGGATGTATCGGCTTTTACTTGAAAGCCTTTTATTGCAAACAGTACAGTCTGTATGGTACCGTGTCCGCACATGGATCCGGAAAGCAGTGTTCGATCAACCAATCAATCAGTCAATAGAAATATTAATATTTAGCATGTACATGAAAAGTCAAATATAAAATAACACATATTCCTCTAGTCTTGGTTTATAAAGGCTTATCGTTTATCCTCTGATTCAGCAAATCGCCCTCTTAATATCGTGTTCTAATCACGATTATATAAATCATTGGGGCAAAAGATTAAATTGCTCGTCTTGAGCGGTATCTCCTTTTGTCACAATATTTTCAAAATTCGTCTATTGCTTAGTCCTCAGAAACCTCTGCATGTTGAAAAAGGGATCAACGATGCCAAACCGAAGCGTCAGTAAGACCCGAAATGATGCGATTTTTACGACTTGCTTACATTTACGTAAATAGTATAAGCTCTATCTTACAATATACGTACATGTATATATGTAAAGTCACAATGATGCAATAGCATAGGGTATACATGTTTTGATTCGTATAATATGCTGATATAATTAATAGTTCATTAATTGAATATGTTGTCAGAGGGTTGTGCAAATATAACAAAGCGAGGTATAACAAGTGTCAAATTTATTGGCAATCGGCAATGTCTTTGCCTTTGGCCATTTACAAAACTATTATATGACAAAGACAGACGTAAAACATGACAGTAAATTCATAAAGGGTATTTATTCTAATTGATATAGCTTTCTTGATATATTTAGCAAGATTATATAGTTTCTTTGTGTTTGTAAAAGACCTACTTGCAATGAACTTTGCATTGAGTCCTACTTATTTAGATCTAAGCGACCACTATTTCGTGCATACTAAAAGAAAATGAAACTCTGATTCATCTTCATTTTGATTACATAATTTACATATACTGTTTATATTTTCAATTTGTCATCCGTTATTACAGTTACATGCTTTTCTATTTCAAAACTTACCTTAAAATAAACAAGTTTAGGTAACGTATTTATATTCGTACTCCATTCGTGTAAGAACTGATTGAATCAACTAATTAATGAATTATGCATTGAGGAAAATTTGTCATATTTCTTTTCCTATCCGTTACAAAAATCCACATTTCCTTTTTTCCGAAAATACTTCTTATTATTATTTCGCCTCCGAAGCAAATCTGATAAAACAAAATTAAAAGTTAAAATTGTACACACTACGTCATCAACCAGGAGACGACTTCGTGTCGCAAACGTCTACGTATAAACATATCAAACTGTATTTGTAAATGAAAGTAGTATTATTGAACAGAGCTGAAAACATTTCGGAAAATAATTAGCAATTTGAGCTGTCCCGCGATAGAACCAACAATGTGGTAAAGGATCGACTTTGATCAGCCTAAGCATGCCGCGCAGACTAATCCGGGGAGACACTTTTCGCCTCCTGTGGATTTTCTGTTTCAAGAATCATTACTCTATACCTGTATCCCCCTGGGACGGAATGTGTCGGCCCGGATTAGCCTGCGCGGATTGCGGAGTCCATAACGTTGGTTTTCTCGCAGGACGGCTCATTTCTCCTTCTCTTCTGTAAGTTGGAAAGGATTAGCTTACTTAATTGGTTACGTCTCATGAAAATATTCGAGATTGCGCGCATTGCGAATATATCGAGGTCTTCGCGTAAAACGGTTGTAACTAAAATTGGCATTTTTCTACCAATGTTAATCACCTAGCCATAAAGTCTTTATAAGCGTTAAATCATTTTTCTTGGTAAACAATGGAAATTTAGGTGCCATTACTCGTTCTGAGCAATGGCACCTAAATTTGCATTGTTTACAAAGGGGTCAAAATTGCCCCTAAACAAGGGATTTCAAAATAGGTATTTAGTTGCAACCGTTTCACGCCAAGCCCTCGATATATATCACCATGGGCATCTACACAATCTGGACAAGATCTTTCTCTCCGTTATAGCCGTACTATGGAGATATATAAACAACAGTTATGAAAATAAAATTATAATAAAAGCGCCGCAAGCGAATGCCAACGCTCGTCTGTTTGTTTTTTCACAGTCGAGAAAAGGGCATTACTGAATACTTCTTAAAGCTATAATTATGAAATGTAGTACAGACATGTGTATTGTTCCCAGAAACATGTGTTCATTTTTCATTCGAAAATATTTGACGGTTTAGACTTATAATGTAAAGTCTTTTGACGACGAAGACGACGACGCCAAGAGTATCACAATACCCCGACTTTTTTTCTTCGAAAAACTGACAAGCTAATAAAAAACAACAACAACATACATATATACATATGAGCAATGACTGCAGTTTGTTGTACAGCTTTGCTTCCACTTTCCAAGAAATATCAAACTTTATTCTTCATATGTTTGCCCAAGCAGTCGAATTCTAAATATGTTTGCCCAAGCAGTCGAATTCTAAATATATTTAATTCGTTCTATGCCACATTATACAAAGTCGACTCCTCCATGTTGAAAATTGGACCACTCCATTTCGTCAAACAGGACATTTAATTAAATGTAATGTCTAAATGACAAACTATGCAGATTTCAGGAGAGACAGCTCGATATGAGCTATCTTCCCTGAATCTGCATTGTTTGCCAAAGTCTTTAATTGCCTCTTGCAGCGAAGGGGTTGCGTCCCCCTTTTTGTCAGACTGCGTCCCATTCATCTTATTCGTCTGCTAACATTTTTATACGCATTATAAATCACGTATAACATTAATATTAATTACTTTCATTTAATTGTTTATGTCGTAGAGTGTTAATATGCTAATTCGCCTGCATTGTGATATTCCTACATATAGAAGCTTTCTGACGCCTCTGCAGCAGACGACTTTTGCCTAAAACTAGTAATTTCCCCTTTTGCCACAATGTTTTAATCAATTACAAATGTAGTTCTAGATTGCTTTATCAGAAACTTTCTCCACCTAGTTCGAGGGACCTTGCATATGTATGAGACCGCCAAGCTTCGATAAATTAGTCGGTTACTCTTGGGCTATCATCCCAGTGGCCGTGAGCTCAAAAACCGAATCACCAATTCATTCTTACCGATGACTAAAAGAAGTGATTGTGTCTTGAGTCAATCGTCTTCCATAGATAGACCGCCTCGGTGGTGTGGTGGTAGAGTGCCCGCCTCGGTGCGGGAGGTCACGAACCCAATACTTCAAAAATAGTAGTGATAGCAGCCCTCTTTGGCGCCCAGAGTTGCGGTGTTTGCATTATGACTAACTAGCTGATGTCAGAATAAATTGACCAGTAGCATTGGTAACTTACCCAGGAAAAGTCGTGATATATAACTGAACAAATTGTTTAATGTAACAGAAAATCCACAGGAGGCGAAAGGTGTCTGTCAGGGTTAGCCTGCGCGGCATGCTCAGGCGGAGCCTAATCGATACTGTAAGTCCACAATGTTGGTTTTCTTGTTGAATATATAATATATATTATATTGAAATACCGTTTCGTTTTTTTAGACGGAACTCGAACGTAAATTTTCCTCATAAGAAGCAAGGATTTACAGATAAGATGAGGGAACGGATATATCGTTAGCACTTTCACACATGAAACTAATCTGCAGTAGAAGACTTTGATATTGTTTCGACAAAACTATACACATTCTCTGAACATTAAAGAAAGTGATTAAATAGATTTGGGAACATTATGGCAAATGGAGAAATAGCCTATTATGAGCAATTTCGCTTTTTGCCACGTCGTCAGCTGAAGATGCGTCAAAATGCGTTTGCATAGAAGAAAGGTAACATCAGTTACATAAATAAAGTATTGTGTCGTGTGTATGGTGCTTAACGAATGCATTGATTTGATAGTGAATGTGTTCATGTACTTTTAGGTCACAATACACCAAATAAGGTCCTTTTTTGTTTCCATGTAAATCGACCAGTTTCAGCCCTCAATTGTCAAGATATCATATCATATATATATAAGTATATACAATGTATACAGTCTGTCGGCTTTCTTCAGGAAGTGAACAATAACTCACTATTTTAGTTTGTATGTATCTTTTTCAATACTTAAAATATAACTGACGGGGATTCTTATCATTGTATTTTCATGCTGTGTCGTTATAACTTATTTCCATTTTGTTTTTGTTTTTTTCATCAACAGATAACAGCTAGATGGAGTTCGTTCACTGTCTTTAAGTGTAGCCCAGATATATTCTGATTGTTATGTTCAAACGTTTACCGTGCCTTTGAGAGTATACACTGTGTACAGTGGGGACGTGAGGTGTGTATATAATAAATGAATAACCAATAAATATATGACATATTGATGAATGTAGTTATTGATCAACGGACGCGGAAGGATAGAGTAGTTGCTATTAACGCTATACATGTATTTTCAAAAGTTGTTGACGCTTACAAATATGTAAATTAAAATCTTCGTATACATTCGGAATATTCATCGACCTTGGAAAGGATAGTGTTAAAATACTTCAGCGTTAATTCGTTAATTGATGCATTTGACATAAATTGCTTACTTAATTATGGAAGGATAATTGTTAAAGGAACTACGTATTATGATGAAACATTAAGTGAAATAAACATTGATATCAACGAATACCTACAAACATTTGTGAAAAGGAAGATTCAATAGTAGCGACGATATTGTGCATTTTCGACGACCCATGATGATGATTGCTGTCAAGACTGAAACTACCATGGACAAATAAGCATCATTGTCGATCCGATGTCCACACGCTACGCAGACAGAGATGTTTCCATGGAAATACGTTCGTTCAATTTTGAAAATGGGCGGAAGAGCAAAGCTTCTTCTGTTGATTGTTCTTACAGGGTTGGCGCCTTTCTTATTTCTAATCATGGGTAAGTTTAACTGTTATCATTATATTTAACTTAGTAATACATTTTAGTGTCGTCTGAACTTCTGCTAAAAACATAACATCCTTAAAAGAGCAATTAAAAAAAACCGCTGTAAGTTTTGGCGAATTGGATTGTTTTACCCTTTCCCACATACAGACGCTTTTGGAAGCCTCTGAAGCAGACGACTTATGAAAACATTTTGACAAAAGGCGAAATTGCTCATGATGTTTCAATGTTGTCAACTCTATACAATTCATACGCTTTCTTTAGTATATATTTTCTTTAGTTTTATTTATATGTTATCAAAATCGTCTGCTGCAGATTTGTTCTAAGTGGGAAAGTTGAAAGAATTATTCGAAAAGATAAAGGTTGGAGTTATTTATCCATTTTTTTTCAAAATGTTTTATAATATCGTGTAAGCTGTCGACGTCTCCTGCAATGTCTTCTCAATGCATATATATCAGAGAAAGGGTTACGTTTGATCTATACCACAGGACTGTTTGAGGCATGCTACATATATACCAAAAGAGTATTTGGAACATGTTCAAATAAAGAATTCAGTTTTGTGCTTTCACGATATGTTATTCCAATGAATATCCTATGAAGATACAGATGTGACTGCACAACTGCCCAGGCTGATATTAATTTACACTAGTAGCAAACATCCATGAGGTTGGCTTTAGTACAGCAACGCTAATGAGTTTTCACGAATTAGGCGAATAATGAAGACCAAGAACAAACTGTAATGCTTGGCAGTCTAATCAGAATCTTTCTCGTTCGAAATATTCGCTTAACATTCTTAAACCTTTCGCTGGCAAAGGCAATTTAAGGCCTTTGCAAACAATGCAGTTTCAGGGTAGACAGGTCATAACGAGAAATAGAGAAATTGTGCTTTATGAAAAAAAAATGTGTTTGTTTTTGCTCTCAAAAGTTTCAAAGCAGTTTAGCTTTTCGAGGGAGAAAACCCTCAATGTGAAGGAACTAAATTGAACAGACCTGTTCAATATGGGACATCATTGAAACAAACACCAAACTAATGGATACTGTTTTCTCTCCTTTCTAAGATAATTTAGTAATTTCTAAAGTGTACAAAATATCTTATCTTAATATGGCCTAGCGACCTGGTGATGAACATGTGATAACCCAAACAATTTAGATTACAAATAACCAAGACAAACATTATAATGAGCTTAAACGGTAGACTATCGAGTACCAACTATATTTTTCTTAAATTTGGAATGGCCTAATTTTGAACACATAATGACCAATTTTAGAACGTATCTTAAACATCACCAAAACAACATTCTACTGTCAAAAGATGCAACTTTTCTCAAATTTACCCGCACCAAAGTGCACTATTATTGAAAATCGCAAGGCCTAACTCGAGATACTGCTTGTTACTTTGCAGGATTTCCCATACGATCGCCACTACAGTGCTTTGATTCTCTCTGTATGTCTGTCCGTTTATATATCTTTCTTCCTCTCTATGTTCTTTGTTCTCTCACTCTGTCTCTGTATGTTTGTCTGTCTATATATGAGCCAGTCCACGACAAAACCTGTATTAGTGACATAACGTATGACGTTGGGAATTTCCAATTTTATGACGTCACATTTTTCGTCAACGTCGGTTTATCGTAAATAGTATTATCTTGAATTAAATTTCCAAAGTTTCGACAGTGTTTAATAGATGCAAATACTGGATTTCATTCGTAATGGATTCTGAATTGGAAGTAAGATCACTTATGTATCTTTTATTAACACACATAACAAATAAATGTGATTTATTTCGAAGAAAACATTGAAAACACGACGATTGCCCTTGGCGATCTTCAAGGGAAAAAAATAGCGGGCTGTTTAAAACAAAAATGACTTTGTACACGAATCCACATAAAATTTATAATTTTTAGGACAGATGTACACAACGCACTTTAGTATACACATTTAAGTACTAGATAGGTCTAGCGTAAATCTCCTAAAGATATAATGCCGCTTAGAGACGATGTTTGTGATTCATGCGAAAAGCTGAGGAGAAAACGAGTTATGGATTCAATATCAGAATAAGAAAAACTTCAAAGTGCAGATGCTTTAAGGGATCATGTTATGATATTCATTTACAGGAAATACCAGCACTTCACCTTCAGTTCGACAGCATTGTTCGTCTACCATTTGCCGAAATTTCAAGAATATATATCTAACCGATTTTTAATAAACCACAATGCAGTTAAACGTCTGTCGCGCTTCGGAACGTACACTGCAGAATTAAAGCTAGATACGCATCTAGGGTAATAATGTGAACACACCACATGTTTTCATTATAATGATCAATTTCAATCTTTTAAGTACCCCCTTTCTTCTACCCCCTAGTAAATAATGGTAGGTTGTATTTTTTTGCTTCTCTTTAAAGATTTAAAGTAGCTACGATATTGCAATTTATATAGTAAATACATTAAAAATACAACAAAAGAATACTTGCATTTGTACTAGATAGCGAGAATGATATTTTCAACAATATCGATATGTGCTATCGTGAGAATTTGTCAGTAACGCAACATATACAAATTTCGTGAATCAATGAGTAGTGACGGGTTGATACTTATTCATGCGAAGATAGTTACATTTCAGGTATAGATCCAATTCGGGCAGTGAGCCATGACACATTGTCAGTAACGCAAAGCATACATACACATTTCGTGAATCAATGAGTAGTGACGGGTTGAAAGATAATTACATTTCAGGTGTAGATCCTATTCGAGCAGTGCGCCATGACAAAAAGAGTCATGCATTGTTCTATTATCAGTATAGGGATAAGCATAACAATATGCGCTCCGTTTTGAGTATAAGTAAAATCCTGACACACCACCAGTTCGAAGGCAAAGTTAGCGGTTTAACAAGAGCGTTGAACTCGTAATGCTTAGGTCCTTGAGTTCGAGTTGTAATGAATTACATGTACAGTCTTTTTATTTATGTTCTTGATGTTGTTTCTACGTAATTACTAATCGCGCAATGTCCTTAACTTCGTGATATTATATTTACCTGCAAAGGTATAAATGTGGCATACAAATGTAGAAAGATGTATATATAGCATACACAGCCATGCAGTCGAAGTCGTATTATAGCGATAGATGATGATGATGATATAATTCTTATACCCCAGCAATCGTAGTTTGAAGGGGATATACTGGAATCAGCCTGTCGGTCGTGTCGGTCGGTCTGTCCGCAAAATCTGTTCCGCTGTACTCCTCCTTCAGTTTCTACCTGATTTACTTGATACTTGGCATACAATGTTAATCAGGAGTAGTAGATGTGCAAGACGCAAATTTCATGTCGTCCGTGTGACCTTCACCTTGACATCTGACCTTGAAATAGGATTTTTTTTTGTTAAAAATCTAATCTGTTGTACTCCTCCTTCAGTTTCAACCTGATTTACTTGATACTTGGCATTCATACTTGGCATAAATGTTAATCAGAGAGTAGTAGATGTGCAAGACGAAAATTGCATGTCCCTGTGACCTTCACTTTGACCTCTGACCTTGTTGAAATAGGAATTTCTTTTGTTAAAATCTTATCTGTTGTACTCCTCCTTCAGTTTCAACCTGATTTACTTCATACTTGGTATAAATGTTAATCAGGAGTAGTAGATGTGCAAGACGCAAATTTCATGTCCTGTGACCTTGACCTCTGACCTTGAAATAGGATTTTTTTTGTTTAAACATCTAATCTCTTGTACTCCTCCTTCAGTTTCAACCTGATTCTACTTGATACTTGGCATAAATGTTAATCAGGAGTAAGTAGATGTGCAGAGACGCAAATTTCATGTCCCCGTGACCTTCACCCTCTGACCTTGAAATAGGATTTTTTTTGTTAAAATCTAATCTCTTGTACTTCTCCTTCAGTTTCAACCTGATTTACTTGATACTTGGCATAAATGTTAATCAGAGTAGTATTTGTGCAAGAGACGCAAATTTCATGTCCCTGTGACCTTCACCTCTGACCTTGAAATAAGATTTTTTTTCTTAAAATCTGATCTGGTGCGATTTCTGTCAAGGCTTTTGATGATCTTTATGTAATATAGTATAATGAATATTAAAATGAAGAAAACAATGACATCTAAATATAAAACAAACAAATAAAATAATTAAAACTTGAATATAATATATGCATACATACAAATAGATCAAAGCTAAGATGCTATCTATCATACTTTTGAGTTAAACCAATATGTATTTATATATTTTAACTGTATCCGCGATACGTTCCGATTTTAAACAACATTTCTGGGAAATTATGAAAATTGTGAGTACAATGGAGGCGGGCCACGGTAGTAAAGTCAATCTGACGTCGCCGTTTGGAGAGAAATGAGTAGGTTTGAAAACGTGAATAAATATTTTAACAACTGTTATATCAACTCAATTGTTTCATCAACTTCCCAGACGCCATTGCTATAAGGCATCCGAAGCATTTGTTCACCGAAAATGTCTAACATGTTATGTATGTGTAACGCATGACAGAATTATTATGGGGTAAAAACGACACTCAAACTGTTCCTTTCAACGTCGAACTGGCTCCTTTGTAACTTGACCATTAGTTTTCCACTTATTACTCACCTCTAACTATAAACAAAAGTGTCATGTATATATCGCTAGTGACTGCTTGCCTATGCATCAACTCGTTTCTATGACAACGATTTATAACTAATACTTATGACAAAATTAGAAATATTAATTCGCCATAAGGCACAGACAAAAAACAAATATACGTATGGTATGAGAAGTTTCCGAAAATATGTATTAACTAATGTTTTACGTCTATTTTTATACTGTATCATAATTTGTAATAAAATAACTATTCCGGGAATAAATAAATTAAGATTTAGTAGGGAATAGATAAGATTGATGATTTATTGTAAAAAAAAAAAGTTGTCAATTTTAATCTCGATGACATGCGTTTCAGCTAAATATCGCAATGTTGCGTTCCGACGCTGGACATCGGTAAAACGGCATTCTGATTTACTAAAAATCGGCTCGACAGATATTTTTGAAATTTCTGGCAATTTGTAGTAAAAAAAGGTGATCGTAATGATATGTATTTTTTTAAAACATCTTTTGGGTAAATGCTTAGTAAATTAAAAAAATATGCAATTACTTTGGAAATATTCCAGCGAAATTTTCATTAAAATCGGGTATTTGTATCTGAATCGTCATGGCAGATACATTACATTTATATCATGACACAGGTAACTGTATTCTCTATAATTCCCTGCTATTGGTGTTTCAATACAAATTCAAACAAGACAGTAGAAGGGGCTGTTATTTCACAAAAAGATACGTTTTAACGTCGAAAATGACGTTATTTCAAAGGAGTATGATTATATTATTTTTCTGTCTTTTTCTTATGACAGTTGGTATGTTTTAATCGTAATTAAGAGAGTATATGTAGGATTATTTTGCTAATTCTGGTATCATTATGAAGGTAAAAGGTTGATATTTTAGGAAATACAAAAAACTGAAAAATACTCATATATATCTCTCTCTTCTTTGTCTATCTCTCTCTCTCTCTCTCTCTACTCTCTCTCTCTCATCTCTCTCTCTCCTCTTCTCTCTCTCTCTCTCTCTCTCTCTCTCTCTCTCTCCTCTGTCTCTCTCTCTGTCTCTCTCTGTCTCTCTCGTCTCTCTCTCTCTCTCTCTCTCTCTCTCTCTCTCTCTCTTCTCTCTCTCTCTCTCTCTCTCCATCTCTCTATGTCTCTCTCTATGTCTGTCTGTCTGTCTGTCTGGTCTGTCTGTCTGTCTGTCTGTCTGTCTGTCTGTCTCTATCTG